>OX276337.1:73313211-73625711 GCA_946251815.1 Dasysyrphus albostriatus
AAACAATATTATATATGTATTATTTTTCATTATAAAAAAATTCTTAAAAGCCTCATTCAAACAAGCTAAGTTCAGCGGAAAGCTGAGCTTTTATATTTCATTATTATGGATTCCAAAGTTATTACATAACTACAGCCGTCAGATATTTTTTAAGAGAACAGCATAATTTTTTATGCTTGAAACAGTCCAATAGATAATACGATTCACTGATGAACGGGTAATAGTGTTAATGTTTGTATCTTTGTTTTGGAAATAAAGAGGAAATTGATTTGCATGCATAAATGAAAAAGTTGGCCATGGTATGAACATACATAAATTTCCAATTTCAAAAATTGAATATTCACTGATGACAGTATTGCCGAAACCAGATTTCGTATGAATTACCAAAATAAAAAAAAACTGTATCTTTTTGATAAAAAATTAATTATTTTGTGAAAAATAATTGGAATTAAAAGAAGATTTTTCATTTAATTTTTAGGTCGATAAACCCTAGCTTAACCTGCTATTAGGTACTCACTTCCCTGGTAGCTCCCAAAATATTAAAAGCTTCGACCATTTAAGGTCTGATATGAATCCAAGCTATCCACAAGGTCTGATTACCAGGAACATACTGTTTGGGACAATCAACAACTTCCAGCCTTAAAAATCTGTCTTACCAGACGTTATAGCACCAGCCTAACTCCAAATGAATAAAGATGTAACTCTGCCAATTCTGGAGTCTATCTTCATTAGTTGCTTAGCACTAGTCTACATTCCCCTGTCTTGGAGGGAAGTCAAGGTTGTGTTTACGCCTAAAGGTGGCAAATGTTTCCAAGTAAACCCATTAAACTCAGGCCTATTAGTGTATCACCATTCCTTCTACTGCTCAACATGCTTTCTGCATAGGGAAATCAATGGAAACTGCTTTACATACTCTAGTAAGAACCATAGAATATTCCCTCCATCATAAAGAGTATACCATGGTTGCTTTCTTAGATATAGAAGGCGTTTTAAACAATGTCGGCACTTTTGCAATCGCATCTACACTGGTATCCCTGAGGATAGAGGTTCGCTTGGTGACCCAAATGGGTCATTAACTCAAAAGTAGAGGTCAGTAGAGGTACGCCACAAGGCGGTGTCCTATCTTAATGGGGGCTTCAACCTTATATTACTCATTGGCTATACACTTCGATGATTTGACAGATTCCCACTTATGGTTTTGCAGTGCGGTGGACTGCTCTAGATAAAGCGGTAAACTGCGAAAAATCTTAGCAAAGTACAATGCTTGGCTTGTTTATGTATAAGTGGTGCGCTTCGTACGACACCCTCTGCCGCTCTACACGTTCCACTTTATTTGTAGCGCCTCGATATTTTTGGCAAATAGGTGGCTGCTTCTATAGCCGTACGACTAAAATGATGACAGGGTGGGCGGTGATGTGTGTTCAGAAAGACTAGAATTAAGTCTCTCTTTCCGTCTTCCTAATTATTGTAACGTGTTTCAGGAGGAACCACGGAAATTATTTTGATTAAAGAAGCCTTATCTTGGCTAAAAGATATTATTTACAGATGTACGCATCTTTTTGGATACTATAGCTATCAAATCTCTGGATTCTGTCTCAAATATTTCTATAACAGACCTAAATTGCTGTTCATCTCTGTTGGAGATGGAGATGTAGCTACGAGTAAGGAATGTGAAAATAGATGTAAATTTTCGTCACTTTGTTTAAAGCCTCTCCCTAACCAACGCGAATGCAGAGAGATTCGCAGCGAATCATTCACAATAGTAAAAAATACAGGGTGGCGCACGAATCGTGCTACAAAAACAAAACGTAATAACTTTTTTTCTGTGTGAGTAATCGGCTTATTTTTTTTATTTTGTAGGTTACTATTTAGATTTATAAAAATGGGTGCTTGGGATACGGAGAAAAGAATTTGGATAGTGCAACGGTACCATGCTTTGCAGTCCGTCATTTCCGTCCAAAGGGAATTTAGGCGGGAGTTTGGCGGTAATCCCCCGAGTAGATGGACCATTATGAGGTTTGTAAACATGTTTGCCGAATCTGGAAGCATCGCACGAAGGCCGTACCATCGAGATGCCAATGTTCGGATTCAGGATACAATCGCAGCAGTAGCATCTGCAATACAGGCCAATCCGAGCGTTTCGACCCGAAACTTATCGGGGCAAATTGGAGTTAGTAGACGGTCATTACAACGGATACTTCATGACGATTTAAACTTGTTTCCGTACAAAGTCCAAATTACTAGCAAGTTAAACCCTCAGGATTTGCCTGTTCGCCTGGAATTTTGCCAAAAAATGATATCAATGGCCGAAGAAGACAACACATTGATCAATTGTTTGTTCATGTCTGATGAGGCCCATTTTGATCTTAACGGTAATGTAAACAAGCAAAATTGCCGTATATGGAATGAGTCTAATCCAGAAATGCTCCATGAGACGGAACTGCACCCAGAACGAGTCACTGTGTGGTGCGCAGTTTCATCAAGGTGTATTGTCGGGCCGTACTTCTTTGAAGAAAACGGTGTAACCGTTACTGTCAATGGGGACCGTTATTTAAAGATGTTGAAGGAGTTTTTTTACCCAGAACTGCGCCGAAGACGTATACCATTCAACAGCGTTTGGTTTCAGCAAGATGAAGCAACTGCACATATAGCCAGACCAGTTAAGGCGGAGCTAAACAAAAAATTCGCAAACAAATTAATTTCTAGGAACTCCACTCTTCGCTGGCTCCCAAGGTCACCTGACCTGACTGCACCAGACTTCTTTTTATGGGGTTATGTCAAGCAAGAGGTGTATAAAACGAAGCCCAGGAATTTAACTGAATTAAAGCAGTCCATAACGACAATAATTGAGGCGATCCCAACTTCAACTCTTCAGGCCGCAATGAATAATTTTTTGATCAGGGGCCGCATATGCGTGGGAGAGCGTGGAGGTCATTTGCGGTCTATAATCTTTAAAAACAACTAACTATTTAAAATAAAATTTAATTTTCTAACCAATAAAAAAAAAAATAAATGAAATACATCGATTAAAAAAAAAGTTATTTGAATTTCTTATTGTAGCACAATTGGTGCGCCACCCTGTATGACAAATACACAACGCTTAAACGCTTAACAACAACAAAAATTCGTCGTCGCTCCACATTCGCGTTGGTTTGAGAGAGCCTTTACACTGCTACACACTAATTTACGCCAAATACGTTCCAATATGAACCGGGCCCTAGTGTGGTTTCTATTTGTTGAGCACGCCCCGGGGTCAGAATTATTCACCTTGGTCTGTCAACTAGATGTCAAAACAAAACCAAATACGGGGTGTCTCCTATTTCATGCAGGATAATTTATGAAATAATATTTTTAGAAAAATAAATTGTTTAAGAGGGGTGGATTATTTCTCCTCTTTTAGATTAGGGATACAAAAATAAAAATCAATCAAAATTAAATAAATTTTTTTTGAATAAATGAAAATAACTTAAAAATACGACAACAGCTACGAGGTCATGCTATAATTTCTTAAAATCCATTCTCGAATCAATTTTCCAAATTAAGTTGTTTCGTAATGATGTTTTAAAAAATAATTTTCAAACTTTAAAGTAAAAAAAGATAGTGTTTTTGTTTAAACTATTTAATTTTTTTACATTTTGAATTATAATTTCAGTAATAAGTATTCAATACTCCTATATTCAACACTCAAAACCAAATACTAAGATGTCGTGAAGTTTAAAAAAATCAAAAATAGCTATTGTTGTTTAATTATATTCGATAGAGATGCGCACCTAGATTACCTTTTAACACGTGCAACAAAAACGATTTTGAAAATTCCTGTCTTCTTTTTTGTACTTAAAGTTAATCCAGATCAATACCCGAACCCCGACAGAAGATAATAATAAAACCCACCTAATATCTACTTTAATAATCCTAAAATGGAAATTGAGAGTTTAGTGGAATTTAAACTACAAATTGAAGTTCCGGGTGTCAAATTGCAGAAAAACTATTTTTATTTCGTATTTTCTTAACTATTTTTTTCCTAAGAATATATCCAACAAAAATTTTAAAATTATTCTGGATAATGAAAGGGCCACCCGGTATAATATGCAAGATGTATTGAAGATGAACGGAAATCTGAGTGATTAAAAACAATTTATGGATTCATTTTTTGTATTTTATTATAATTGTGGATGAATATTAACTATTAATTACAATTGTTTGTATACATTAAACAATTTCACAACGATATTTTTGTTTTTAGCCGAAGAATTTTAAAAACAATTTTCCAATTTTCAAAAGAAAAAAAACTGAGCTGTCAAAACACATAAATCTCACCGCGTTACATTGTTGTTGCAATTCACATCTATTCATCGACAAAAAGTCAAATTACAAATACAACAATGTAAGCAAATGGGTTTTGGAGGGTGAAACGTATGAAAGATTGGCTTCTTGGTAATTGATATTCTCTGCACCAAGCATTGTATATATATTTCTATAGTACTATCACGATGAGGAACGATCGGCCCGACATCTGGATAAGCCAACCAGAACTTCAGTGGTGGGGAAGTTGTAGGTTTGTTTAGACTTGAGAATGACATGATAATTAAAGAATTAGGAATAATAATGAAGTCATAAAGAATAATAGATAATAGAGAAGAACGTATACGAAATTAGTCAGAGTCAAAGAGAGATAACAAAAAATCACTTTTCTGCTATTTTGCTTTTGATTTTTCTATACAAATGGATTTTTTGCTTTGTAAATTGAGAAACTGAAAATAAATATTGTTGCAAAGGAAAATTGTTTTTTGTTTTGAAATTTGTTTTTTTTTTTCAGAATACAGAAAATGTGAATGTAAGTATAGAAATATAAACGTATAGATGTATAGTTTAACATGATTGCCATTCAAAAAATGAAATAATTTTAAATGCATTTCCTAAGAGGAAATATTTTCAATATTTGTAGGGTAGGTACTTTTGTTGAAAGGTGAGTCTCAAAAACGGCTTGAAAAATTATTTTATGAAATTTTGAATTTCGAATTGCACTTTTGGAAAAGAAGCGAAAATTGTTTAATTTTGAAGTTACTTAAGCTTACAAAGAAATTTAAGAATTTCTCACGCACCTTAGTTAGCGAAATCTTGATTTTTTTTATAAAAAAAATTGATGTTAAACTGTTTAAAATTATACGTGAACTTTACTGTGAATTTTTAAAATTTGATTTTTAATATAATTTCTTGACTATTTTACAAATCATTTAAAATTTTCACGTAGATTATGCAAAGTGAAATTTTGAAAAAAGCATTAAATTTGGTTTTCAATATTACTGTTCAACACTACGAAGCAATTGAAAATTTCACGCGATTTATGCAAACTGAAATTTTGAACTTTTTATATATGGAATTTCTTTTATTCTAAAATTTAAAATTTTAATCGAACTATCCCAAGTGAAATTTGTTTTTTTTTTCTAGATTCCTTTTGAGCACTTCACGGGGAAATCGAAACTTTCACGTGAATTACGTAAAGTGAAATTTTGAAATAATCAAAAATGAAATTTGATTTTTTCTGGTTTACTCTTGAGCATTTCACGAGAAAATTAAAATTTTCACGCAAATTATGCAAAATGAAATTATGAATAGTTTAAATATGAAATTTGATTTTTCCAAATCACTTTTGAACATTTTGATGAGAAATCGAAATTTTCACGTGAATTATTCAAAGTGAAATATTGAATCGTTTAAATATGAAATTTGTGTTTTCTAAATTCATTTTAAACACTTAATAGGAAATTGAAAATTTCACGCAAGTTATTCAAAGTGAAATTTCGAAATGTTCAAATATGTAATTTGTGTTTTCTAAAATATACTTTTTAAGAATTTGAAAATTTCACGCGAATTATTCAAAGTGACAAATTAAATTTTTTGGATTTACCAATGAAAATTTAATTTTTCATGTCAAAATTGTTTTTTTTTTTTTTTTTTCAATTTTGAAACACTAAAAACTCATTCCTTTTGAAAATATTTCGGTTTTTTTTTGGTTGCAATATGATAAGTTTATATTTTTAAATTTAAATCTATAATTTGCATACCTAGGTACTTACCCATAACAATTTTCCAATCTAACAAAGTTCAGTTTACCTACCTAAATTCCTAATCTTTTTTTTATTTTAAGAAAAAAATGTATCTACCTATTAACCTACCTAAAAGCAAACAAAACTATAAGTGCCTTTTTTTTAGTCAAAATAATGGTTTTAAATAACAAAATATATACCTAACTAGACATACCTACTCCAATATTATTATTTTCAACGAGAAAAAAAAACAAATAGAAATATAGCTACACTTCTATACGATTTCCGTTTCAAAATAATGAAAACTACAACGTTGCTTTCTAAATCGTATTTCCCAGCAAAATTGAAAATCAAATATTTTTGCTTCCAAATAAAACGAATCTATAGCTATATATAAACATATGCCTATGTATATATTATAGCCATATTCATTCATCACCATGACTCCCATAGAGAAAACAAAAATTCAAAAAAAAAACAACAAACCGTTGTATACGTCCATAGGACAACACATTTTGACATTTTCTTCTATTCCTTCTATCGTTGCCATGGCACAAACAGCTGACGCAACTATCTCATTTACTCCCTTACTAAATGCCAGAATAAAAATAATACAATCCTCTCTGTTTTTCTTCCAGTTGTTATTTCTTCTCTACTTCTTATTTTAAAATCACTCCTCTCAATTTGCGATGATTACTAGCGCCAGTTGTGCCGAACCAGAAGCTCAAAAGCAGCAAAGTACTGCCATGAAACATGCTTTTGAGCTTCTGGTTCGGCACAACTGGCGCTAGTAATCATCGCAAATTGAGAGGAGTGATTTTAAAATACTCTGCCTATATACATAGGCATATGTTTATATATAGCTATAGATTCGTTTTATTTGGAAGCAAAAATATTTGATTTTCAATTTTGCTGGGAAATACGATTTAGAAAGCAACGTTGTAGTTTTCATTATTTTGAAACGGAAATCGTATAGAAGTGTAGCTATATTTCTGTTTGTTTTTTTTTCTCGTTGAAAATAATAATATTGGAGTAGGTACATTGTATATATATTTCTATAGTACTATCACGATGAGGAACGATCGGCCCGACATGTGTATAAGCCAACCAGAACTTCAGTGGTTGGGAAGTTGTAGGTTTGTTTAGACTTGAGAATGACATGATAATTAAAGAATTAGGAATAATAATGAAGTCATAAAGAATAATAGATAATAGAGAAGAACGTAAATGAAATTAGTCAGAGTCAAAGAGAGATAACAAAAAATCACTTTTCTGCTATTTTGCTTATGATTTTTCTATACAAATGGATTTTTTGCTTTGTAAATTGAGAAACTGAAAATAAATATTGTTGCAAAGGAAAATTGTTTTTTGTTTTGAAATTTGTTTTTTTTTCCTGAATACAGAAAATGTGAATGTAGGTATAGAAATATAAACGTATAGATGTATAGTTTAACATGATTGCCACTCAAAAAATGAAATAATTTTAAATAAATGCATTTCCTAAGAGGAAATATTTTCAATATTTGTAGGGTAGGTACTTTTGTTGAAAGGCGAGTCTCAAAAACGGCTTGAAAAATTATTTTATGAAATTTTGAATTTCGAATTGCACTTTTGGAAAAGAAGCGAAAATTGTTTCATTTTGAAATTACTTAAGTTTACAAAGAAATTTAAGAATTTCTCACGCACCTTAGTTAGCGAAATCTTGATTTTTTTTTTATAAAAAAAATTGATATTAAACTGTTTAAAATTTCACGTAAACTTTACTGTGAATTTTTAAAATTTGATTTTTAATATAATTTCTTGACTATTTTACAAATCATTTAAAATGTTCACGTAGATTATGCAAAGTGAAATTTTGAAAAAAGCATTAAATTTGGTTTTCAATATTACGAAGCCATTGAAAATTTCACGAAATTTTGAACTGTTTAAATATGGAATTTTTTTATTCTTAAATTTAAAATTTTAATCGAACTATCCCAAGTGAAATTTGTTCTTTTTTTCTAGATTACTTTTGAGCACTTCATGGGGAAATCGAAACTTTCACGTGAATTACGCAAAGTGAAATTTTGAAATAATCAAAAATGAAATTTGATTTTTCTGGTTTACTCTTGAGCACTTCACGAGGAAATTAAAATTTTCACGCAAATTATGCAAAGTGAAATTATGAATAGTTTAAATATGAAATTTGATTTTTCCAAATTACTTTTGAACATTTTGATGAGAAATCGAAATTTTCACGTGAATTATTCAAAGTGAAATATTGAATCGTTTAAATATGAAATTTGTGTTTTCTAAATTCATTTTAAACACTTAATAGGAAATTGAAAATTTCACGCAAGTTATTCAAAGTGAAATTTCGAAATGTTCAAATATGTAATTTGTGTTTTCTAAAATATACTTTTTAAGAATTTGAAAATTTCACGCGAATTATTCAAAGTGACAAATTAAATTTTTTGGATTTACCAATGAAAATTTAATTTTTCATGTCAAAATTGTTTTTTTTTTTTTTTTTTCAATTTTGAAACACTAAAAACTCATTCCTTTTGAAAATATTTCGGTTTTTTTTTGGTTGCAATATGATAAGTTTATATTTTTAAATTTAAATCTATAATTTGCATACCTAGGTACTTACCCATAACAATTTTCCAATCTAACAAAGTTCAGTTTACCTACCTAAATTCCTAATCTTTTTTTTATTTTAAGAAAAATTGTATCTACCTATTAACCTACCTAAAAGCAAACAAAACTATAAGTGCCTTTTTTTTAGTCAAAATAATGGTTTTAAATAACAAAATATATACCTAACTAGACATACCTACTCCAATATTATTATTTTCAACGAGAAAAAAAAACAAATAGAAATATAGCTACACTTCTATACGATTTCCGTTTCAAAATAATGAAAACTACAACGTTGCTTTCTAAATCGTATTTCCCAGCAAAATTGAAAATCAAATATTTTTGCTTCCAAATAAAACGAATCTATAGCTATATATAAACATATGCCTATGTATATATTATAGCCATATTCATTCATCACCATGACTCCCATAGAGAAAACAAAAATTCAAAAAAAAAACAACAAACCGTTGTATACGTCCATAGGACAACACATTTTGACATTTTCTTCTATTCCTTCTATCGTTGCCATGGCACAAACAGCTGACGCAACTATCTCATTTACTCCCTTACTAAATGCCAGAATAAAAATAATACAATCCTCTCTGTTTTTCTTCCAGTTGTTATTTCTTCTCTACTTCTTATTTTAAAATCACTCCTCTCAATTTGCGATGATTACTAGCGCCAGTTGTGCCGAACCAGAAGCTCAAAAGCATGTTTCATGGCAGTACTTTGCTGCTTTTGAGCTTCTGGTTCGGCACAACTGGCGCTAGTAATCATCGCAAATTGAGAGGAGTGATTTTAAAATACTCTGCCTATATACATAGGCATATGTTTATATATAGCTATAGATTCGTTTTATTTGGAAGCAAAAATATTTGATTTTCAATTTTGCTGGGAAATACGATTTAGAAAGCAACGAATGAGTTTTTAGTGTTTCAAAATTGAAAAAAAAAAAAAAAAACAATTTTGACATGAAAAATTAAATTTTCATTGGTAAATCCAAAAAATTTAATTTGTCACTTTGAATAATTCGCGTGAAATTTTCAAATTCTTAAAAAGTATATTTTAGAAAACACAAATTACATATTTGAACATTTCGAAATTTCACTTTGAATAACTTGCGTGAAATTTTCAATTTCCTATTAAGTGTTTAAAATGAATTTAGAAAACACAAATTTCATATTTAAACGATTCAATATTTCACTTTGAATAATTCACGTGAAAATTTCGATTTCTCATCAAAATGTTCAAAAGTGATTTGGAAAAATCAAATTTCATATTTAAACTATTCATAATTTCATTTTGCATAATTTGCGTGAAAATTTTAATTTTCTCGTGAAATGCTCAAGAGTAAACCAGAAAAAATCAAATTTCATTTTTGATTATTTCAAAATTTCACTTTACGTAATTCACGTGAAAGTTTCGATTTCCCCGTGAAGTGCTCAAAAGGAATCTAGAAAAAAAAAAAACAAATTTCACTTGGGATAGTTCGATTAAAATTTTAAATTTTAGAATAAAAGAAATTCCATATATAAAAAGTTCAAAATTTCAGTTTGCATAAATCGCGTGAAATTTTCAATTGCTTCGTAGTGTTGAACAGTAATATTGAAAACCAAATTTAATGCTTTTTTCAAAATTTCACTTTGCATAATCTACGTGAACATTTTAAATGATTTGTAAAATAGTCAAGAAATTATATTAAAAATCAAATTTTAAAAATTCACAGTAAAGTTCACGTATAATTTTAAACAGTTTAACATCAATTTTTTTTATAAAAAAAAATCAAGATTTCGCTAACTAAGGTGCGTGAGAAATTCTTAAATTTCTTTGTAAGCTTAAGTAACTTCAAAATTAAACAATTTTCGCTTCTTTTCCAAAAGTGCAATTCGAAATTCAAAATTTCATAAAATAATTTTTCAAGCCGTTTTTGAGACTCACCTTTCAACAAAAGTACCTACCCTACAAATATTGAAAATATTTCCTCTTAGGAAATGCATTTAAAATTATTTCATTTTTTGAATGGCAATCATGTTAAACTATACATCTATACGTTTATACTTCTATACTTACATTCACATTTTCTGTATTCTGAAAAAAAAAACAAATTTCAAAACAAAAAACAATTTTCCTTTGCAACAATATTTATTTTCAGTTTCTCGATTTACAAAGCAAAAAATCCATTTGTATAGAAAAATCAAAAGCAAAATAGCAGAAAAGTGATTTTTTGTTATCTCTCTTTGACTCTGACTAATTTCGTATACGTTCTTCTCTATTATCTATTATTCTTTATGACTTCATTATTATTCCTAATTCTTTAATTATCATGTCATTCTCAAGTCTAAACAAACCTACAACTTCCCCACCACTGAAGTTCTGGTTGGCTTATCCAGATGTCGGGCCGATCGTTCCTCATCGTGATAGTACGAGTACTATAGAAATATATATACAACGGTTCAAGTACACGCATCTCTTTCTTTCTGTTTTATTTTAATGTTTTGCGTTTCGTGGCCAACCTCAATTCTCATGTTCTATATGTGTTGTTGTTGTTGTTGTATTACTGTCTGTTGCTACGGTGCACAGTGGTTCCTCACATAGGTCAAAAGTTAAAATTTTAAGGTTAATCAAATTGTTTATTTTTAGTGCAGTAGTTATCTATGATAACGAGACAGCTAAGTGACAGTAAGATTTTTCATTTATAATTAGTTGTTGGTTCTCAGTCGCGTCGCGAAATTGAGTGTTTTTCGCAGTTTAGAAAAAAAATTTAATCTGAAAATACGACTTCGCATTAATCAATTTTTGTAGATTGTTTAAAGTTAATTTAGGAAAAAAGGTAATTTGAACATTAAAACAATATATCATGAAGGTATTTAAATAGTTTTTTGAAGTTTTTTTTATTTTTTTTTTAAATTGCACTAACTAATGCATGATTTGTTTTTTTCACATTTTTCGTGTTTTTTTCTGAAGAGAAAACATCAAATGCCGATAAATGCCGTTTATAACTTATACATCAAAATTTAGTGCTATTTTTCTTCTTTCAGAATATTTATTACTTTTTGAGCGCAGATTGGCGCAAATCTAAAAATTTTGACCCACAATAAAATACTAAATTCCACTTTTTTATTAGATTCAAGCAATATGATCAAGCGAATCGATATTTTTAATATTTGGCATTCGGCTAAGAAAGTTGGCAGTGCTGCAAGAGCAAACGAAACTTGGACAATTTTTAAACAAATTTACAAAATTGAAGATTTGGAAGCAAAAAAGAAGATAATTAATCTTTGTAAATGCATTCAAAGAAGGTGGGAGGCCTGCTCAAAAAAAAAAAAACAGTGCTTGGCTTGATTTCGAGGAAAGCTAGTTCTGTACAAGACCAATCAGATGAAAATATCTCGCATAAACCTCAAGGCAGACCAAAAAAGCCATTTTTGGAAAGCTCGTCTAGAACAAAGAGGAGACGTATTGCAGAGATCGTTGACGTCGTCGATGAAGATATCGCCTGTGCCTTAAAAACTTGCCAGTCCAAAGAAAATCTTCAAGTTAAACAACTTGATACGAATGATGCTTGGAAGCTTTTGGTTGAGGCCAACTTGTCAAAACATCAGTACGAAGTCATCAGGAACTTGGTAAACCAAAAAACTGAAGTCGATGTTTTTCCAAGCTATGTAAAAGTTCTTAAGGCCAAACAAGAATGTAACCCAGAACTTCAAACAATAAAAATATCGGATTCATTAGCTGAAGTTTCACTTCAAGCGCTTCTTAATCATACAGCTGAACGCATCGTAGAATCCCAACGAGAAATTTTTGAAAATTTGGTAATAAAAAAAATTAAAAACAAAGTTTTGTATTTGTAAAACTTGTTCCTTCATTTTTAGCTGTGTTAATAGTTACAGTGTTTAGTGTTTGTTGCAACCGATTACTTCAGTTGCCAATATAATAGTGTCACTTGTCTGAATAAAACCACATGAGGTAGAAAAATTGTGTTCGTCTTTTTAAAAATAAATTTTCATTGTGGCTAAATGAACTCTTGATTTAGGTCATCCCACTCTAATCGGCAAGTGGGGCTTTGATGTAAGCAGTGGACAGTCCCAATACAAACAAAAAACATCTAGCGAATTCAGCGATTGGTAAGATATGCAACGCCTTGTCTCATACGGCTTCACAACAAGTTTGCTATATTTGTGGAGCAAAACCTAGCAATATGAATGACATTGAAAGCTCCTTAGAAAGAACCATAAATGAAGATTACCTAGATTTCCATCTGTATCTTCACAAACAACTGGAGTAAAACAGTCCATTATCGAAAGATGTGCTGTCATTTTAAGATCTTTGGCAAGCTGTTTTGCTATAAATGCTGAAACTTTTCAGGCATACACTCAAGAAACAGCCCGAGAAATCGTTGCAGAGTATCCTTGGTACCCATTACCAGCTTCAGTGCACAAGGCTCTAATTCATGGCGGTCAAATAGTGAAACATTCCATATTGCCTATAGGCCAATTGGCCAATATGGAGGATGCAGCTGAAGCCAAAAACAAAGATGTGAAGTTTTTCCGTTCAAAAAACACCAGAAAAATATCAAGGACGTCAACAAACACAGATTTGTTAAATAGATTATTGCTAACTTCAGACCCTTTGCTTTCTAACGAAAGAAATTTTAAAAAAATTTAAAATCGACTTTGTCCAAAGAAATTTTAAATTTATTGATGTAATTCTTTTGAAAATAAAATAGTATATGTAAAAAATTATTTTTTTAATAATTCAATTTGGTTTCCATCAGTTAAAGTTAAATTAAGAGTTTTGACTGCTATTCCCATACAAATGGAACCACTGTGCGGTGTAGGCACCAGCGTTTGAACCTTACTCCAATCGGAACAAATTTACTGCAATTTTGAAGAAGAAAACAAATCTACTCTGCCACTCCACTTACACACTTTATAATTTTTTAGCCAAACTTTATGAAATCAAGTGACAACACAGTGTTATGAATGAATGTCCGCATCTGAAAGTCTATATGCTGAACGGAATCATTTTTTCAAACTTTGTTCGTCGTTCCTCGTTCATTTGTGATTTAAGTAAAGTTTACAGTTGCCATGTGAAAAAAAACAATTTTCCACGTATTATGTGTACCAAATAATATTCAAGACGAAAAATGTTTGCCTTGACCTATGCCTCCCATAGAGTCACTAATTTACCCTTAATAAACTGTACTTATGTATGTCTAAATAGAAAACAATAGTTTTTGGAAGAAAAAAGCATTTGCATGCAAATAAGGCTTTGAGATACTATATATATTCTTTTATGAAAGTTTAAACTAACCGTCAAAAAAATATTATTAACCACATTTGTTTCTGCATGCAAAAAATTGCCGGTCCATTATTTTGCAAGACATTACATAACAGCAATGGTTGTTTTTCTTGCATGAAACTGTAAACCAATCATGCAACAAAAAATAATTTTATATTTCACCTTAATAGTTTTTGAAATATAAAATATTTGCATATATTTTTTTCGCATGCAAACTTTAAACTTGGATTTTGTGTTTTTTTGTATTTAAAAATATTAAATATTAAATAATTTTTTTTCAAAAATATAGTTTCTGATAACTTGAGTTTTTCCTCCGTATTTAAATCTACTCCTAAAATTAATGATTTATTCCACTTTTTTTTACAAATCTGCTCCGAAATTTTGCTACTGAGGTTCGAACCCTGGTAGGCACAGTACACAAATCTATATATGGGTATTGTGTACATGTATATGGTTTGGCAGGCGCCTATATTTCTGATGGTTGTTTTGTTTTTGTATTTGATTTGAATTTCTTGAATATTTTTGTTTTGAATTGCAATTTTCTTTGATACAGAAAAAGTGATTTGATAAATAATTTTCTTTTAAGAGGATATTTTGAATGGCTTATAACTTAAGTTCTACTTACGGGATGTTAATGGTTAAGCCCTTTAAATAAAGGAAAAAAAGCAAACAATATTTTAGAAGTATATTTTATATTTAAATGAATTTTTATACCTTCATATAAACAGTTATAATACATTAAGAAAAAGAACTAAGGGTGAAGTATTGAATTTTTTTGGTAGTAGGTAGATGTAGATGGGTACTTTACTTCGATACATTGTAGTTTTTATCAATTTATTTTAAATTCAAAAGCTTATGAAAAATTTCAATAAGCTATTTAGGTAGATACTGAATAAATATGTGGTGACGCCAAGCAAATTAATGCAAGATGCAACATGACAGTTGCCGGGTTTTCATTCATTAAAATTAAAATAGGCATTTAAATAATTCTCATTGAATAAAATGCAAGAACTTGTTCTTTCATGCTGTTGAGCTCAAACTAAACTACCTAATTCTGGAGAATGAACGAAAATCATTAATGTTTATAAAAGATTTTTTAGATAGGTATGCATATAAAAAATATTTTATGATTTTAATGCAATAAGAAAGAAAGGAAAAAATGTTCAAAGGACAATGGGCAAATCTGGCCCAGAACCAATAAGAATGATCTTTATACAAAGTAAAGGTGCGTATTCATACACTCATTATCACTAGAGTGCATATCCAAATGCGTGGTCGGAGTAATTAAAGTTTAAATTCAGTGTTTCGTAATTTTCTAAAAAACGACTAAGGACGGAAGAAAATATTAAAAAATAATGACAACACTTAAAACATCATACCATAACTTTTTGTAAAGCTAAGACTTCATCCTTTCACTTTCTTTTTAAATAAAGTTGTTTAAGTGCAAAGTTTTATATTTAGAAATGAGGTATCAAACTCAAAAATTTGAAAAAAGGATTTTTTGCCCAAACAGTTTTTTTTTCAAAACTTCTCTCCCTTTTATTCAACGGCGTTTATAGGGAGGGGGTCACGGGGTGATGACTCCTACCGAGTACTCAAAGAGATGCGCAAGAAATGATAACAAATGCAAGAAATATTTGCAGTTCTAAAATATGATTTCAAATAATTTTCTTTGAATAGCTTTGGAATAGGCTATTCATTATTTGTAAATAGTATCTACTTACTCCTATCAACTTTTACAAGATATTGCACGGATAATATTTTTTATTTGTTACAAATTTATGACACATTTTAACGATTGACAAACTGACGTAATACCAATTTCGTGGCATTTTATAGGTGGCATGATAGCGCTAATTTTGACATTCATTCATTACTATTGGGGTCTTATTGGTGAAATGAATCAATTTATTTTTGATTAAAATCTATCAAAAAGACGATTTTGATCATTTTTACATTCAGAACATTTCAGCATAGGTAATAGAATTGATTTTTTTATTCAAAATCAATTTGGTAGATCTACGTTTTTGGCAGATAACCCTCTTTTACAATTTTCAATATGGTTTTTGACCGGTTTCACTTATTTCGGTTGTGAGAATTTCGTTCAAAACTGAAAAAATCATCTCCAATAAAAAAATAAATGAATGAATTTATAAAAAAAGTAACAGACGATATTGTACGAATATTAAAATGGAAAATCAGAATTAAAGCTTATATCGTATTCCATATACCCTAAAAAATTTTAGATTCAAATCTGAATTTATCAAAGGATTTAAGACTTATCTTGGAATACATTTTTACGGGTCCCAAAAATTTTACCTTTTTTTTATGCAGATTTCCAAATTAAATATGTAATCAATCAATGCAAAAAAAAAAAATTAAATACATACATTGGTGGGTACCAGTTTTCAGAATTAGTTTGAATGTTTCAATTATCAAGAGAAAAACCACTAAGAATGTAATTTTAAATTTACACATATTTCAAACATTTTTAAAAGTGTGAAGACCATTTTTGATCTGCATTAAATTTATTTGATCTGCGGCTAATACTTCACTTGTTCACTTTTCAGGCTTCAATTAAAACAAACTTTGGAAGCTATGAATTTTTATCTAGAATAATAGATTGGTTCTAACTACCACAGTTTTTGATCGATTAAAGAGAAAATTATCTCCTCTTAATCTTTTATTTTGAAACAAACAGAAGAAAAAACGTATCTGACTTATTGGCTGTTTTGAGTTAGGGCCAGTTTCCACATCTGAGATGTGTTTACTATTTTATTTCTTGAAAATAAAAGCCCTAAATTGCTTTTGTAATAGCTAAAAACGCCTAAAATGATGTTCTGTCAGAGAACCATTGACTACCATACAAGCATTTGTAGATCTTACAAAAAATCTATCAAAAACATACTTTTAGATACGACAGAAAAATATTCATCAACAAAACAAAAAAGATAGATATAAAAACAGAAAAACGTGTTTATTTCGAAATGTCAAAAATACAAATACACAAAATCTTATGTAAAAATGTTTTTTTTTAACAAAAATGTCTCGCCATTTATCATTTCTTGGAGCCGCAGAGGAATACTTGTTTCTTTTTTAAAAACCTGATTGAAAGCTTTGTTTAACGCTTATATAAATGATAAATATACAAGCATTCACGCATCGAATAAATTGTATATTTTTTGGATAAAATTAATCTTTAGAAAACCTTTTAAACTTCTGCTCGAAAAAGTGAACAATCTCGAAAGAGAAAAGAGTCACTTTATGAGCGTTTATTGTATTTTATATTTTATTTTAAGATGCTAATTGGGTAATTGGTAACTGCAGAATTATGCAAACGGGATTTGGAAAATCAGAATTTTGAGAAAAAAATATACGAAAGAAAAATTAAGCAAAATTAATTTTGGCCTTGCCCAACTCTGTAAAATCTAAAAAAATTGGAAACATTTGTGGGACCAGCAGAAATTAATTACAAAAAAAGACAAAATAGTGAAAAAGATTGAAACCGTGGATCTGTCTTTTAATTAATAACATTATAAGTACCTACTGATTTAGATAGTTTTTGTTCCTTTGCCCACCCCCTAAAAAAAAATGAAGCTGTATAAGCCACTGTTTTTATTTTCAAGAAACACTGCTCTTATTAATTTAAAGTCAGACACTAAAAACTTTTGCAGATATACAAAATTTGAAAAACAACTACGTTTTTTCTTCAACTAAATACATAGGTACAAAAGAGACTTTTTTGTCATATCTTTCCCGAATCCTATACCTATTTAACAATACAAAAAAACGTAGGTGTTTAACTAACCGCTAACACCACTAGTTGTATAAAATTAATTGTAAAAAATTTCTTTATAAGTACAGTAAATGACGGATATAAAAAAATCTCATTAGAAAGTCACGGTTATAAAATATACATTTCAGAACACCATGCACATTCCCATAAAGTGACGTGAAAATTTAATCTCCTTTAAGAAAACCGTTAGTAAGAAAAAAACTGATATACACTGAAGAAACTTATTCTGGCACATACATAATTTCCCCAATTGCTTGGAAAATTAAACGTAGGTATTAAAAAACTACTCCGTAAAAATGTGATTTTAAAAGAAATTCATAATTTAATGTTCGTTTTTGGTACCTACTTACTTACTTATCCGGCTCCCGATCTATGGAGGGTCTGAGATATTGCGGTCTTCCATCGGTTGCGGTCCCTCGCACGCTCCCTCCAGTCATCGAGACCAAGCGTTCTTACGTCGGAAACCGCCTGATTCCTGTAGCGGAGGTTCGGTCTTCCTGGTCGTCTCAAACCTGGGGGCTGGGATTCGCAGATATTTTTAGCTGGAGCATTGTTGTGCATTCGCTCGATGTGGCTGAGCCAGTGTAGTCGGCGTGTTTTGGGTCTTTGGACTACATCCACATCTCGGTACAGATCGTATAATTCACGATTAAATCTTTTCCTCCATTCGCCCTCCTCGCATATTGGACCAAATATCCGCCGAAGAATTTTTCTCTCGAAAGTGTCCAGTATCAATTACCCTTTTTTACTTATCTGGTGCTGGAATTGGTAAAATTAGCGTTTTGTATAGCGTGCACTTTATCTTTCGGGAAAAGAGTTTTGAACCCATTTGTTTGGCCAAACCTGGTTTTCTAGGGTAATTCTTTGTCGAATTTCCACTAAGGTGTCATTCTTTGAATTGATGTTTATTCCGAGGTAGGTGAACTCCCTGACTACCTCGAAATTGCTGCTACCAACAGTGAAGTTTTGTCCTAGCGGATGGATAGATGAAGCTTTGTTTGTTGATAGCATACACTATGTTTTGTCCTCATTCACTTCAAGACCAACGCGTTTCGCCTGTTCATCAATAGCTGTGAATGCTTCTAGTATAGCTCGCTTGGATTGGCCGATGATGTCGATGTCGTCCGCATAGCCAAGCAGCTGCGAAGACCTGTTGAAGATAGTGCCTTCCAGGTTAACACCACTCTTGCGAACTATCTGCTCCAGGACTAGGTTGAAGAAGTCACATGATAAGGCACCTCCTTGTCTGGACCTTGTACATGTCTGGAATAGCTCGGATGAGCTGTTACCCATTTGCACGTTGCACCGCGTATTTTTTAACGTCATGCGGCATAGCTGGATCAGTTTTTTCGGGATCCCGAGTTCCAACATCGCCAATAGAAGCTCTTGGCGACTAATGCTATCATATACGGCATTGAAATCGATGAAAAGATGGTGGGTCTCGTCTTGAAATTCGTTGTTTTCCAGGATTTGCTTCAATTTGAAGATTTGGTCTATCGTTGATCTGCCTGGCCAGAAAGATTTAAGACGCTCACATAGTACGTTCGATAGGATCTTGTATGCAACATTTAGCAGGGATATACTTCTGTAGTTTTTGCAGGACATAGGATCGCCTTTTTTGTAGATTGGGCATATGGAGCTAATTGACCAGTCGTCGGGCATACTTTCCTTCTCCCACACTTGGTTGATGAGCTGATGCATGCACCCTACCAGGACATCTCCTCCATACTTGAAGAGTTCCGCAGGTAGGCCATCCAGCCGGCGGATTTGTTGTTCTTAAGCTTGTGGATGACTTTCTTAATCTCTTCAGTACTGGTTTCTGGGACTGGATATTTATTGACTGGTCTCATGGTTCTTTGTTCTCTTGTCGCTTCCTCTACAGAATGCCGATTGAGCAGCTGCTGGAAATGCTGCTTAAACACGTCTACAATTCCCCGTGCGTCGGTGACTAGGTTTTACAACTTAATACATGCCAGTTGCTTGGCTGTTTTGTAGAACCGGCTGGTGTTGGTGGCGGTGCTAGACTCCTCGAGATGCCTGAGCTGAGAGGCTGTGGATATTCTTTTCTTTCTACGCAGGCTTTTCTTTTCTTTTTTTCTCTTTTCACGGTACTCCTCTCTTGCTGCTCTTGTTTTCCATTGCAGCATTTGCATTCGTGCATTTTCTGTCTCCTGCTTCAATACCGCGCATTCCTCATCATACCACGAGTTCTTTTTTCTAGGTGGTTGATAGCCTATGGTGGTCTCGGCTGTCTCCTTAATGATGTCGCGATACAAGTTCCATTGGTTGTTGACACTTGTGGGTAGATACGGCAGAAAGTTTTCCGGTTAATTGCTCACTGTAGTCTCGGGCTTTCTCAGATGTGCTAAGGCATGCAATGTTAAATTTCTTCCTTTGGGCGGTCTTCACTTTTTTTCGTTGAACAATCGGGCTCTGAACTTTGTCACAACAAGAAAGTGGTCAGAGTCCACATTTGCACCTCGAAAAGTTCAAACGTCCAAGATGTTCGATGCATGCTTTGTGCCAATTAGCACATGGTCGATTTGGTTGGCGGTTCGACCATCTGAATATCGCCAGGTTGCTGTGTGTATCCTTCGCCTGGGAAACCTAGTGCTACTTATCACCGTATAACGAGCTGCAGCAAAGTCGATAAGTCGAAAGCCGTTGTCTGTTGTCGTTTCGTGGAGGCTTTCCAAATAATCCGCCAAAGATATTTTCCTTCCCGATTTTAACATTAAAGTCTCCAAGCACGACTTTGACATCGTACTCTGGACAGGCTCCGTAGTCTCCGTCCAGGAGGTCGTAAAACTCCTCCTTGTTAGACTCCTTAGCCTCATGCTGATGTTTTGGAAGGTAGCTTTGATGCGGATCACAGTCAGGTGATCGCTGATCGGCTTAAAATCGATGACTCTTGATTTGAGCCGATTTCCCACGACGACGAATCCGCATCCTAAAATGTGCAATCTTTGATGACAGCTGTAATAAATGTTGCAATCTTTTCTTTTCATAATCCCAGATCCTACCCATCGTATCTCCTGGATCGCGGTAATATTTGCCTTGTACCGCGTGAGGACAGATTCAAGTTTTTGAGTAGCACCTGGCGTATAGAGTATCCTTACATTCCAGTTGCATACTCGTAGTCCTTTTTCGTTCCAGGTCGGGTTGGCATTTGAGAGGGGTCGTTATCCGAGGCTTCTCGCTTCTCTTTCATAACAGTTAGTTTTTTTACTGTGGCCGGGTCGTTAGCCCAACGCACTAGCCTCCAATCTGTAGGGCCATGGGTTTGGTGTTGCAATTCTTTCCTTGATCAACACTCGCACTTACAAGTTTAGCAAGTCATGATATAAAGCCAAGACCAGTATCCGGAGGCTACCAACTTGGAGGTAATGTAAGCACTTGATGTGTAGGAAAAGATACAGCTCAAGGCCCGTAGTTCCTACAACATCCAACCACCTTTTTTTTGGTACCTACATTATAAACTAAATTCAGGATTAATTCAAATACAAGAATTGTACATACAATTTTTCAGTCAATGCTTTGGAAATTTGTTTCAATTGATTTAATGATATTTAGAGGAAATTTTCTTTTTTATAATTCGTTTATGTAATAAAAGAACTTTTCTTTCTTACATAAGAAAACACGGATATAAGAAAGGATTTCTTAGCATCTTTAAACTTTCTTATATCCGTAATCTAGTGTACCTACTTACCTATACTTACATATGTATATATTATAACGGGTGATTTTTTAGCTGGTTTGGTTTTGGCAACACTGGTTTTGACAGCTGACGTGTGTTTAGTACCTTGTGTCACTGTCAAACAGCTTCAGTTTGGTTTGCAATTTAACCATGGATCGTCTTACAAATGAACAACGCTTGCAAATTATTGAATTTTACTATCAAAATTCGTGCTCGGTTCGAAATGTTCATCGCGCGCTGCTTCCATTTTATGGTCGGCATTCTCGACCTTCTGAGCAGTCTATTCGGAAGATTGTGACCAAATTTCGCACCAAATTTACTTTGTTGGACATTAAACCACCAACACGTTTACGTACTGTGTGTAGTGAAGAAAATATTGCGGCCGTATCAGCTAGTGTGACAGAAGACCGCGAAATGTCGATTCGGCGCCGTTCCCACTAGTTAGGCCTTTGTTACAGCACTACGTGGAAAATTTTGCGGAAGGATTTGGGCGTAAAGCCTTTTAAGATACAGCTGGTGCAAGAACTAAAGCCAGCCGACCTACCACAACGCCGAATTTTTGGTGAATGGGCTCTTGGAAAGCTTGCCGAGGATCCGCTTTTTTATCGAAAAATTGTGTTCAGCGATGAGGCTCATTTTTGGTTGAATGGGTACGTAAATAAGCATAATTGCCGCATTTGGAGTGAAGATTAGCCAGAAGCATTGCAACAGCTACCAATGCATCCCGAAAAAGCCACTGTTTGGTGCGGTTTATGGGCCGGCGGCAATATTGGGCCATATTTCTTCAAAGATGATGCGAATCGCAGCGTTACTGTCAATGGTGAACGCTACCGAGCGATGATAACAAACTTTTTTTTGCCCGAAATGGAAGTTCTTGACTTGCATGATATGTGGTTTCAACAAGACGGTGCCACATGCCACACAGCACGCGAAACAATGGCGCAATTGCGAGGCGAGTTTCGTGAACAGTTAATTTCACGTTTCGGGCCGGTCAATTGGCCGCCTAGATCGTGCGATTTGACACCATTAGATTATTTTTTGTGGGGGTATGTCAAGGCTAATGTCTATAGGGACAAGCCCGCTTCGATTGACGCACTGGAAGCCAACATCCATGCATTCATTCGTGAGATACCGGCCGATATGTGTGAAAGAGTATGCCAAAATTGGACTCAGCGGATGGGCTACCTGAGACGCAGCCGCGGTCAACATTTGCATGAAATTATCTTTAAACATTAAATTGCAAAGTTCAAACTATCGATTCAAATAAATATTTCATTCATTTTTTCGAATTTTTTGTGTTTTTTTTTTTTTAAAGTTCTAAACCTCTTAAAAAATCACCCGTTATTTATTTGTTTCTTTCTTCTAATAAACAAAATCAGCTTCAAAATGATTAATGTATGTACTTATAATCTAGAGTTGGGCAGTTAAGTTCATTTGAGTGAGCGATCAATTTAGTTTAATTTACGGCACTAAACAAGTTCGCTCATTCTAATGGGTGATTTTTTAAGAGGTTTAGAACTTAAAAAAAAAAAAAACACAAAAAATTCGAAAAAAATGAATGAAATATTTATTTGAATCGATAGTTTGAACTTTGCAATTTAATGTTTAAAGATAATTTCATGCAAATGTTGACCGCGGCTGCGTCTCAGGTAGCCCATCCGCTGAGTCCAATTTTGGCATACTCTTTCACACATATCGGCCGGTATCTCACGAATAAATGCATGGATGTTGGCTTCCAGTGCGTCAATCGAAGCGGGCTTGTCCCTATAGACATTAGCCTTGACATACCCCTACAAAAAATAATCTTATGGTGTCAAATCGCACGATCTAGGCGGCCAATTGACCGGCCCGAAACGTGAAATTAACTGTTCACCAAACTCGCCTCGCAATTGCGCCATTGTTTCGCGTGCTGTGCTGCATGTGGCACCGTCTTGTTGAAACCACATATCATGTAAGTCAAGAACTTCCATTTCGGGCAAAAAAAAGTTTGTTATCATCGCTCGGTAGCGTTCACCATTGACAGTAACGCTGCGATTCGCATCATCTTTGAAGAAATATGGCCCAATAATGCCGCCGGCCCATAAACCGCACCAAACAGTGGCTTTTTCGGGATGCATTGGTAGCTGTTGCAATGCTTCTGGCTGATCTTCACTCCAAATGCGGCAATTATGCTTATTTACGTACCCATTCAACCAAAAATGAGCCTCATCCAAAAATGGAAGCAGCGCGCGATGAACATTTCGAACCGAGCACGAATTTTGATAGTAAAATTCAATAATTTGCAAGCGTTGTTCATTTGTAAGACGATCCATGGTTAAATTGCAAACCAAACTGAAGCTGTTTGACAGTGACACAAGGTACTTAACACACGTCAGCTGTCAAAACCAGTGTTGCCAAAACCAAACCAGCTAAAAAATCACCCGATAGTTTAATTTAGTTGAATAGCCCAGTTTGTGAATAAGCAAGAGAGAGATATATTACAATTCGGAAATCGGAACATGAGTCCAACAATGATTAATAAAGAGTCGAAAATCGAAACGGTGTTCAAACTTCAAATTCACTTCAGCATTTAAGGGAAGTTTAATTCACAGCAAAATTTAACGAACTAAATGAGCTAAGTATGTGAACAAAGTTCACTTGAGTGAACTAGTTCATTGAAGTAGTACGTTCACAAACTACAAAAGCTTATTATATTCGGAAGAAAGTAACCTGTAAAATAAAGAAAGGTACTGTGAAATAGTTCTTAGGCCCTAGGCATCATTGAAAATTTTAATGATTGGTTTTGAGACGTTTAGGAAGTAAAATCCGTAATTGTTTTTATGAAAAAATAAAGCTTAATATACTTCATTAATTCTTGCCAAAGAAAACCCAAAATAAAAAGACTTATTTCAATGAGTGAACTACCTTACCAATGATCATTGAAATTCTAAAAGTCATTTTAAGTAGCAAGTTAGGCCCATTTGAATTTTTTTACTAGAAATATTAATTAAGTCCTCAGCTACATATATTTGCCCATTCCACGACCTATTCCTCTCTCTCTCTGAAATTCAGAAATGGCATTACTTAAAATCAAGTGTGTTGGGAGAACCACAGAAACTTTTAGCCCACCTTAGCATAGATAATGGCAATTATACCAAAGCATGGACTATTCTCACAGACAGATACGATCAAGCAAAGTTCTTAGTAAACACTCAGCTCAAATTGTTGTTCAGACACATCCACAGAATTGCTCCACAGCTTGAAAAATTTGAATGTGCCGGTAGATGAGTTGGACCCAATGGTTATTTTTGTTTTGTTACAAAAACTTCCAAGCAAAACGCAACTACTTTGGGAGGAGCGGTTAGCTGCTAGGGAAAAACCAAAAGACCTGCCCACATTTTTAGAGTTTTCCCAATTTTTAGAAATGCGTTTTCGTACTTTAGAGGCGGTGGACTCCCAACCAGCCAAAATTGCAGCTGAGTCGTCAAAACAAACACTTCTTAGAAGTACTTTTCACTCGCAGACAAACAATCTTCAACTCTCTTGCCAAATTTGCCGCAAAGAACAACATGCTATCCGTAAATGCCACCGGTTTTTAAAAATGAGCATCGCCGACCGTCAGTAGAATGTTAACAATTCAAGCCTCTCTTTCAATTGTTTAGCGTACAATCACAAGTCAGATCAGTGCACTAGTGATTATAGATGCTATTATTGCCAGCAACCATATCATTCTCTGTTGCACATAACAAACAATCTTCAACTATGCTTACAACCAAATCAGCCAGCTAATTCATTCATATTGAATTTTATAAAAACAGAGGTCACCTCATTCAAACAGGTATGACAGATACTATCGATAGACTTAGACCTGTCACACCAAGTCTTCTAAAAATTCATAAAATGACCGTTCCAATGATATATATAATGTCCATTTCCACAATGAACGACTATTGATGTCACCGCCTACCGGCCTATAAGGAACAAGGGAATAACTACTTTTAATATGTGAATAAATGAATTATTTTGGTAACAATGTTTTTGGACTTACGATTTCTGGTTTTTTGATTAAAAGACACTTTCTTCTGATGAAACGAGTAATAAAATCCTCTTTAATTTGAAATTGATGCAAATATTACTCAAAAGACACAAAAGTACTTGAAAATACTTGAAAGTACTGGTCAAGTACTTGAAAGTACTGCTTAAGTACTTGGAACTTGTACCCAAATACTTGAAAAAATACTGGTACTACCATTTTTCAAGTACCAGTACCAGGGTACTGAAGTAAAAGTACCAGTACCAGGTACTGATAGTCCTGAAATACCTAAGTACTTTACAGGTCTGCTTTTAAGTACTATCTTTGGCAGTTCTTCTGGTCTGGGGATATATGGCTACATCTGTAGTAGGGGAGTTGGGGTTCGCAGTCAATTTTAAGTTCCAGCATGATAATGACTAGGAACATACTGCCCATGTAGTATAGGAATTAATCTTAAGAAATCAATTGAATTCTAATGAATTTCTGCAGGATGTGCTGGAAAACGAATTAGAAAACTCGCTTTTACCAATAAAAATCAGTTAAAAACGGTGATTAAAGATAAATGGAGTAAGACTGCCCAAAAGGTTACTTAAAAACTTTTTTTTCTATTCAAAACATGCTTAAAGAAGTCATTGGGCTTTACTAATAATCAAATTTAGTAATTGCTTAGCATAGCTTAAATAAAAGTCTTCACTTAAAATAAAAGTCTTAACCTTCACAAATTTTGAACCTAGCCTATCGTTGAAATGCAAAAAAAAATGCAAATTTGGAGACTTATTGCAAGTTCCTAGCATGCTTGGTTCTTGAGATACACTAGGTCAATCGAGTGACCTGCTAACTTCAATGTGAAGTTAGCAGGTCACTCCATTACACCCTTATTTGGCAAATTGCAAAATCGGGAATAGAAATGCAAAAAAAAATGCAAATTCCTGTCAGGGTGCCATTTGCGTGGGTGAAAGTTGCCCTGCTAACTTCACAGACGTAATTTAATCAGAGTAAGAATCAAAATGACGTTTGGATAAGTTTAACCAGTTCGGTTAATTTTCCGCAGAGATAAACTCAGCCAATTTGTAAACTTATCTAGGTTTTACGAAGTTGCATAGATACTCTTATTATATTGTTTGAAATACAAAAAAATACTTTTTGAAAAATCTGTATACTCAGCTAAGGTATCCTATTCGTATGTACGTATGTGTTGATATACGTACCAACATAATTCATAATTACTGCGGGAAACAATTTAATTTTGGGAATTAAACGAGTATCAGTTTTATAAAAGGGCATATTAGACAGATTCACAGATTCCAGAAGCGATACATAATTAAATCATTCAATTAATGACTTTTAAAAAATAATTGCGAAATTCTAGACTCATCTTTTTTACACAAGTTAGTCAACCCCAAATTGTCTAGAAATTATTTTCAACGAACTCTGATTTCTTAACGATTCCTTAATCCCAACTAACAGCATGTTTTTTAGTATATAAAAATAAATAGAAAAGCATCGAGCGGTGAGAGCTCGTTATTGCCACTCAGGATCGCTCCCTGGAGTGCAATCACGATTTTGGATAGTTACGAGTATAAGGGTGAACGATAACGAAGCATGTAATTTAAAGACGCTCCTTGATTCGTAAATGGTGGTGTCTTTTAGGCAGCAATTGATTTTTGAAGGAATGATAATTCGGTTTTCTTTTTATCTCAATCTCCAGTTACAATTACAAAAAAAAAAAAAAAAATTCCACCAATTGTTATTTATGAGCTTTCTGCTCTGAAGGAAAACATTTTATTCAACATTTATTTCAAAAGATGACTGTTTAAAGGTTTTGCTGTATCGGGGATGCGAAGCACGTTTTTTTATTGTATTTGCCTGTTTGGTCTGTTTGCCAGAGAGAAATTTCTTTGACCTGACATGTCATTTATCATTTTGGTCAATTTTTTTCTAGAATGGATGTGGCGATGAAATAAAACAAAATTATTGTGGGATTTGTTAAAAAAGTTTTCGAATCTTTAGGGAATTGCAAGTTAAATTAAAAAATATCCCTATGAGTAGGAATAAACTTTAGTAAAATATAAAAAAAACATCCAGTGCTCTTGATTTTTTTGAAAGGGGAATGTTCGTTTTTTACTAGATATCAGTTTTGAAATTCACGATGTATTGTAGGTATCGTAAAACTATGTACGTACATTGTACATACATACTTCATCTCATCTGTTTGGTCTCATCAAAGATGGGTACAATGTCCGCCAAAAGAAATGGGAATTTATTTCACTTTAATTTCGAAGTTTAACTATAAGTGGTGAACGACTTGAAAGTGTCATCTTGACATTTATAGAAACTTTACAGGGTGTACTGGGTGATAGGGTAGGGGTAAGATTCCATATCCCTTGGTAAAAAAAAGCCGACCGTAAGAACCTATCTCATCGCAGCCACGATACCTTTAGTGAAAGTATTTACAAACAATACAAGCTTTATCTGGTTGCAATGGGTAGAAATGCAATTTTCCAGTATAAGTATAAGCAGGTATAAGTAACTTATATAATTGGGGTATCCTCTAAAAGCTAAAACCATCTTTTGCACGATTCCAATGGTCGGGCAGTATATTTTTGCCAAAGTAAACCCGTAAAAACTATCTAACTTTCACATAATTAAAAACGGCCAGTAATAGTGATATTTTTGGAAACTGGTGTGCAGGCAACAGATTTTTTTTATTTTAAGTCAATTTTTGAAAAAATTGACCTCTCGCTTTACGGGATACATCTTCCTCGTACACAATTTTTACTGGCGATATAGGTACTATATTATTTTTTTTAGCTCCGAAAATAACGGTACTTGCCATACACCGTTAAGGAAAAATTTATTTATCTCAAAAACGCCTCAAAACGATTTTGATAAAAAGATTAATAGATTATTGTTGGAATTGTTTACTTTTTGGTAAAAAAGAGTTTCACCAAAAACCGTTATTAACGGTACCTGCCATATAACGTTTTTTTTTTATTTTCGAATTTCTCATTAACGGCTCAACCGATTTCAATCAAAAAGCTCCTTTAAAAATTTTAAAAGCATTGCATATCAAAAAAATTGCATTTGAAAAAAACTAAGTTTTGGATTTGTTAAAATATGAATATTGAAATTTTTTTTTGAACATTACTTATTTCAAAAAGAGTTTGATTAATATTTTTGAAACTAGGTTAATAAATGAACATATATTAATAAATACTCAAAACTGGGATACCAAAATTTTTTTTGAATGTTACCAAATTTGTATATATATAAAACTGTTTTTTTTAGAAAACAGCTCCAACGATTAAATTTTTTTTTTGGATATATTCATATTCTTCGATGTAATCAAATGGCATGCCTGTTTTTGAGCTGTAAGAGATTTAACGGGTTGATTATACAATTAATAAAACAATTTAAATGCTTTTTTTGCTTTTTCTATAATTAACTTGTATATTCCAAAAGTTTTCAAGGTCCAAGCAACTTGAACATAAGAACAAGTAAGCGATTCAGGCGTGCATTTTATTTTCTTGTTTCGATCTAACTTATGCAATTTATGCAAACTACAAAACACATCATTGTGTAACTTATCTTTAAATTTCTCTCTTGAAAATAAGAACCATGTCGTACTTTTTATTTTACAAGTATTTTAAAAGAAAAAAAGCATTTATTGAAAATTTCTATGACACCATTTTCTTTACTTTATACAATTTTTTTTTCTTTTATCCGATGGAAATCTTCGAAAGACCCTCGGTTAGAACCGGTACTGAGTAGTGTGGACCGCACTTAAACCACCGGTGAATTAGGACCAATCTTTAAAAATCGACAAATGATTTTTAAATCACATTGGGGGAAGTTTAAAGTTATAAAACTTTCCCATAGCTTGTAGACCATCAGCTCATGAGGCTTGGTTCTTCTTAATCTACGAACATTACCTCGTACATTTAAGACGGTCTCCATTTCGGAGTTGGTATGACTACGCGGTCACTGATTGTGTGATACAGGGTGTTTTTTTTATCTACTTCTGTAAGCTGTAACCATTTCAGAACCGCATCTAGCTACGATTCTTCCGAACCGCTACAGAAACTTGAATTTTGCGCCCCTCTAGTTTTTGAGATTAAAAAAAATCGTATAAAAGCATAGTACTTATTTCAATTTTTTGTAAACGGAACATACAACTTTTTAATGATTTGCACTCTTTACAATACAAACACAAGGCCCTAGCCAGGTGGGGATTGCAAGGGTTTGTTCTTCCAACCCATAAATTTGTAGAAATGCATTTGTAAATAATATTATTTTGTTCAGTGTAAGAAATGTGTTTCTGCGCGGGGGTTACTTTCTGAATTCACTACTTAGCTCACATAGTATACAATTTTTAATGAACATAATAAGGTGCCGCTACCTAGAAAAAATAGATACAAAAAATTCGGATTGTGAAAATTGAAATTTTAAAGTCTGAATTCATGCTAAAGAAGGCAAAAACCCATAAACAACTGGGTATACACTAGAGCCCCCTAATGCACGTGTAGTTTAATACACGTGCTACCCGTGCAATCTATCATCTGTGCATGAACCCGTGTCCTTTTATATTTACAGGTGTATTTATAATTACACGTATATTAAGCAATACATGTGTAATTATTATTGAAGTCCTTTTTACAATTTTTTCTAATGTAAAGCACGTTGAACACATGTAGGTGCAGTTGTTGTTTGAAAGATCACAAACAAATTGTTATATGATAGGAACCTTAACTAGTCCATTCAAATAACAAACTATATTTATATTGATTTGGTTTTTTTGAATCCTGATAAAAAATCTTAAAAATTGGTTTAGGAAACATCCGCCGTCGTCGGTGTTGCCTTCTCTGAAAACCACTCCCATTATATTCAAAGCTTTTATAAATACACGTGTATTTGTATTTACACGTGTATTTAAAAAGTATACGGATACACGGATATCAATTCCTTGAAATTAATTATGTAATTAATTAATTAATAAGTAATTAATCGCCCGCCTGAAATCGAGGGATTTAGTACACACACAAGCTTCTTAAAATTTTGTTTTATCATGCCCACCGGAAACAACTGTTTTGACTGTGAAATCTCTAAAAAAATACCTAAGAAATTTTACTCTTTGTGCGAAGAAAGACCATAGAATGCATGATTAAAAAACCTTTCTCAACCCGCGGATATTACATAACTATTTGAGGGAACATGCTTCATTCGAGACCGTATTAAGGCCCTGTTTTAACACATCCGCCAGGATCCAATATTTTTGAAAATACTGGAGTCTTTCTGCTTCCCAAAATTTTAATATACATTTATACCTGCAGTTTTCATAGCATGGTTGTTTTATCTTTCTTTCTTCCACTATCTTCCCCTTTGAGCTTTTATATTTTATACCAGTGTTTCTTAGCAGAGAATATCAATTACCAAGAAGCCAATCTTTCATACGTTTCACCCTCCAAAACCCATTTGATTACATTGTTGTATTTGTAATTTCACTTCGTGTCGATGAATAGATGTGAATTGCAACAACAATTTAACGCGGTGAGATTTATTTGTTTTGACAGCTGTTTTCTTATAATTTTGAGAATTTTACTTCAGCTAATAACAAAAATATCGATGTGAAATTATTTAATTAATTTAATGTACACAAACAATTGTAATTGTTAGTTAATATTCATCCACAATACAAAAAATGAATCCATAATATGTCTTCAATCACTCAGATTTCCATTCATTTTCAATGCATCTTGCATATTATAAAGGATGGCCCCTTCTTCATCCAGAATAATTTTAAAATTATTGTTGGATGTATTCTAAGGAAAAAAATAGTTTAGAAAAATAAGAAATAAAAAAATAGTTTTTCTGCTATTTGATATTTAACTCCACTAAACTCTCAATTTCCACTTTATAAGTATTAAAGTAGATATTAGGTGGGTTTTAGTATCTTCTGTCGGTATTCGGGTATTGATCTGGATTTAACTTTAGTACAAAAAAGAAATAATGAGGAATTTTCAAAATCGTTTTCGTAGCACATGTTAAAAGTTAATCCAGCCCTCTTTTGGAGATAATAAAACGGCAATAGCTGTTTTTTATTTTTTTTTAAACTTCATGACATCTAAGCATTTGGATTTGAGTGTTTAATAGGAGAATTGAATACTTATTACTGAAATTATACTTCATAATATAAAAGAAATGAAATAGTTTAAGCAAATACATGTAATGAGGGCCCTACCTCGCCTACAATATTATGTGGGATACTGTAAGGCTTCCCCAAGCCGAATATAGATGTTGGCTAAAAGAGCCGATCTGATTATTAAAACACAGTAATTTTCTTTCAGCTGAGGAGCTGATTTAGTTCGGTTTGCTTTCAAAACCGAAAAGGCGATTTTATTTGATTGAACTTAAGCTATTTATACAAAATATTTCCTTACACACTAAAAACTTGGGCCTATACATATAATTACTTAAACATAGAAATCATATTTTATTACTTTTTGTTTACATTAGAATCCAAATGACAAACAGGCAGCATACTTGCTATGTCATCAAATTCATAGCCAATAGCCCTTTCACAGTGCACAAATGCATCCAAATACATCCAGTCATAAATACTACACAGAGTATAGTACAATGAACCTTCTCAAGTAGGTAGATACATCTGTCCAACGTAAAAGTAACCTGAGGCGTCAAGTCAGTGGCATTGAAAAATATATTAGAATAGTCTATGGAGTTCATGGGGTTGACTCTCATGACCATGAAAGAAATGCGAGTGCATTTGAAAATTAGGTTGGATAATGTGGAGTGATGATGGGCAAGTCAACGACCTGCAATGAAACGAATGCGATGTTCGTAGTCATGGTGTAGTGTATGTGCACTACAAAATAGAATAGGAATGCGGATAATGAAATGATTGCTAGTGTGATCCCTTCACACCACCCTTCCCGGGGAAAAAGGAGAAATCATGACATATCTTGATTTGTTCTTTTACGCGACACTTTCTTTTATAATAGGATTTTTTTTTTTTTTTTTTTTAATATATATAGTGTTCGGAATCAAAATTTTTTTTTTTAAACATTGCTTTTTTTTTTTGTATTGTGATAGTATATACATAGTTTGTATCATTATTTACGTATATAATATGATATTTTTTTTTTCATTCATTCATACAAGTAACTTATTTAATTTTTCTTATATTCTAGTTGCGCTTTATTTATTGCTTAGCAATATTGTTTACTTAAATCCTATGCCGGCTTTGTTAAAAATTAAATGAAGTGGTAATCTTATACATACATACACTCCTCGTCAACTGAATACGCACAAACATTTTTGAATATATTTCATCCATTTTTTCCAAACAGTGATGGTTATTATGCCATCTGTTGATGGTAAAAATGTTCGTAACATATAAATAACAGAATTTCAAAGTTTTATCCAAAAACAACCGTAAGTTTTTCCTTTAACCACTTCCAAAGTGTAACTTATACAAAGTAGAAGTTTTTTTTTGAGTCAACTGAATAGGTACAAAAATTAAAATTGGTATTGGAATGGAATGAAACAAGTTTTTGTTTAAGTTTAGTAGAGGGTACTTCCACCTTTATTTTTAATTACTTCGTAAATTCGATCCGGCATGGAATCGTATAGCTTTTTAATGTAATTTAACGAAATTTCGCTCCACGCTAATTTGATTGCAGAAATTAAGGTATCTTTGTCTTCGAACTGACGACCACCCTCATTAACTTTGCGTACTAACCATCCCCAGACATTTTCTATGATGTTTAGATCAGGTGAGTACGGCGGCCATTGAAGCAACTGCACTTGTTGCTCCTCTATCCATGTTTTTATTATGCGCGCTGAGTGAATAGGCGCATTATAATGTTGGTAGGTCCAGTTTATGGGTCCAAAGATGTTAGAAAATTTAGGAAAATTTCTTTCCAAAATTACTGTATACCCAGCTGCTGTCATTCTTGATGTTACAACCTCGAGCTCAACTGTTCCATAATAACTGACTGCTCCCCATATCATGACACCTCCTTCACGACTATGATGGCGCTTTAAAAATCTTTTTTCTTTTCTTAAGTCGTGAAAAAAGAAGTTGAACCCATCAGGGCCATCGAAATTAAACTTTTTTTCATCTGAAAAAACCACGTGATACCATTCTTTTTTCCAACTCATGTGAAGTCTTGAAAAATCTAATCGCAACATTTTCCGTCTCTCGTCAAGTGGTGGTTTTTTCTTAAGTTTCATTCGTTTAAGATGGCTTGAGTTGTTGATTACTCTTAATACTGTTGAGCAACTTGCGTTTACGCCGACTTTTTGTTTTATATTTGCCACAGAATCAGAAGAATTTGATGCATATCTTAAAATTCTTCGTCTCTCAGCTGCTGTTGTTGCTGTTTTCTTACCTCCCTTCATGTTTTTGCCGTATGCATCTTTATTTTTCAAGTAAGAATAAACTACATTAAAACTTCGGCCAACTTTATCAGCTATTGCACGGTTAGGCCTTGGTCTCTAAGTAAATCGATTTTAGCTTTTTCAACACTGTTAAGACACGTAGATCTACCCATTTTTCTTAAAATTTGAAATCAAGAATTAAATTTTACTGAAAACACTAAAATCGTTAATTTAAACTGTCAAGCACTCCAAAAAACTTATAAACAACGAAGAAAATGGCGTTGTACCTATTCAGTTGACTAGAAAAAAAACTCCTACTTTGCATATAAAACACTTTGCAAGTGGTTGAAGAAAAACTCACGGTTGTTTTTGGATAATTCTTTCGGAATTATCTGCTTAACATCTTAATGGAATAGTTAGCATCAACAGATGGCATAATAACCATCACTGTTTGGAAAAAATGGATAAAGTATATTAAAAATGTTTGTGCGTATTCAGTTGACGAGGAGTGTATATTATTATTTACATTTTTGGAGGCATTTTCTCTCCCTTTTTTTTTGATTTTGTTTTAATCACTGATTATATAAGCGTTAAATACACGTAAAATGGTTTAAGTATATTCTTGTGTACAGTCATTATTTTATTATCGTATTGGATATCACAATTTACACCATTTTGAGACAAGACTTCGTATGGTCCTATAAATATTGGATCTAATTTCTTCCTTGCTTCGTTTCTTAGTAAAACTAAACTTCCTTTTTCGAAACTACTACTTTTTGCTTGTCCCTCTTTATCATATCTATCTTTTCTAGCATTCTTCTTTTTTATAAGAGTTTCTCGAGCATCTCTATGGGCAACTTGTAATTTATGTTTAAGGTCAATTACGTAATCGTCATAGTTGTACACCGGTTCCATTTGTTTTGTCAGATTTTTGGGCAAGCTACATTGCTTTCCGAATATCAATTCGAACGGTGTGTAACCCGTTTCTGAGTGTACGGAAGTGTTATAACAGAAAACGTAATATGGCAACCAAGTGCTCCAGTCCGTGTGTTTTTCTGAGACGTAACTTCTAAGATATGCTCCTAAAACCTTATGTGAATTTTCTAAAGCTCCTATGCTCTCATGATGGTACGCTGTAGATTGTAATTGTTCTATTCTCAAAAGCTTACAGATACCTTTGAAAACCTGGTTTATAAATTCGGTTCCCTGATCAGATGCTATTGTATGTGGTACACCGTACCTTAGAATAAAACCTTCTACTAGAGCTTTAGCTACCGTGCCTGATTCTTTATTTGGGAGTGGTATAGCTTCAATAAACTTGGTGAGCTCATCTTGAATGGTGAGTATGTATTTAGATCCATCTTCAGATTCTTCTAAAGGTCCTACTAGGTCTATGAATATTTTGTCAAAACATGATTCGGCTGTTTATGTGATAGTCATTGGTTGTTTCTTCGGTTGGTTATATTTGTTTCGTTGGCATACTGGGCAGTGCTTAACGAATGTCGTCACATCGTTTTGCATTCCTGTCCAAAAGTATTTTTTCTTTATATTTTGAATCATACGGTTTATACCTGCATGTCCACTGGTTGGAAGTATGTGAAAGTCGTTTATTATTAATTTCTTCTTACAAGGATCGGTAATTTCAATAACATTATTTATGAGGTATACCTTTATATTACTTTCTTTAAACATTTCTCCTAATATATTTTTTAATTCATTAATTTTATATTCTCGACGGCCGTCCGAGAGTTTCTTTATTTCATTTTTAGTAATATATATTTTCTTAATTGATTCGGGTCCGCAGAGTTTTTGCACATCCCTCGACAATATTTTGCCAAATAATGTTGATTGGGTTGTAGTGCTGTCCTTGGACTTCTTTAGGAGTAAACTATTCCCTTTTGGAATATACGCCAAAACTTTGTTTGGTCCTATAATTATATCGTCCTTGAAATTAACTAAATCTTCCGTAAAATTGTCAACGATTTTTAACTCAATAATTTTTAGTCCACTTTCGGGTGGTTTTAGAAGTTCTGTTATCATTTGTTCATTGGTTTGTATCTTATTATCTTTAGGTGTGTTTTCATCTTTATTATCTACCTTCGACTGGGCTCTCGTTACTACACAGATATATAATTGTTTTAATTCTTCGGACTCTACTTTAATGCGACTAAGCGCGGCAGCGGTACAGTTATCTTTACCTGGTGAATATTCCACGTAAAAATTGTATTCTTCTAGTAATGGTCGGAATTTAGTTAGTCTACTACTAGGTTCCTTTAGTGAGAACAAGTACACTAGGGGTCTGAGGTCTGTCAAGATTTTGAACTTTCTTCCGAATAAGTATGGCCGATAGCGTTTTACTGCCCACACTATAGCAAGTAATTCTTTCTCAATGGTACTATAGTTTTTCTCTGATTTATTAAGAGTTTTGCTTGCGTAAGCAAGCAGCAGATTTGGTGGGGTCAAGTAAAATTCCTTTGTCCGATATAAGGTGTCCGAGGTATAATACTTCTTTCCGCAAGAAAGAGCATTTTCCCGGGTGTATTTTGAGATTTACCTCTCTGAGACGTTCAAAGACTTGGATCAAGTTTTTGTTGTGGTCCATTAAATTTTTACCAAAAATTATAAGATCATCAAGATAGACAAAACATCGTGAATATGTTAGTCCTGACATGGCTATAGACATCATTCTTGAGAATTTACTGGGTGAGATCTTTAAACCCATTGGTAGACGTTTTAACTGGTAGTGACCATCCTCTGTTGAGAATGCCGTTATTGGTCTACTATTGGCATCTAGCTCCATTTGGTAATATCCTTGACTTAGATCTATACATGAGAAGTAAGTTGCTCCTCCGATCATATCATAGATGTCCGTTATGTTTGGCAGTGGAAATTTATCATGTTCGATTCGATCGTTAACGTGACGATAGTCGATCACCATTCGGAATTTTTGTAGACCGGTAACTGGGTCTTTCTTTTTTGGAACTATAAGGATTGGAGAGTTCCAAGGGGAGATTGATGGTTCTATTATGTCATCTGACAACATTTTTTGTATCTCCTCCTTTATATCTTCCTTCTGAGTATGTGGTAATCGATACGGCTTGGTATATTTCGGTGAAGATTCATTTTTAAGTTTAATTTTAATTTTAATTGTTGTGTAGTGCGTCAATGGTCGCGTTCCGATACATGTCAGTTGCGTCCCGTTGTTTGTATTTCGGTATTGTTCTGTTCATTGTTCGTTTGATTGTCTCATCCATTTGTTCTAGGTATTGGTCTATTTCGTTATTTGTCAAATTTCTGTCATTTGGTGGGGATATATTGTTTGATCTAATTTCGTTCGTTAAGGTTTTGGTAAAGCGTGGCCAGCGCACCTTACTGTAATTGTAAGTATGCACAGGTACATACTTATCCAACTCCACGAGCCCGTTCGGAAGCTGTACTACGGCAGCGAGTCCGCAGTGGTCGCTATCGTACTCGATCGTTCGTAAAAAGTTCCTTGGTCTTTGACCCACAGTGTGAGTAATTGTCAATCTTGCGTCTAATAGCAATAGATCCAGATAGGCACCGCTTCTTGGAAACGATGGCCGATCCGTAGTCAGCAGTTCTATACGATATTCAGCGTTATACTGACTCATCCAATTTAAAAGATGAATACCTCTCGGATTCTGTACTTGATTTCCCCAATGTAAGTGTTTGGCATTCAAATCACCGGCCATGAGAAAGTAATTTTCGTCCAAGCTCAAGTGTAGACCTTCGAAAAGTTTTTCAAGCTCTGTCAAAAAATCAGTTGGCTGAGGTGATTCCGGTGCATAAGCCGCAATCACATACATTCGCTTCCCCTGTTGGAGAGGAATGCATACGACACACGCCTCTAACAGCCGAAATCTACGTAGATCACTATTATATATAACTTTATGATTTATGCCTTTTCGTATGAAGATTGCGACGCCCCCCCCCCCTTGAGTGGAGTTGGGTCGATCTCTTCTAACGATATTGTAGTGTTAGTCAATTTATGTTTCTGGTTCAGCTTAGTTTCGCTGGCCATAAACACATCTGGACTTTGGTCTTTCAACAATTGGAAAAGATTAGCTCTACGTTCGGTCCTAATCAGTGAATTTACATTCACAGCAAGGATCCTAAGAGCCTCTCCGACAGCGCGCCTTTAACCTCTTATTTGCTTTAGGCTAGGCAAAACAGAGTAGAGATAGTCTACCCTAGTCGCCTGCTCCTTTATCTGATTGTGAAGCCCTGTTAGCTGGCCTTGAATTGCCAGCAACATGCTTCTAATTTCGGCCTGAGCGTCCGGAGCTTTTGGCACGAGGGGTGGTTGAGCTACCTTAGCTGCAGGCTGTACCGTTTTTCCCTTTCCTGCCGCCATTTGGGCGTAGGAAATTTGGGGATTGACGGGCGTTGCTGTAGGAGCATGCGTTGATGGGCGTATCTCTACCGCTGTCTGCTTAGCCGCTTTGTTAATTCGAATTTGCTGAAAAGCTGAGCAACCCCGATAATTAGCAGGGTGCCCCTCCTTTCCGTAAAGTGCACATTTAAGCTGGGCCATGTCTTCGACCCGTTCCTCGCCGAGCTTGCACTCTCCCTTAATGTGGTCCTCACAACACTTAACGCAGCGTGACTGCATTTCGCAGTTTGCTGCAGCGTGGCCAAACATTTGGCAGCGCATGCATTGAAGCATGTCGCCACGTCTCTTTAATTTATCCCAAGTAACAACCTGGTAGTTGAGGACGGAGATACTCCTCAACCTATCCAGTTTGCTGCTGGGCGATAGCTGAACTAGGAAGAACGGCAAAGACCGCTTCTCCCGTCTGGCTCTGACTGTAGCGAACGGCTTGACCCCGATAAAGTCGAGATCGTCGCTCGCTTTTTGACGGAGCTCATTTAAGAGCACCTGTGGTTCCGTGCAGGAATCTATGCCCTTCAAGAGGACCGTTTGGTTGGTTTATCCACTTTTGGGGTAAAACTGAAGAACTCAGTCGTGGATTTCTTTAACAATTCTTTAATTATTTTATGCTGCGCCACTGTTGAGCAGTGGATAGCATGTCTATCTTTGCTTAAGCGTTTAATAAAAAGTTTTGGCCTATGGCCGACTTACACAGGTCTATGGTTTCCTGTAGCTCCATTTTGTACGTGTTTATTGGTGGCACCTTTTCTTTTTTATTCTTGGGCGGCTGTGGCTGCTGCTGGTGTACTCCTTGCTGCTGCTCGTTCCGCTGCGGCTGACTCCGCTCCTGTGGTTTTTGTTGCTGCTGCTGTTGTTGTTGTTTTGTGCGTTGCACCTTCGGTTGCTGCTATGGTTGTTCGGCTGAAAGCCGTTGTCGTTGCTGCACTTGCTGGCTCTGCTGTGGCATTTGCTGTGGCAGTTGCTGAGCTAGCCTTTGCTCTGGCTGTGCCAGCTCTTGTTGTGGTGCTGCTTTTGTTGGCGCTGTTTTTGGTGGCACATGTAGCGCTTTTTTCTTCTCGCGCTCCTGTCTCTCCCGTTCTCTTCGAGCTTCTTGTTTATCCTTTAATGCTTAAATCAGAGGGGTAACTATGGCGTTAAGCCTTTCCATTTCCCCCCGAATGGCATCGATTTTTTCACTGATGGCTTTTTCATCAAGTGCAATTATTGCGACTTGCGCCCCATCTTCCTCTTCGTCGTCATCGGATGGCAAGGTATCCAATTGTTGTTGAATTTTGGCTGCTGCTGACGTCTTTGCTGTGCGCGCCGTCTCCTTCACCCCGGCTGGCAGTTGGGCTGAGGTGGTGGTGGAGCGGCGCTTAACGACGTTCGGCGCACAACTAATCCTCTTCCTCCTGTTATTTTTAGTATTGGCTGTTGTGGTGTGCCGTTGTTGCTACGGCACTGGTTGATGGTATGGCTGGTGGTGCCATCGCTTGCTTGGTTGTTGTTGTTGTTGTTGCTACGGCACTGACCGTAGCTTTGGCTGGTGGTGCCATAGCTGGCTTTATTGTTGTTGCTGGGACATCTTTCGATGTCCCCGCTGTGTTGTTGGATGACATTTGCTGCTTTTCCCACTCAATGAAGTTTTCGACTTCTCGATTGTGGAAAAAAGCAGCTAAATATTTTTTGCCCGACTGGGACTCGAACTCGTGATCCTCCGGTTCTCGGTCGGCCACCTCTACCTCTGTGCTATTGCACTATTGAAAATAGCTGGGTTAAATAAAACTTTGAGAAATCACTCCGAATTTAGTTAAAGAACACTGTGAAAGCCGAAAACGTGTGTATACTTCCACAGATCGAGATCGACTGACAAAATTATTGAAAAGGCTTGAAGAACAATGTGAAACAAATAAACTTAGCTATCTTTGATAGGTTAAGTAAGCTCCAAAATTGTTTCCGACCCAAACCTCTTTCAAAAAATATATGATGGAAAAGCTTAAAGTTCTTACGTGGAATGCCAACGGATTATGGCAAAAACTTGGAGATGTATATAGATTCTCTTCCATATATTGGGTGATATGAATAAAATGGAGCACGTACTCAGAGCAGGTGCTCCATGAGAATCAGAGGAGGTTCTCATTAAAAAAGTACCTGCTCCCGTTTCGTATGAATAAAATTATAAACAAGATCGAGAGCACCTCCTCATTCAAACAGAGTACATAGCTGCTCTCATACCTCAAACCAAATAATATTGTTTTTGACATTTTGAAATAATTTCGATTATTTATAATTAAAATGGAAATTTGTCTATTTTGCCACGATTTTTCGATTTTTTCGTGAAAGATGGAAAATCGTTGATTAACTTGTCCGAAATATCGTTAAATATTTATAATTCATGCTGAAAAGCATAAAAGGAAATCCAACTCAATATGGGATGGATAAATTTAAAAACTAAAAAATATATAAACCATCACCAATAGATTCTTGAAAAAACAAAGATCAAAGGCAAATGCGGGCTCAAAAATTATAATGCTGTGGACATTAAGATTATCAAATGCAGTTATCATCGTCTTTGGGTGGCTCATGAGGATGATAGATTTTAAATCCAATCCATACTGCTCCAGGGCTTGCAGCTCCATTTAAGAGCGATTCACATCGCCAGGTGATAGTCATGTATCGACGGTGACTGTGTATTCTTTGTCCATGTGATCCAGAACGAGTGTAGATTATAGATCTTTTTTGGTTGGTGAATTAGCAAAACAAGAAACTTTGTCTGCCACTATATTCACCAAAAAGAATTACTTTTTATTCAGAAATTCGAACTTTGTCCATATTTAATTATAGCGGTAGCTTAATGGTATTTTTCTTGCCGTTTACAATTACAGTTTTACAATTAGCAGTTTTTCAGTTGTTGGAATTTGATCCAATTGTACAGTTTTTCTGCCATTTATGAAGAAAAGGGTATTAACCCCTATTTATTTCACCATTGAGCAACCAACTGAGCTAACTTACAAATGAGGAGCAGGTGCTCCTCTCGATAGAGCACGTGTTTTGGTTTATTCATACCTTACCATGGAGCAGGTGCTCACCCTGAGAAGGTTCTCATTAAACATTTAAGTATTTTATTCATACTAAATGAAGCACCTGCTTTGCAAAGTTGAGTTTTGAGCTGGTGCTCTGTTTTATTCATATCACCCATTGCCCTCCGCGTTGCAAAATAAGAGTGAATTTACGACATTGATAAAGTCACTAAGCCAAAACTTAATTATTGGTGGTGACTTTAAGGAAAAGCACACCTTCTCGGCCTCTTGATGATTATTTCAAAAGGGTCGAATGCTATATGATGCAGGAATGGAAAATAATTGTGACTTTCATTCGACTAGCAAACCAATATACTGGCCAACTGATCCGTCAAAAATACCTGACGTAATCGATTTATTCATGCTAAAAGGAATACCCTCCAACCGTGTAGAAATTTCAGAGAGCTATGACCTCTTCTCAGATCATTATGCCGTCATACTCACTATGAGCGAAAGCCTTGTCAAAATTGAAAAATCACCCAGGTTAACAAACAGTAAAACCAACTAGGATGGATTTTAAAAAGTTATCATTACGAACGCCATTTGATCTTGAAGATGCAGTAGATATCTTTGTTGATATAATTCAAAAAGCATTTCGGATAACGCACCTTACCAAAGGCTAATGCCTCGCTATAAAGATATAAAATATCCGCAAAAAATAAAGATCTAGTGAAAGAGAAACGAAAAGCACATGAGAAATGGCAGCGAACCCGTGCTCCTCAACACAAAATTGATTTAAATCGCTTGAGGAATATGCTAAAAACGGCGATATCAGATTTCAAAAACATTGAAGTTGAAAATTACCTTGAAGGCTTGAAAGAATCCAACTACTCACTTTGGGAAGCTATAAAAACAACGAAAAAACCAATGCTTCCAGTGCCCCAATTAAGAAAAGCCAAAATGAATGGGCTTGAAGCGACAAACAAAAAGCAAAGGTATTCGCCCATTACTTAGAGGAAACATTTAAGCCGTTCGATGGACAAGAACTCAACGAAAATATTAATATGAATTTTAATTCAAATGAAAGTTACATAACAAGAAATGCTACACTTGCCGAATGAAAAAGAGATATAAAGAAGCTTAAACCAATAAAGCTCTAGGATATGACTTAATTACGGCAGAAACTTAAAAAAATGCTTCCTCGTAAAGGATTAATTAACCTCCTTTACATAATAAATGCCGCTCTAAGGTTAGAAAATGTTCCGAGACAATGGAAGTCATAATGGTTTTGAAACCTGGCAAACTATCTCAGATCTCACGAAAAGAAGTCTTACCAAGCCAAAATCAGTTCGGATTTAGAAGCAAGCATTCGACAGTTGATCAAGTGCATAGAATTACTGAAGTAATTGAGAGACCTCTTGAAGAAAAGAAAATCTGGTCGACAGTCTTTTGGACGTGTCACAGGCGTTTGACAAGGTGTGGCACGAAGGCCTCAAATTGAAATTAAGACAAGTTCTGTCTGACACATAACATTCTAAACGGATATCTAGATAACAGAACTCTTCATGTAAGACAGGAAATGATTAATCTAATTTCAAAGACATACCCATAGGTTGGGGTACCACAAGGAAGTGTATTAGGTCCAAATCTGTAGCTCTACTTTACACACGATATACTTCAAACATAAGAAACTATCGTAGCCACGTTTGCTGATGGAGAGAGAGAGAAAAGTGATAAGTCAAGTTCTTGCGTAGCTGCTAATTATAATTAAAACTTTAGTGAATCTAATTCAAATTAATTGATGAATTCTTTATAAAAGTGAAAGTGAAGATAAGGAATAATAAATAAATAAAATTGAATCGCTTATTAAGTCTTGGTTCGTCGACAAAAAGAAAAATGAGTTCGAACTGTGTCGACTGCAGTCGACCGGTAAAAACGGGAGATAAGTGGCTAGTATGCAGTGGCTCTTGTGGTGCATTTCATCACTTAAAGTGTCTTAAATTGAATCAATATGATCACGATTTAATAAACGAAAGGCCTGATATCCATTTCATGTGTTAAAAGTGTTTAGATGAATTAAAATCGCTTGAAAAAATTGTCAAAGATTTAAAAGATTCCGTGGATGTTCTAAAAAAAAAATAACTGAACAAAAAAATATTATTGAAGAACCAAAAAAAAAGTCATTTGCAGAAGTCGCGAAGTCTACAGTTATCGTGAAGCCAAAAGAGAAGCAAGACATAAACAAAACGAAGAGTGACGTCAAAGTTAATATAAATCCTTCAGATTTATCTATACAAATTAATAATATTAATGAAAAGAAAGATGGATCGATTTCAATAGTTTGCTCGGATAAAGAATCTCGTAAAAAAATTGTGCAAAGAAGTGAAGGAAAAATTAAATGAAAATTATGTTGTTGATAGTCCAAAGCTTTCAGTGCCTCAAATTTTGTTAACGGGTATGAGTGAAATGTATGAAACAAGTGAGATAGAAGTATATGTGAAAAGTCAAAACTATTTGAAAGGAGATGTAAAATGTGTGAAGTGTTACCGTGGTATTAAAAATACGAAAGTATTTAATGCGATCCTCGTACTAGAAGCAGAGGACTACACAAAAGTGATGAAAGATGGAAAATTGTGCGTTGGTTGGGATCGATGCAGAATTTTTGAATACATTTCAATTAGGAAGTGTTATAATTGTTGGGGCTTTAAACATATTGCCAGCAAGTGTAAAAATGAAATTGCATGTGCAAAATGTGGTCAAAACCACGATACAAAGGAATGTAATTCGGATCAAGTGAAGTGTATCAACTGTGTAAGATCAAATGAACGGTATGGACTAAAATTGGATGTTAACCATGAGTGTAGGGACACGGTATGTCCAGTTTATCTTAAACAATTGGAAATTGAAAAAAAATCGTGCTTCGTATTAGCAACCAAATTATTTGAATTGTGCTTACTTAAACATTCAAGGACTAACAGGTAATTTTTGTGAACTTGAAACTATTGTGCATGATAAAAACTTTGATTTGGTGGCACTATCAGAAACACACCTTACTGACCAGATTGATACAGGTAAATTCGACATTAATGACTAGGAACTAATAAGATGTGATAGTAACTCTAGGCATACAGGTGGAGTTAGTATATATATTAAAGAAGGCATAAAATTTGATCCTCCAAAGGTGACAAAGTATGACTACGAACATTGGTGGATGATGCTGAATATAACGGCGAAGGGTTACCCAATAACTTTTGTAGTTTTATATAACTCACCAAGTGCATCGTGCCGAGTGTTTTGTGATAGATTTAGTGAGTTACTAGAAGAACTTAACGAAAACGCGAAAGACTTTATAAATGTTGGTGATTTTAATATAGATTGGTTAGATAAAAACTTTACATATCAGAGAGAAATTCAAAGAATTATTTTAGAAAGTACAGCTCAACAAATTATTAGCCAGCCAACCAGAATAACCCCAAACTCTGAAACCCTTATAGATTATGTCGTCACAAATTCATGTCTTGTATCCACAGAAAGTGATACTAACTTGAATGTCACTGATCATGAAACAATAATAGTGAAATTAAAATCAAAAGATAAAAAAGTAGATACATTAAAACAAAAAACGATAAAGTGCTTAAAGTACGATAGAGATGCATTCATTGATGAGATCGGGCAGCGTCAGTTTGGAAATATATGTTTTCCACTCGTTGATGTAAATTGTTTGAGCAATATTTTTTCAAATCAAATTTTAAGAATTGTGGATAGTTATGTTGAGACAAAAAAAGTGAACGAAAATTCGGTAGAGTGGTTTAATAGCACATTAAGAGAGTTAAAAAGAGAAAAAATGGTCGGTTACCACAAAGCTCTACAAACTGAAGAATTAAGTGATTGGGAAGACTACAAGCGATTGCGAAATAGGTATAAAAAAGAACTAGTTAGAAGCAAGGGACTTTTTGTGCAAAATAAAATTCTTATGCAATCGGATCAGAAAGGTATGTGGAGAACTTTAAAAAGATATGTGATGGGGTCAAAAAAAGTTGGAATTGAAGAAAATATTATTTTTAACGGTGTTACAATTAATGACTCAAAAGCTATTGCGGATGAATTCAATACTTTTTTTGTTGACAGTGTGACTGAAATAAATCGATCAATTGATGTTACTCCGTATAGTAACCAAATCGACGAACTCACATGCCGTTTTGAATTCAGTACTGTAAGTCCTTTGGATATATACTAATTTTATGTGTCCAAAGATGTGCTTAGATGCATTTGGAGAAGTAGGTAATGTGATTACTGAAATTGTGAATAAATCTTTACTTTCGGGATGCTTTCCAAGTTCATGGAAAGAATCGTTAGTAACACTAATACAAAAAGTTAAAGGATCGAGACAATGTGAAGACTATCGACCAATAAACGCGTTGCCAGTGTATGAAAAAATCATTGAAAAGATAGTAAAAATTCAACTGCAAAAATACCTAGACACAAACAATATTATCATCAATAATCAATTCGGATTTAGAAGTCAGCATTCGTGTGAAACTGCATTAAATTATGTACTTTTGAATTGGAAAGAAGATCTAGCAACGGGATACACCATTATTTCAGTCTTTTTGGACCTTAAGCGTACCTTCGAAACCATCGATAGAGGGATATTAATTCAAAAGTTGCAGAAGTATGGTTTTCATAACAAGGAACTGCAGTGGTTTAAATCATATCTTGATCAGAGAACACAGATGACCTCTGTAAATGGAAAAGTTTCAGAAATAGCACAAACATCCTTGGGAGTACCCCAAGGCTCAATACTTGGTCCTATTTTGTTTCTAATTTATATAAATAACGTATCCAAAATTTTAAAGTACTGCAAGATAGTTATGTTTGCCGATGATGCCCTAATATATATCGTGGGAAAGGATACATCAACGATAACTCAGCAAATACAAGAAGATCTCGAAAGCATACAAATCTGGTTTAAGGCGAATAAACTAAAGACGAATGTTCAAAAGACGAAGGCGATGATATTTAAAACACAGTGCAATATAAACTTGAGAATAGACAATGAAGACATAGAACAAGTAGATCAAATCAAGTATTTAGGTGTGATAATAGATCAGAATTTAAAGTTTGATAAACACGTGGACTATTTAGTTAAAAAAATATCAAAAAAAGTGCAATTTTTTCGTAGAATTAAAAGCAAATTAGACTTTAATGCATCTGTTAGAGTATACAACGTTATAATCAAACCGCATTTTGAATATTGTTCATCTGTACTTTTTCTGTTAAGTGATAGTAACATATATAGATTGCAAAAGCTACAAAACAAAGCAATGAGAAATATTTTAAATTGTAATCGTTATACAAGTATATTGAATATGTTAAGTCGTCTTAATTGGTTGAGCGTTAAACAGCAGTTGGTGGTAGATGTTCTTTTGTTTGTTCAAAAAATGAGAATGGGTGATTTGCCTACTTTTTCAGCAATCTAATTAGGTATGTGGGTGAAGAACAACCATATCAATTAAGAAATGTAAATGATTTGAGACTACCACCTTATAGAAAAACAATTACACAAAATAGTATTATTTTTAAAGGCTTTCAAATATTTAATTCCTTGCCAGAACATGTTAAATTAGAAACAAATTTTAATATATATAAGCGCAATGTCAAAGAATTTGTCAAAAATAGCTTTTAAGGTATACAAATATGAAATATAATAGAAATACTTAAGTATGCTAAATAAATAAAATACAATACAATACAATGATACTGCAATACTAGCAGTAGGCAAAACGATTGGCAAAGCTACAATAACATTACAAAATGCTGTCAATAATGTTAATGAGTGGACAAAAATATGGCGAATAGCGCTCAATGAACAAAAGTCTGTCCACGTGGACTTTACGTATACAAAAAATAAATAGATTACGCGTCTTTCTTAATACCGCCCGTGTTCCATTTGCAAATGAGGCAAAGTATCTGGGAATGACTCTAGACGTGAAATTAAAATGGAAGCCACACTTAAAAAACAAATGCGACATTCTTGACGAGTCAAATTTAGTACGCCATTTGTTAAGAACAATACCTCCCGACTTGGTGCGGTGAAGAATAAGCAGGAACTTTCACCGGAAAGTTACCTGCAACACTTACCTAACTTAGTTAAAAATAAATTGCTAGATAAGTTTCAACTTAGTTGGAATCAGAAAGTGTAGGTGGTTTTCGTGTAGTAAGAACCTCACACACCTATGTGCATGCATTTTTCGGTTCTCATAGAGCCTGATGCAGGATTTGCACCTACCGATGGAAAAAAATGTGTCTCTAAGCAAATCTTTTTCCGAAGAAGAAAATTTACCTAGTAAGGAAAATTTGTTTACTTCTTGTTTATTGTAGTTTTCTTTGCTTAGGTGTAATTATTTTTATACGTGTACGTTTCTTTTTTCTTAACATTCAATTTCTTTTACATTGCTCTAGTCAAATATTTCCTTTGACGTGCTGCAAATTAGTGACCAAACCGAACCCGACATTTTGACAGTTTTGTTTTTGTCCGAAATAGTGCGTTTTATTTCCACGAGTGAACCATATGGGTTATGAGAGATAATATTTATTATTAAAATATCTTCTCTTCTCAATTAAGTGTAATGTAACGAACATATTAAACGTTGTTCTTGAGTAACATACCCCTGGCCGCTACCGCACAAAAATGTCCGCTCTCCTTTGTTTTCTTAGATTAAGCTATTTTTAAAGTCCACGTGATATATTTGCCGTAAAAATGTTTATTTAATTCCGCTATGATTGACTTTTAGAAAAATGCAAGATACCTACCTTACACATCATTGTTTCGCTGTTTCTTTCTCTGTTCAACTCTTGCATTTTACTTAATTACGGTTTGAAATTAATGACAGATGCTCAGAGCAAAAGAACAACAATTCGAGTGAGTGTTCTTTTTCGCGATGTAGGAAACATAGGATGAGGTAATTCATTTTCATTTCTGAGATTTTGCACAGCTCTATTTGTACTTTACAAGATTATTTTCTGCTTTTTGTTACATTTTTCTCGCTCAGACTCCTTGGGGAAATATGAGTGCTTTGGAAGAAGTTCATTATTTGTGGTCTCCTTGTGTTAAGGATATGTGAAGAGGAATGACTTTTCATACTTACTTAATGTGTAAGGGATTGCTTTTGTAATGAACTCGAGATTCAATGGTGAGGGTGTAAAAGTCTTAACAAAATAATTTTACCTTAATACAAAACGCAAGTGTGGGTGATATCAATGCAAGACAGCTTTGATCGTAAAATTTAAAGACAAAAACCATTACTTAAAATGCTAACAATTTTATAAGAGTAAACATCTATCTTCGTTCGAAGGTAGTAAGGAGTTAAACTTTTTTACTTGCGATATACCTATGAACTATAGCCTGTATCATACCTGAGTGTGCTTTTTGTTAGTGTAAGCTTATAAAAATTTTGGATTGATAAAAATATGATTTTTTTTAATGATTTATGATATGAGACAATATAATTGTGAGAACCGGAGGTTAAACATTTTTATATAAAAAATCGGGTTTTAGGAAAACCGTTCCAATTTGTTTCCATACAATCATATTAAATCAAAAATTAAGGTGGAGTTCCTTTTTTGCATTTAAAACTCTCAAACAAGTTATTTTAGATAATTTAAACATCGAATTTCATGCTTTTTAAACATTTTTTCTCTCATCATTTCCATGTCTTTACATATAATGTTCTTAAGCCCTTAGTATCTTGTGCATAAGAGCAAGTACGTGCGACCCAGTGGAGAATTTTATTTAAATTATACCTACTTATAAGTGACAAAATTTAAATTTTTCTATCAGCTATCACTAAAGTTATAAAAATTGAAAATTTGACCTGCCGAAAAGTTTGGAAAACCTCTTTCACTTTTATTTTACATATATGTAGATATATAACTAGTTGCAGTCATTTTTGAGGTTTGAAACTCCAACACAAAATAGGCAAAGTAGCTTTTACCCTTACCAAGGCATCGTCTTCTCAAATATGGTGCCGTGCTGAGAAGATTTTTTAATTAATTTGTTTTTCATCTGAAAACCACCATATTTGTTGATGTATGTTTTTTTGGCGTAGGTATCTACAATTACCTACATACATGATTTTTTCTTAGATTATTTTCATTTTATCAATAATAGGGCTATATATAGTCAATATTTCCTCAAAAGAGGTTCTTTGATTGAATTTCGTTTTTCTTAAGCGTTTTGTAACATAGCCGTAAAAGTACGTTTGATGCCATTATGTATGGAACTCGATTTCTTTTGCATGGCCACCACGGGCACGCTTGCAGAAGTCCAGACGCTGAACCCAATTTTCGACGGTTTTCAAGCATAAATCGGCCTCTACTGCAATTTCACGTTCGATATTCGTACGAAGTTCATCAATTGTCGCTGGCTTGTTGGCATAGGCCCTAGACTTGACGTAGCCCCACAGGAAATAGTCTAACGATGTCAAATCGCATGACCGAGGCTGCCAAGCGACTGGACTATTTCTTGAGATAACACGTTCATGTATATCAACACGCTCATCATGAGCAACAATTCTGTTGTCAAAGGCATCTAGCTTACCATAGAGCAAACTTTTCTGTTCTTGCAATTGCTGAAGAAGTTTTTTCTCTTGATTTTCGAGCAGACTCTTTTCTTCACTGCGTTGTTGTTCTAGAAGATTCTTTTGTTCTTGGCTTTGTTGTTCTAGAAGATTCTTTTGTTCTTGGCTTTGTTGATCAAATCATTCAAAAAGATTCTTTTGTGAATTGCGTTGTTCTTGGCTTTGTTGTTCGAATCGTTCGGGAAGATTCTATTGTTCATTGCGTTGTTGTTGGCTTTGTTCGAGAATATTCTTTTGGCTGGTGATCAGCTGAGACATCAAAGTTGTTATGTCCGGCGTACTTACTTGTTCTTGCCCTTCCTCAATTTCAATGTCAAATATAAACGTATCTGGGTTTTCTCCACGTTTTTTTAAACCTTCTTGCAGACGAGTTATAAGATCGTTCTTTGTTGCAGCAGTAGGAAGACCTCGCTTGTTCAGCTCTGCCTTAAGCAGAAGGTAAGTTAGAAGCCTTTGACAACAGAATTATTGCCCTTGACGAGCGTGTTGATAAACAATTTTCGACTGTCGATAAACAATTATCGACAATAAAAGCAAAGTTCGAAAATAAAATCGAATTCATTACAAAGGAATTGGATAAAGTAAAGAGAATGAAGGTTCGAGAAAGTTCTGGCGACTATCCAAAGAGAAAGGAGATGCATCCACCAACCTTTGATGGACAAACTTCTTGGTCAATCTACAAGAAAAAGTTTGAGGCAGCCGCAGCAACGAATGGGTGGGACGAGGAAGACCAATATATAGCTGCGACGCTTGCCCTTAGAGGAACTGCTGCTGAACTGCTACAAACAATACCTGCAGATAAGAATGGCAACTTCAGTGCTCTTGTCCAGGCCATTGACAAACGATTTGGAGATGGCAACATGCAAGAAGTCTTCCGCGTTCAACTCAATACTAGAGTCCAGAAAAGAGGAGAGAGGAGACTCTGCAAAAGCTCCAAGCAGACATCGAACGGTTGGCACATCTGGAATATCCGGCTGCAGGGGATGAAATCATCAACCAATTCGCAAGAGAAGCCTTTGTCCGTGCTGTATCTGATATCAACCTTCAGGGAGCAATTCGAACTGCTGGAAAACGCACACTTCCTGAGGCATTAGCGTTCGCCCTAACAATGGAAGCAGCAGAACAGGCTTCTCAAGGAGTCCATCGAGTAAGAGAAATAGAAATTGATGAGTGTTCATGCCAGAGAACAGCGTTGCAATGTAACCGGCGGGATGGACCTGCTCGATGCTGGGATTGTAACAAGACCGGACATCTCCAACGTCAGTGCAGATTACCACTTAGAAGACCTGCATGTCAACATTGTGTGACGCAGAAATGCCAACTCTACCTGTTTCCCAACCGGGAAACGAGTAAGAACCAACTTCGAGGGGAAGAAGCTAGTTCCTGGTATCTATGGCCCCAGAACCACTATTCATGTGTCGCAGACTAAACGAAACAATAAAAGTCAGACTGTGGAGGCAATATTAAATGGCAAGAAACAAGTGGCTACGATCGACTCCGGTGCCTCTGCCTCCATTGTTCGAAGAGACTTGGTGAAGATGACATGGCTGCATAACACCAACACCTACCGTCTGAAAACTGCAACAGGAGAGGCAGCCAGAGTGTATGGGGAGGTTCGTCTTACGATCCGTTTGGCAGAACTGGAGTTCTCACATCTGTTTCTGGTAGCAGATATATGTGACGAGTGCATCGTTGGAATCGACTTTACGAAAGAGCACGGAGTAATCCTTGATATCGGGAATAAAGTTCTTAAGTACCGAAATATCGGAATTCCTATGGTTTATGGCAATGAACGCACATCAACTCTGTCATAAAGGAAGATATATGCCACTTCTTCAGAAGTGTTTATTTGGACAAAAATAAAAGGTGATTTGGGTAGCCGTCGATACCTTATGGTGGAGCCAGACTCTGAGCAGTCTTCCCAAAATATCCTGCTAGGGAAGACTCTTGTGGCACCTAACAACAACATGGTGCCCGTATGGATACTTAACACCAAACCGTACGAAGTCAAGCTTAGAAAAGGCGAAGTTGTTGGAAAGTGTGAATCAGTGTCTGCAATAACTAAGATCACAGAAGCGGACACTCAGCAATCTGTGGACCCGAGGAAATTGAACTCTATGAAGGCAAACATTTTAAAGTCATCTAATTTAAGTGGACGACAGCTTGGTGTTGCTGGAAGCCAACTTCACGAGTACGCTGGTATACTTTCTTCACCCAGTGGGCAGTATGGTCGAACACAAATGGTGCAGAATCGAATCGACACAGGAGACGCGAGACCAATTCGACAGCCAGCGAGACGTCTTCTATTAGCCAAACAAACCGAAGTTGAAGAGATGATATCGACGATGAAGAAAGATGGGCTAATCGAAAATTCTAAAAGCCCTTGGCATCCCCAATCGTTCTTGTGAAAAAGAAGGATGGAAGTACTCGATTCTGTGTAGACTATCGAAGGCTGAATGATGTAACAAAGAAAGACAGCTACCCCTACCACGAATCAGCGAGACAAGAAGGTAGCTGCCATTCAGCGATTAAGAATCGATCCCATTTACAGACTCGGATATTGCATGGAAAGAACACCAGGAGAAACCAGAATGGGGTGATATCTCCGATAGAAATCCAACTCTTAAGGTTTATTGGGCACAATGGGAATCGCTTCATGTCCAAGAAGGAGTACTTAGACGTAAGTGGGAGTCCACAGACGGCAAATCATATGTGATGCAGCTAATCGTACCTCGATCCAAAGTTAATGATGTTCTTCAAAAGATGCATGAGGGAGCTTCCGGAGGACATTTGGGGATCAATAAGACACTGGAGAAAGTAATACAGCGATTATACTGGCTACATGCAAGAGAAGACGTTGAAAAATGGTGCCGAAAATGTGATACTTGTGCTGCAAGCAAAGGACCAGGCAGAAAAATCCAGAGTAAAATGCAGCAGTACAATGTGGGCACGCCTCTTGAGAGGATTGCAATAGACGTTGCGGGACCTTTTCCAGAAACCGAAAGTGGAAACCGATACATCCTGGTAGTAATGGACTACTTCAGCAAGTGGCCTGAGGCATTTGCCATCCCAAACCAGGAAACCAAAATAGTCGTGGATCAGATTGTTTTCAACTGGATAAGCAGGTTTGGCATACCGATGGAACTCCATTCAGATCAAGGAAGGAACTTTGAGTCCAAAATCTTTCAGGAAGTTTGTACACTCCTTGGCATTAAAAAGACGAGGACAACACCGTTTCATCCACAATCTGATGGAATGGTCGAACGATCCAACAGGACCCTTAAAGAACACCTTTCCAAAGTTGTAAGCGACAACCAACGAGACTGGGATCTGCATATTCCACTATTCTTGATGGCCTATCGAAGTGCAGTACATAGCTCAACAGGAAATACACCATCAGAAATCCTGCTCGGGAACACAATACGACTGCTAAGTGAAATAAAATTTGGATGTTATGGCCCCAAGAAATAGATGACTACGTGGAAAACCTAAAAGAAAAGCTTCTTGACATTCACGAAAGAACAAGGGCAATATAAAGCTATCGAGTGATCGGATGAAAACACGATACGACACAAAAGCAACAACGAACGGATTCCAAGCGGGAGAACTTGTGTGGTTGTATAATCCCCACCGTCGGAAGGGACTTTCACCGAAACTTCAACAAAATTGGAAAGGCCCGTATACTGTTATAACTTGAATAAACGATGTCGTCTACCGCATTCAGAGAGGACTTAGAAGTAAAATGAAAGTAGTTCACAATGACCGATTACACCGTTATAATGGTGAAGAATGTGATATCTTAAGGAGGGGGCAGTGTAACGACTGTCACATTTGTACTACAACGACTCTCGAATGAACTATAACCACTCTCGAATAAAAGAAACACCGAATTTCGGATTAGACAGGACACAAACCAACCTTCGGAGAGCTTTGGTGAGCTTTCGAACTTCAAATACTAAACGTCAAATTAAAAGCTTTGGAAAGGGAAATTTATGGGAAATTTCCCCTATGGAAAGCTCTGGAAGCAAATACTGGAACCTTCCAGCTTTTTCGGGAACCTTGTGAAAAGTATAGAAGCACATGTCTGAGCGGCAGAGGACGCAGTTTATTTTTAATTGTAAATGAGTAAAGTTGGTTGTAATAAAAGTAAAGTGGTGAATTAATTTTAGTGGTGAACAATAAATTGTTCTGTGGTTGTACAAGTAAAGTGTTTTATTTTGTAAAGTAAATAAGTGGAGAATTTAAATAAAGTGAATAAGTTTTATTAACGAACCACCTACGAAAATATTACAATAGCGAGATCTGTAATTGGAAGATAATTTTTCCACTTAAATAAGAATTACATTGTATGTACGTTGTTTTAGTGAACTCTAATGTGTGTCTAACCGTCTTTGAGGGGTTCACATATGTATACGGTTTCACCAAATCAACAACACGTAGAAAAGTGCCTTTTGTCATCCTGAAGCCCTGATTAAATCGCCAAATAGTCTAACTTTTCCAATTCTGCATGCTTCCGCAATGTGTATGGGTATCTGCGAAAAACAAATCGTCTTCATCTTCTAAAAAAATCTTGAAACTTATTCGCGAAATATCCTTTTACGCGCCATCGTTAAAGTTATTCGAGGATAAGGCAAACACTCTTTTGTTTCCCGTTCTTACACATACTTTGGTAGATCTGACAAGATCCTCCTCTGAATTCAATTCGTCATTATATTGATTTGTATTTAAGAAGGGAAGTAAATAAAATTTAAAGTAAATAATAATTAATATGCAAAATATAAACAGTTGGCGTGGCAGTGGGCAGATTCATACAAAAAAATATTTCAAAAGTTTTGTTTTATTCACTCGAACAAATTAATACTGAAAGTTTTATCCAGATCGTTAAAACCGTTACTGAGATAGAAGAGAGACATGAAGAAAGTGTGCGTGGTTATGGATGGATCTAAAAAAATCGTAAATAATTCTCTCTAACTCTTATAAGCAATTATTGATACCAAAAGTAATTTCCAGAGCCGTTTTTGAGAAATAATAAATAAATAAATAATATTTGACACCAAAAATTATCCTCAGTGCGGTTAGTGAGAAATCAAAATGTAAAAAGTGGGCGTGAAAGTGGCTGTAGTTGAACAAAAATAGTTTTAAACTTTTGTTTTGCTCATACGAATCAACACTGAAAATTTTATACAAACCGTTTGGAGCGTTACCGATATATAGAGAATGAAAATAGCAGGTGTGGTTGGCGGTGGGTCTATAAAAATCACCATCAATTTTTTTACTCATACAAACAAATTATCTGATACCTGTAGTAATATTAAGAGAAGTTTTTGATAAATTAAGCATGTGGCAGTGGGTGTAACTGAACAAAAAATATTTTAAACTTTTTTTCTTGCCCATGCAAATCAATTGTGAAAATGTCATGCAAATCGTTATAGCCGTTCCCAAGATATAAAGACATGGTAAATTCGTCTGTAATAATATTGAATTTTTATGAATCCTTACTATATTTTGTATTAGATCCTTGTTTTCATACCTTTCATTTGATACCTCAAGAAGATTAAAATTAATTACCAAAGTTATAAGCAATATTTGGAAAGCTTATGCATAATTTATGAAATCTCGAATATTAACGACCAATAGGCTATAATTCTTCAAAATTTTCCGTCGACGAATGTTTAAAAATTTATATAAAATCATAGAGTAGTAAATATATGATTCATATACCAAAATTACTGTTTACTGAGGTTAGTAAAATAAAATTTTGAAAAATTGAAATGAATTTGGTGGACGTGGTCAAAAGATATAGACTACTCAGTCCGCTAGTAGGAGAGTATTTTGGTAATGTATGAATGTAAAAATCATTAATAATTTATTTGTTATTTTGAAAATGTTATTTGTAGGATATTTTAAATATAAATCAAGATTATTTCAAATAATATTCATTTGATTTCTTAATATTAAAGCTATAAATTGGTTTCATAGGAAAATGTGATTGAAAAGTAATATTTTTTTCACTATAAATCTTACTGCACCTCTTATAATTAATATATTTTCTCGTGAATTCTTAAAATGTTGCATTATTCTAGTCCTTATTTTTTCATCTCTTATTTGACACCTCACTTTTAATGATCAATAAAGTAAAAAAAAGTTATAAGCAATTCTCAGAGAAATTGTACATGATTTTTGATATCCGAATTTTAATGACCAATGTAATTTTGCAAAAAAATCCGTTGACGAATGTTCAAAAATTTATATAAAATCATAGAGAAAACGCAAAGATATGGTTGATATACCAAAATAACCGGTTGTTAGTCAATTATTAATTAGAAATATTATAAATTAAAAAAAATTGATTATTGTGCTAAAATTGAGGACATAATTTGTTATTATGTAAAAAACTTGTTTGAAAATTAATTGTGAATTGCTTGTAAGGAATGTACAGCAATGTTTTATATACCAAACTGTTCACTAGAATTTGTAGTATATAATTTTGAAAATTTCACACCCCTTGATGGGCGTAGTAGAAAAATATAAGCCACATAATTTGCAAAGTGGTGCAGTTTTTTAATGTAAGACTTTTTTGAAAACGCATTTTTATACTTATTTTTAATTGAGGTGGTTTATAAATTGCATTAGATTTAATTAAAACAAGCCAACAAAATTGTTCTTGCTTCGGCAGAACATATACTAAAATTGGAATGATACAAGAATGAATGAAGATTAGCATGGCCCCTGCGCAAGGTTGACACGCAAAATCGTGAAGCGTTCCACATTTTTAAGGAACATTGTTTAGCTTTAAAAACAAAACTAGCTACCAGGCTTAACATTGTAAAATATCTAACTTCCAAAAATAGTTTCATCCATCCTAACACCTTGGTTAACGTAACAAAATCGATTATTTTAGCTAAAATTGATTACGCCCTAGTTATATATGGAAAGTGTGCCAAATCAAATTCTCGACTACTCTATTCGTCCTACCATGCAGCCATAAGAACCAGCCTTAAGGCATTAAGAACCAGGCCAATAAAAAATACTCTCGCAAATGGAGGTTTTTCATCAGTCGAAGAGAGAAGAGATATTCTTACTTCAAGGCTTGTTTCCAAAATCTACGATTCATTCAGTTCCCCATTTCACTCTGACGTTCTCTAAATTCTTGGCCGATCCAAAATTCCTAAAACACCATCCACCCTCTACTCCGCTTTAACATTTGCTAAAAAAATAGGTCTTGGGCTATTCAAGATCAAAAAAGTTGAAATTGAGAAACATCCTCCCTGGTTACTTTCACAAGATTCAGCCAACACAGAGCTCTCCAGATATAAAAAAAGACTCAACGCCTAGTGAAAAATATCTTCAACTTTTTCATCAGATGATAAGCAACTACGTCGAAAACCATTACGTCATACTTTTCACTGATGGATCTAAGAGCGAAGAAGGCACGGGCTTCGCAATTGTTGAATCAACCACTCATGTTGTTTCTGCAGAAAAACTACAGTCATATTTTTCAATCTTTTCTGCCGAAGTGTTGGCAAATTTAAAAGCTACAGAAATAGCTGTGAAATCTAAAAAGAATACGGATATTTGTACGGACAGCCTTTCAACTCTAACCGCAATCCAAAACGTAAATAACCGATACATCACCATCAGCGAAATAAGAGACAACGTTATCAAACTAGGAACTCGTTTAAAACTTTTCTGGATACCAGTGCCTACGTTCTGTAACTCTCGCATCGATAAAATTGGTCGAGAAACGTTGAAAAATGGAACAAAACTCATACAAATTTGTTTCATTTTTCATCGTTTCTCGACTGGTTTTGTCGATGTGAAAGTTACAGAACGTAAGCACAGGTCATATCGGAGTTAAAGGAAATGAATTTGCAGATCGAGAAGATAAAATTATCTCAAAAAACAACAACCAAGTAACTTTACAATATCCACCAACCAAAAATGATATTCTTTAAGTCAGCTAACTCCTATTGGCAGCAACAAAAAGAATTGGATTGGTCTCAATACCACCATCACTACTCTTCCTTCAACCAACATCGAAACCTTGCTATTTATCCAACAACTACATCTGCAACCATGAATAAATGCTTCATCAGACTGAGAATCGGATAAACTCAACTTACCCACAGTTACCTACTCAACAAAGAACCACCTCTCATATGCCAAATTTGCCAATTAAATCTACAGCTTTCCATCAATCATTTAACGACTCACTGCACAAAAATAAATGAAATTTGTAACAAATTATTTAATACAAATTTTAAAAATCTTGTAATATTTCCATCCGAACAAAACATAAAAAATGTATTTAAACTATTAAAAGTATTGAATTTAAATAATTGTATTTAACATTAATATATATGGTTCTGCCTCCGGGGGCGGTCAGAAGAGGTAGGATCAATTGGTCTTACCTCTTTTAGCCGCCCCCGTAGCTGGACATTGAAACTACTTACATAGGTATTTTATTCTTTTATTTTAAAATCTTCAGCTAGAAGCCCTGGTAGCTATTAGCTTTAAGTATTATAGTGTACGTAAATGGTTAATATAATAAATAATAAAAAATAATAATAATAATAATAATAATAATAATAATAATAATAATAATAATAATAATAATAATAATAATAACAAACCAAACTATAATTTAAGTTTCTTTTAGTTTCTTAATACTCAAGTTGTATATACATTTTTAATGTAAATGTGCTTGAAAAGTATATATTAATATCTATATCGAATGCCTCTTTGCCCCTGTAAAACTTTTGTGACTTTTTAAAAATTTTGTTTTGGCTTAAAATTATTTCTGTTAATAAATACTTTTATTTGACAGCTCATTTTTAAATATTAAAAAAGAATTACTAATGTTACAAGCCTTTAATTGAACTTTTTCAGTTATTTGTATGTGCAAAAAATAAAGTAACTTTTTTGTAAACATAATTTTCTTACCTTTTTCGTAGTTTACAACCATGAATGATGCATGAAAATTTAAGTTTTTAAATTGTTAATCCAAAAAATGTTAATTCATTAAAATCCGTTAGCAATTAAAAAAGTTATAAACGTTTTTGTTATAGACACAGTTGGAAAAAGCGTGTTTTTAATGTATGCAATTCAAATATTATTTAATAGCTGCTATGTTGTTCGACGTACGTTTATATTTTTTGAAAATTGTAAAAATTTTCATCAACTTTCGAGTTTAGAATGAAATAAATTGAATTGAAGGGGGCTTTTTTCACCCCTTTTGTGTGAAAATTTGTGCCCCTCCTCAATGAATTTTTTACACAATGTAGCTGTGCCAAGACCTAAGCCTTGAAGATCGGATCAGTAGAACGTTAGCTATAATTTTATAAAGAAAAAACTATTTAAAATAAAAACTTTTTAGGAAGCATATTATAGAATGGAAACGTGGCCTTAAACAAAGCTAAGGCGTGGCATTGTAAGTGTTCCCGTTTCTTAAAAATAATTTTTTTCTGTTTTGGTCAAATTTCTAGAAAATTACCCCTCCCGCCTGAACGCGATGAAATAGACCCCCCTCCAATACAATTTTTTTTCTCGTCTGAATCTAACTCTACATTCTGATTTATTTTCGCGTTTTGTAGAAATAATCCGCTACTCATAATAAGTACCCTTAAGTGAAAAAAAGTCGACCAGGGGGGTGAAATAAAAATCTGAATCAAATGAGGGCTATTCAAGACAACGTCCAATTTAAGGACCACCCTATTAGTCATGTTCGATTAGTTCCATATACTTTTTTTTGTGATATATTATAACCACATAAACGCAGTATTTGATTTACCAAAATAAAAATTAAATGTATTACTAATATATTTTTCCATTTTTTAGTACCATGCAACTGAGAAAATCAATGGTTGGCAAAACAGGATTTACTGTTGATGTTATACGTATTTTTATACAACTTATACGACTGAAAAATGTTCGGTGTCCACTTCTATATGTTATTTTTCAATGGTGGAACGCGAATGAGAAAGCAACAAACCTGAAAACCTTGACAAAAGTTCAAAGAAGTTCAAAGATTAGCATGCGTAGGTATCACGGGGGTGGGATTGGAAGCTATACTCAACTTGAATCCTCTAGATCTATTCGTGCCAGAATCTACAGCATACACTGCCTTGCGGTTAGGCCAGACTAAATGCTGAAAACAAAGCACAACGGGCCATACTCAGATTCTGCAGATATATGTGGGAAATAATATTTGCACAGACTACATAACACCCCATTTAAACTTCAACAGACCCTTCACTACCTGTTTTCCTAATAGAGAGGAGTGGAAACCTTTCAGTAATTAATCTATGATAACTGTCTTAGTCTTCACTGATGGTTCTCAGATGGACACTGGAGTTGGTGCAAAAATTTTCTTCGTTCGCAACTTCAGACTTCCAGACTTTTGCAGCGTCTTCCAAGCTGAGGTCTTGGCAATGACAAAAGCAGCTACGCAAATATCAATGATGGCGATACCACGAGCTGATATCACCCTCTTTATTGATAGCCAAGTAGCAATAAAAGCAATTTTTGCCACCGCTATACATTCGAAGTTTGTAGCTTGCTGTCGCGGAGAGCTTACGGTTAATGGCATGTAGCATAACATTAGACCCTGCTGGGTTCCTGATCACAGTGATGTACAGGGAAACGAGAGAGCTGATGAGCTGGCGAGAACGGGTTCGGCCAAATTTTAATAAGCAGAGGACAGACAAAATTATGCAAATGAACAAGAAACATCTCCGTTCCCTTCCCCTTTGCAACTGCCCAGTCCTCTGTTATTTAAGAAAGGCATTCATTTCTATGACGACTTAGAGCAACTTTCTAGAACTTTGGCTAATACCCCATTGAACTTCATTAACGCCTCTAACCCCGAGGTCACACGCGCAAGTACTGGCAAGCAAGTTGGCTGCATACACTGCCTGTCAAATTCATAGTTTGCATTCCACTTGCCTTCCACTTGCTTCCCACTTGCAATCCACTTGCTTGACTCCCAACTTGCTTCTCAACTTGCTTCACAACTGGCTTCGAAAATTACATGCCAGTTGATGAACAAGTTGCTTGGGTTTGTATGTGTTAGTGAACAAATGTGTATGTATTGCAACTTGCTTGCCAGTACTTGCGCGTGTGGCGTCGGGGTAAATGGCTTGACTGCTAACAGAACACAGGTTTTTACATTAAGTGGAATACAACTTCCCAGGGTATCACAACGGATTAACATATATCTAGGTGTGACGGTAACAAGATCAACTGTCAGCCCTTCTACCTCACAGTACACAAATAGAAGGTATTATATTGCGCAGGTTGTCTAAAATGAGAACTGTCAAAAGGAACTAAAGATGGCCATTCTCGTGATATTTTTGCCGTATTACAACAACAACAAACACGAAAGAAATTATTTAAATAACACTAAAAACCAATTTTCTTATTGTCAAAGTAATAAAATAATTATTATAAACATTAAATATATCGAAACAATTTTATCTTATCTTATCAAGTAACAAAGGAATACACACATAACATACAATAATTTTCAGTCAAATAACACGGGATCCACCATTTTCCACTGATTTTGAGATATGCGCAGAACTGAACAAAAATGAAAACGCTAGTGCTATTACCTTCAATATGTGTATCGTGCTTCTACCTAACCTAGCCTAGGGTTGATTTAGATGACCTTTTTTACAACCACCCTAATGCGCATATAAAGGGTGATTTTTAAGAGGTTTAGAACTTTAAAAAAAAAAACACAAAAAATTCGAAAAAATTAATGAAATATTTATTTGAATCGATAGTTTGAACCTTGCAATTTAATGTTTAAAGATAATTTCATGCAAATGTTGACCGCGGCTGCGTCTCAGGTAGCCCATCCGCTGAGTCCAATTTTGGCATACTCTTTCACACATATCGGCCGGTATCTCACGAATGAATGCATGGATGTTGGCTTCCAGTGCGTCAATCGAAGCGGGCTTGTCCCTATAGACATTAGCCTTGACATACCCCCACAAAAAATAATCTAATGGTGTCAAATCGCACGATCTAGGCGGCCAATTGACCGGCCCGAAACGTGAAATAAACTGTTCACCAAACTCGCCTCGCAATTGCGCCATTGTTTCGCGTGCTGTGTGGCATGTGGCACCGTCTTGTTGAAACCACATATCATGCAAGTCAAGAACTTCCATTTCGGGCAAAAAAAAGTTTGTTATCATCGCTCGGTAGCGTTCACCATTGACAGTAACGCTGCGATTCGCATCATCTTTGAAGAAATATGGCCCAATAATGCCGCCGGCCCATAAACCGCACCAAACAGTGGCTTTTTCGGGATGCATTGGTAGCTGTTGTAATGCTTCTGGCTGATCTTCACTCCAAATGCGGCAATTATGCTTATTTACGTACCCATTCAACCAAAAATGAGCCTCATCGCTGAACACAATTTTTCGATAAAAAAGCGGATCCTCGGCCAGCTTTCCAAGAGCCCATTCACCAAAAATTCGGCGTTGTGGTAGGTCGGCTGGCTTTAGTTCTTGCACCAGCTGTATCTTAAAAGGCTTTACGCCAAAATCCTTCCGCAAAATTTTCAACGTAGTGCTGTAACAAAGGCCTAACTGCTGGGAACGGCGCCGAATCGACATTTCGCGGTCTTCTGTCACACTAGCTGATACGGCCGCAATATTTTCTTCACTACGCACAGTACGTAAACGTGTTGGTGGTTTAATGTCCAACAAAGTAAATTTGGTGCGAAATTTGGTCACAATCTTCCGAATAGACTGCTCAGAAGGTCGAGAATGCCGACCATAAAATGGAAGCAGCGTGCGATGAACATTTTGAACCGAGCACGAATTTTGATAGTAAAATTCAATAATTTGCAAGCTTTGTTCATTTGTAAGACGATCCATGGTTAAATTGCAAACCAAACTGAAGCTGTTTGACAGTGACAAGGTACTTTCTTGATATTCAATAATATGGTGTCAATTCATATGTGTACAATTACAATGTAGCATGTGGGTATGTAAATAGGTACATACCTGTTATTTCATTTTATTATACGAGTACGTATACGTGAGGTTTATTGTTGCGGATTTACAATTGATTTGACAAATATTGATGTGAATGTAGCAGTTGTTGTGGAGTTTTCAAACACTTGACAACTTTTACTTCGATTTTAATTCAAAGCAATACTTTTTCTTAAAAATAACTATAGGCCGTAACAATACATACAAACATATGTACATGCACATACCTTACCTTAAAGAAAACCCTTTCTATGGAATTTGTTTTCCTTATCTTTTTTTAACGTCAACATCTATTATTAACACCAAATCCAAACTCACGTCCAGTAGGAGGCTGCATAGTGCATATGTAGATAATAGCAAACAATAATTATTTTCATGGCTTCATTGAAAAAAAACATTTATTTATCCTTCATGCCATCTCGAACTCATGTCCGCTGTAAAAATCGAATTAATAGAAGCATATCAATTGACTTTATGACTGAAAGCTACATTAAAAATATTTCGTTCTGAAGAAAACGCAAGCACGCGGTCAAATTAGAGGTCACGCACCACATATTTTGGGACACATCCGAGCCTTTACCCTAAATTAATTTCACATAGGTATAAGGGATTGAATTACTTTGGTACTCCCTTGAGGTATGCGGGTATGGCAGTTCGGCGGAAAGTGTATAAAGGTGCCATTTCAGGACAAGCCATTCCCATTATTTTATCGGCTTGGGAATGAGGAAAACCAAAACATCGACTACATGGCCAATCGGTAAATTGAGCCAATTTATTCGTGTACAATGTTTAATCAAGTCATCTTGATGGGATGTGAAATAGCTGGATGTTGGTGAGTTTCCGTTTTCTTTTGGTAATTGAATTTCTTCTACAAAAAGGGTTGAATTTAGTGGTTGGGTGAACGCAAATATTTGTTTTTCCATTGATATTCAAGTCCAGGTACTTTATTGTTTTGAGGATATAAAGAAGTACATTTTCAAACAGTTTTCCTCCTTGAAAAAATACTTGAGGTATGTGGATACATACATACTAAAGGTCAATAAAGCTCCATTTACGAAAAATAGTAAGAAATAGTAGAGAATATACTTATTATTAGTGATGGTAAGAAATTTCGGGTGAGTGAAAAAAATAAGTTGCTTCTATTATATTAAATTTTTATTTTAAAATATAGTACTGCCATTTTTGCCAATTGCGATTTTGTTGTACGATTATTTTATCAGATATGTGAAAAATCAAAATCTATAAGAATAATTTTAGGACAGCTATATATAAGATAACCGCACCATACACAAAAATCATACGATTTGTCACGATATACATATGTAGGTGCTATAGGCCAGGTTTTGGATTCGTGCAAAAAAATTTTGAGATAGCACGAAAAAAGTGGGTGGCACAATTCTGCCTGTCTGTCTGTATATCGACCTACAGCCTGAGCCACTGAAGCAATTTTCTTCAAATTTTGAACTTAATGTTTTATTTTTTTACTCTCCAGAGAAGAAATTGAAATTTTTTTTAGCACCAAAAATAACGGTACTTACCGTACAACCGTAACTGAAAACCTTATTTATCTCAAAAACGGCTCTAACGATTTTGATACAAAAAATCAGTGTATTATTGTAGGTATAATGTACTTTTTGATTAAAAAACAATTAACCGAAAACCGTTTTTAACAATACCTGCCCTATAGTTTTTTTTTGAATTTTCGATTTTCTCATTAACAGCTCAAACGATTTCAGTCAAAATTTTTATGCAAAAGCTTATTTAAAAGTCTAATAATATTGCATATAAAAATTTTGAAAAAAAAAAAAAATAGATTTTGGATTACGATTTTGATTTTTTTTTGCATATGTAAATATTTTTTTTGAGTAGCATACTTGTTTGTGAGCTCTAAGTTTTTTAACCAGTTGTTTATAAATTAAAAAGATAATTGAAATGCTTTTTTTTATATTTTAATTTTTTTTTATAATTTCTTTCATATTTTAAAAGTTCTTAATTCCAAGCAACTTGAATATAAGAGCAAGTGCGTGCGAAGCAGTCGTGCAATTAATCGCCTTTTTGGGCCTTTTTTCACTTAATTTGGGACTATATTTTCATTTTGAAACTGGCGGCAATTTAAAAAAAATGGACCTAGTTTTGGGGTTACTTTTCAAAATGAAATTTCACCCTAAATAAAAACACAAAAAAAGCGAAAACCATGAAAAGTCGCCCAAAGTCACAGAATTTAATCTTTTTTCTGAGTCCAGAGTCGACAGAAAAAATTCAAATACTGTTTTTGAAGGCTGTACATTGAACTAAAAATAATCATTGATCATTTATACACAGTGATTCGAATTAGATGCATCCACAAGTTCGAGTTCGCCCCTGTTAAGGCAAAACGGCAGTAGCGTAGTTCCCGCGTGATCAGCCGTGTATCAATGATATGGGGCCCTCGAGATAAAGGGACCCCAAGATACAGAAGACTATATATGTTATATGTGTAAATCATTTTGGATAAAGATAAATACGACATAAGAAGTCGATTATAGATTTAAAATGTCCTTTTTTGTGATTCGTATTAGATGCACTAAAAAGTTCGAGTTCGCCTCTGTTAAGGCGAAATGGCAGTAGCGTAGTTCTTGCGGTATCAGCCGTGTATCAATGATACGGGGCCCCCGAGATAAAGGGACCCCAAGATAAAGAAGACTATATGTGTGTAAATCATTTTGGATAGATATAAATACGATATACAAAGTCGATTACATATTTAAAATGTCCTTTTTTGTTGCATGTTTCGTAGACGAGTCAATATAAGTCTCAAAGTAACTTTTGGTGGGGCAAATTCAAACAAAAGGGTTTTTGATGGTGTTTTGCTCTAGTAGGTGTTGTATACATGAGAAAAAAAGTTTATCAAAATCGGACCATCGGAAGTCATTTTTTTCAAAATGGCAGCCGGTTACTGTGCAAATCAGAAAAAAAATCTGTAACTTTGTTAAGTTTTGTCGCAGAACAATGTTTTATGTATCTAACCTAGGGTTTTTAAAGTCGAAAAATTCATTTAAAAAAATAAATTTTGAAAGTGGCATATTTAGGCATACATTTTTTATGTGGTTTTTGTCTAAGAAAAAGTGTTCCAAACAGTAAAATGAATGTGCATAAACTAATAAACAAAGGCAGACAACCAAACATTTTAAGGAATGAATATTTGTTTTATACAAAGTATAAATTTTAGCAAATTACGTAACATTTCAAGTAAACCTGTTAAATTGGCATCTACTTATTTGATTTTCTCGGTTGCTTCGTCTTGGAAAATGGAAAAATACTACTAATGCATTTTATTTTTTATTTTGGTGGATTAAATACTGCGTTTATTTGGTCAAAATATGTACTAATTGGGCATGACTGTACAATGTACATACGACTCAACTTTTTCATCATATGGTTAGCAGAACGTTAAACTTTTGACTATAACTTTTTTACTAGGCAAGATATTTCAACGAAATATCAATCTCCTTTTACTTTGGAGGCCACTTTTTACCTCATGGCATAGATTCTTTAAGTGTTTTCTACTGATTTGAAGTGAAACTTTGCCAAACAGTTCGGAAGCTCTGTCAAAATGATTGAAGATCTGAACAATAGCTGCGTTTTATTATCGACCAAGATCCATATGGATCACGCTCTGATAATAAAACGATTTGGATCTTTAAAAAATCTTCTTTTCAATTATGGTATCCTTGATTTTTTGACGTTCCCAATTTTGACATGTCAACAAAAAATGAAAAGCGTAGTTGAATAAATATTTTTTTTTAAATTAAAAATTACAATATTTGTTTGAGTCTTTAATTATATAATTTTTATTTTTATTCAATTGAAAATTTTGCTTAGCATTTATTCGATAGCGACGATGAAACTTTATGTTCATCCAGCAGCATATCATCAACAACAACCAGCAGTGAATCTTCTGAAGACGTGGAAGTGGAGCATTTATCAGTTCAGGATTTCGAAAGTGTTTTAATCACTTATTCGGACTCTGATTTTAAAAAGCACTTTCGATTGAGTCACACAACTGTTTTAAATCTGATAGGTTTGACCTTTTATTAAAAATTTGCTCTTCGATGTGGCCTGCTTCATTAGGAAGACCATTTATTGGTGCTCCACTCAAATTAAGAGTATGAACGTTTCGAATTATAGGTTGTGAACCAAACAGTTCCTCCAAAATATCCTCAAAGGGCGCTTTGGTTAGTGACTGACCAGTTCTATTACGAGTATTATTGTCCCGTGCTGTTTTAAATGTTTTCAATAAATTTTTCAATTTAGTATTGAGCATATCAGCTGTTGTTGGTTGTGCCTATAGAGTTTTTAAGTTAAAATAGGTTATTTTATTAAATAAATTGAGTCTTACGAGAACACCAATTGCTAATAAATCCTCGAGGACATTTTGCATAGCAAATTTTTTCTTTCGTGGAAGGCTGAATTCTGCTTGCCTTTTGCCGTATGCATGTAAGAACGCTTTGGTTTCTTCGTTCTCCCAAGTTTCTTGGTCTATTGCAAAAAAGTACATCTTAGAATTATATCTTTAAATAAAAATATTAGATTACTTACGATTTGTTTTCCTTGCCAGCCATCTTTTCTTGTCTGAAATATCAGGTTTTTCAATAAGAGCGCTACAAAAGTTTTTTTTTAATTAAAACAAAAACGGGTTTGGATGTCAATAAAATTCTTTATTGCTGTGAAAATACATTCAATGCCATTATGTATGGAACTCGATTTCTTTTTCATGGCCACCACGGGCACGCTTGCAGAAGTCCAGACGCTGACCCCAATTTTCGACGGTTTTCAAGCATAAATCGGCCGATACTGCTGCAATTTCACGTTCGATATTCGTACGAAGTTCATCAATCGTCGCTGGCTTGTTGCCATAGACCATAGACTTGACGTAGCCTCACAGGAAATAGTCTAACGGCGTCAAATCGCACGACCAAGGCGGCCAAGCGACTAGACTATTTCGTGAGATAACACGTTCTCCAAACTTGGTTTCCAATAAATTGATTGTGACATTCGCTGTGTGGCTTGTGACGTCGTCGTGTTGGAACCACATGTCCTCCAAGTCCATATCATCCCATTGGGGTCAAAAATATTCGGTTATCAATAAATGGTAGCGATCTTCATTCACAGCAACGTGCCGGTCTTGATCATCACGGAAGAAGTACGGCCCAATGACGCCGCCGGCCCATAAACCACACCAACCCTTAATTTTTTCGGAATGCAATGATGACTCATGGAGTTCGTTTGGATTGCTGCCTGAGCAATACCGTATATTTTGTTTATTGACGAAGCCATTCAGCCAGAAATGAGCCTCATCGCTGAAGATACAAATACAAATACAAATACAAGCGGCTTCAGTTCAGTTAAGGATGTAGGCCAAGATCTTTTCGCAAAATTCGCCACAACGACGTCACAGAGATGCCCAACGCTTGAGAACGACGTGTGAGAGACACATTTGGGCTTTCTGCAACTGAAGCCTAAGCGGCAGCAATATTCTCAACACTAAGGGGACTTCTTTGTTTCACTGTGGATTCAAATTTTTCCACTAGACGCTCAATTGTTGATCTGCTAGGACGTTGAGGCCACTGACTCCGAATTTCGGTAATAATTTTTAATAATTTCGACTCGTTGTTGGCTCGTATATTTATCCATCATGAAATGGCAAACCTTACTGAAGAAGAAATGTTAAAAGAGGGGCAAGAAATATGGCGTCGTTTGCTGTCCCTGTCGCTCTACTTTTGTAGCGCCCCTGTTGAAAAACCCTATATTTGTTTGTTTTAGTTTATTTGTGCTGCTTTGCTCAGGGCTGACAAAATTTAAAAATCCAAAAACGGCCCCGGTAGGCAGATTTGAAACTACTTTCAGGATCTTGAAAATAGATCCAGATAGAAAGCTAGATCCTGAATTGTTTTTGTAATACATACTTATACTCGTACGAAATCCAGATCCAGATCCGTAGATAATAAAACAAAGCTAATATCCAAGTAAATCTGTAATGGCATATTTATGGACTGAAGTCAGGGTATATTGTGGTTACGGAGTAAAGTAACTCTGACTAGAAAATGCACGAGGAATAGAGCCGGAGTAAACTTAAACTGGTTCATAGGAAGTATAAGGCCGTACTAGAGCCGTTTTAGTATATAAATGTAATTTTGACCTGACATCGTGCGAAATCTACAAAAATGAGTGTAAATGATTTTTTTTTTACATTTGCTTACCAATTATTTTTTCTTTAATTTTTTGTAATTCATTTATTAATTATTACTTAACCAAAAATAATTAATTGAAATTAATAGTTGTGGAAATAAGATAGGGTTTGATTACGTTTTTAATAACCAAAGTTTAAGATTTGTCGTTTTTTGACATAAGAAGGAAGTAACTAAATCAGTAGTAGTAGTATTAAACTATTCCAAAGTATTAGTGAAATCTTATAAATAAAGCTGTGAACGTTTTCGCTGATTTTTATCAAAATCTGTTGTTACGAAAAAAGTGTAATTTTTTCACTGTCAGGAAAAATGGGCCCCTGAAAAATGTGGTTTGGGGTCGAAATTCTGGCAGGGTCAAAATTCTGCTTTCAAAATTCTGCTTTCAAAATTCTGCTTTTCAAAACTCTACCTTTCAAAATACTGCTTTCAAAATTCTGTTTGTCAAAATTCTTCATTTCAAAATTCTGTTTTTCAAAATTCCGTCTTATGTATTATTGGCAGAATTTTCTAAATTAATTTTCGTATAGGAAAAAATTCTTTTATTTGGTAAAAAATGGTGTAGTTGATTTTTTAAGGTTCGTCAAAATCCGTCTAAGATACCATTGTAAATTTTTAGTATCTAAGTCTTTCAAAACATGACTTACTTCAATTTCAAATTAAGTAATATTATGCTATGTTCCCACCAAAACGAAATTCGATTCTTGATATTTTAAATTGATGGAAGAGATTTCATGAAAATTTCATCGAAATCTCAATAAAAACTCCAGATTTCCACGAAATCTTAATGAAATCCTGGTCCACCAATTCAAAATCTCAAACAAAATTTGCTGGAAAACCAGATTTTGGTTTAGTGTAAACACATCATTATAAACATCGATCTGATTGAAAATTTTGTAAAAAAGTTGGTTACACCATTTATGCAATTAAAGTTATAGGCTTAATAACCTGTAATAACCTGTAATAAAAATCAACTGCCAAAAGTCCCCATCAATCCCACTCGAGCATAAAACGTTATTCATGGTAAAGTGTCGAAAAAGTTGGTTTTTGGCCTATAACTTTTGAACGGTGACTGATATCGAAAAATAACATGAAAACGCTGTGTAGATCATGCAATTTTCTACAAAAAAGATTCAGATACTTTTATTTGTAAGGCCATTGGTTTAGAATATAAAGCTATTTCAAAAATGGTTAATTGACGAAAATATTGATTTTTTGGGAATAGTTCTTTAACGGTTAATGTTATCGAACAATGATTCAAGTAAAGTTTGTAGTTATTTTGACCCCTAACATGAAAATAATAAAATTTGTATTCTAACATTTACCGTTAAAAAGATATAATTATTTTAAGACTTTGGTCAAAAGTCAAAAATAAAGGTTTTTCCTTTTTTGCTCGTAAATGACAATGGTGTCCAATAAATGTTTGCTCAGTCTGTAGATGGCAAAATGTTCTACTTAAAAGGTTTTGACCGTTTTTCCCATACAAGTGGTCAGTAAGAAGATATTATGATTTTAAAATGGCCAAATGTCGAAAATATCGAATCGAAATATTTAGTTTTTTCTTAAACCAACCATTCAAAAGATATAAATATTTTAAAAATTTTGTTTAAAGTTAAAAACTTGGTTTTTTTATTTTTACTCTTAAATGCTTAAGATGTTAAAAAAATGGATGCTTAGCTTGTAGAAGTTGAAATGTACTACCAAGTAGGTAGTTAAATTTTGTCTCATACAAGTGGTTGCTTAAAAGATATAGCGATTTTAAAGGGGCCAAATGCCAAAAATAGAGGTTTTTCACTTGTATAACTCTCAAACGGTGAATGTTATCAAAAAGTAATTTATGCAAAGTCATTTTCAACCAGATAAAAATTATTTTTTTCTCTTAAATTTACAATTCAAAAGTTATAATTATTTAAGATTTTATTAAAAGTTAATAACACCGATTTCCTTCGTCTTACTCTTAAATGTCAAAGTTGTCTTAAACCAATATATGCTGGGTTCGGAGACCATAATATTGTCTACATACCTGCCTGAATTTTGTTTTAATTATTGATAATTTATGGGTTTGCACACAAAACTCATCTATTAACGGGTGGTGCCTCATTCGATCTTTGCACTTTGGAGAATGATTTCGGAGATCATTCTTAAACACAAATTGTATGGGGAAAATTTTATTTCGCCCCTGAAGCTGGGGGGACAGTTTCTGAAAAACTTACTTAAAATGAAAAAAATTTTAAAAACAACGAAAGCGCGAATAATGATGTGCTATAGACCCTTTTGAAATTTAATATTCTGTTCTTTATTTATTTTTTGAATAAATTGAATAATTTTTAAGAAATTTAATTTCAAAATCAATATTATTAAAAAAAAATTATGAACTTTTTTTTGTCAAGCTGATTTTTTTTTTCAAATTTTTGCCTAACTAAGCCCCATTGTTCTCTTATATTCAATGGTTTTATCAATTTTTAGTCAAATACTAACTAACTAGACCTACAAGTCTTTCTTAGTTTTCGAGAAATTAAAAAAAAACGAAAGGTATGTACTTTCTCCGGATGTTTTTTTTTTGTTATGTTTATGACGTAAAATTAATAAATGCCATATTCATAATTTAACTAAATAAAAATTCATATTTTGTTACATAAAAGGGAGACGTAACAAAAGTGCGCCAAGTACTCTACCTCAATGTGGTGTGGAAAAGAGTGCAAATCAGGCACAAATAATGCTTTTAATTTTTGTTATGCAATGTCTTGTACATTATTGCTTGAGTGCAATCAATTGTGAAGACAATAGCCGTGTTTTGTTGAGAAGTTGCAACCCAGCCAGCTGAAATTTTACACGCAGTGCAACAACAATCACCAGCTGCCGATAACTTTACCTTTTTTCTGCTGTTAAATTTGACTAGCGAAGAGTGTTCTGGAATAGTTTGGAACTATGGAATTCTCCTACAAAAAAGCTTTATTAACCAATTTGTTCCGCACCGTTTTGTTAAAAAGCTTTTGTCGGACTGTGTATGGGGTTCAACAAAACACGGTCTCTGAACCCGGTCTCAACAAAACACGGTCGTTGAACTCTGGTTGATAATCACATAATCTACAAACTTCACATAAATTATTATTAACATTAACACAACATTCACCGTTTGAGAGTTATACGCAAAAAAACCTATATTTTTGACATTTGGCCCTTTTAAAATCGCTATATCTTTTGACCAACCACTTGCTTGGTACAAAATTCAACAACCTATTAGGAAGTACATTTCAACTTCTAGCATCCATTTTATTTTACATCTTAGGCATTTAAAAGTAAATATAAAATAACCGTCATTTTTTTCTTTGAACCAAATTCTTAAAATATTTGTATCAAAAGATAATTATTTTTTTATAGAGCATCACACAATCTACAAACTTTGCATAAAGTACTTTTTGATAACTATAATTGTTTTAGAATTGTAGGTGAAAGTTCGATATTTTTGACATTTGGCCATTTTGAAATCACAATATCTTGTAACTGACCACTCGTATGAGAAAAACCGTCAAAACCTTTCAAGTAAAACATTTTGCCATCTACAGACTGAGTATACATTTATTTTGAACACCTTTGTCATTTACGAGTAAAAAGCGGAAAACCGTTATTTTTGGCTTCTGACTAAATTCTTAAAATAATTATATCTTTTTAACGGTTAATACTAGAACAAAAATTTTAGCATTTTCATGAAAGGGATCATAGTAACTACAAACATTACTCAATTTGATTACATTTACAGTTAAAGAGCTATTCCCAAAAAAACCAATATTTTCGTCAGATTACCATTTTTGAAATAGCTTTATATCAAGTTAAAAGTTCAAATGAGCTCAACTCCATTGCGTTTCCCTGTGATTTTTATATTAGTCGGTAATCATCGATACAAATTTGCGTCTTAGAAGGATAGTCATCTAACTGATGAGCCCAATTATCATACCTGGGCGAAACGCAATGGAGTTGAGCTTATTTGAACTTTTAACTTGAATTATAAATTCGGTCACTCCACTCAAACAGAGGAATTTTCTTTTTAAATTTTCTTCATATTCAATTATAGCTTTATATCCTTAACCAATGGTTTTACAAAAAAAAGTGTCTTAATCTTTTTTGTAGAAAATTGCATGATCTACTACACAGCTTTCTCATATTATTTTTCAATATCAGTCACCGTTCAAAAGTAATAGGCCAAAAACCAACTTTTTCGACACTTTACCTTGAATAACTTTTTATGCTCGAGTGGGATTGACGGGGACTTTTGGCAGTTGGTTTTTTATGCCAAAAAGAACTTTTATACCAATTTTCAGTCTTTTCTGAATTTTGGCTAAGTCGATTGTCTATTTTGACTAGACTATTGGTGGTTGGTGATCCCAAAATGGAATAAAAAAAAAATGAATGTAAGGTAATTGAAAAAAGAGAAAAAAACGCGTAAATGAATGTACTTATGTATCTGTTGATGTTTGTTTTGTGCAAATGAAATGAGCAGAAATGTCAAAACAACAAAAAGTTTACGAAGATGCGCGATCTTGTGTAGGTGTAAATAAAAGGGACGAAGTGCAATTGAGTAAGAAGTAGGAAATCAATCATGATTTACAAATAAACTTTTTTTGTGCAATATTAGTATTTTTAGTAGTTGAAGTGAGAGTAAAGACTTATAGAATTAGGATATACGTATTATTAGTTGGTTTATTTAAGTTATTTGAACATTATTAACATTTTTATAACAGGAAGTGTTATAAAGTAGTTAATAAGGATGAACACACACCCTTTAATATGATGAAAGACGACCGACGCCTGTGACTAGAAAAAGTATCAGATTAAGGGGAATAGTTAAATTTCCAGTATAAAGAACGAAAGAACTTTTGAAAGAGAGAACGAATGTAGTGCAAAACGCCAATTGACCCATATTATCCAATTATGAATTTTCGTCGTTTCAAAAGAAAAAGTGCAATCGAAAGCATCTGATTGAATGTCTAACAGTACGGGTCATAAAGTTGGTTCGCTATTAACTGTGAACAGTTTTATTCTATCGGTTTTTTTTGCTTGAACAAAGAAAATTTAATCTCATCAAGGAAAAAAAAAAAAATAGTAGAAGTATTAAAATTATTTTTAATAAGGATTGAAATGTGTGAATGATTTCTTTTTGAGTGATTAGTGGTACATATTTGTGACGAAAAATTATTTTTTTTTGGAAAAAATAGCTGGCAATTTGACAAATCGGCAAACAATTATCAAGAAGATATCCACTGGCACATTCCTAGGGGTTGGAAACTACCCATACAAAAAAACGCAGACGTTAATCTAACGATAGTGGAAAATATTAGCTATAGTTGAAATTAAAATTATTTGAAATCCTTAGGTTCAGGGTAAGAAAATTAAAAAATTTCTCTCTGGCTGATCACATGACTGGCTTTACCCACTTGTATCTATCCGCCCAGCCATAGATATACGTACATATATAAGTGTAAATATATTGTAACGACTCTCACATTTGTACTATAAGGACTCTCGAATGAGCTATAACGACTCTAGAAAAAAAAACACCGAATTCCGGATTAGACATGACACGAACCAACCTACGGAGAACTTTGGTGAGCTTTAGAACTTCCAATACCAAACGTCAAATTGAAAGCTTTGAAAAGGGAAATTTCCCCTATGGAAAGCTCTTGAAGCAAATACTAGAACCTTCAAGTTTTTTCGGGAACCTTGTGAAAAGTATAAAAGCATATGTCTGACCGGCAGAACACGCAGTTTATTTTAAGCCGTGAATTAGTAAAGTTGATTTAATAAAAGCAAATTTGCTGAATTAATTTCAGTGTTGAACAATAAACTGTTTTGTTGTAAGAAAAGTAAAGTGTTTTATTTTGTGAAGTAAACAATTGGAGAATTTAAATAAAGTGAATAAGTTTTATTAACGAACCCGAGAAAATATTGCGATATAATAGCTTACAAAAAAGAGAGTAAGTGGGTAAATATGTAAGAAAATTAACAACATGATCATTTACGCATCTATGTATGTATGTATATGATTTCGACAAAAAGATGTTAATATTGCTGAATACTCTCAACAAAAGTTCATAGTAAAACCTCTCTATTGGCTCGACTATGTAGGTATACTACACAAAACACACACATTTATTCAAATAAATTTGTATTAGCACCTTTTATTTATTTTAAGAGTTCAAAAAAAGCATAAAATAACAAAAGAATAAAAAGAAGAAATAAATAACAAACATTAAAAACTAAATAAAAGAAAAAACACAAAACGAAAAATCAAACAAATTTATCACGAACCTCATCGAACACCAGGTTTAGGAGAGACATTTTCAATGTATCTTGGCGTCGTTCGTCGGTCGCTGGGGTAGTTTGAGCAAGTACCCATCCTAGGCCTTATAAAAATCAGCATTTCGGTTCTTCTCAAGATGTGGTTGCAATTATTATTCTCCACAACGCCCACGAACACCTTGGAATAGTTTGATTATTATAGCAACAGAAGCATCATGATGATGGAGTGTCGGTGGACAGCTGGGACTCCTCAAAAAAATGATGTCCTATCGAGTCATCAGGTGGAAGCAGAGGCATATAGATTTTTTGTTCGCTGTCTGGAAAATCCAAATCTCTTAAAGCTTCCGATGACCCCCAATTGGTGTTCGTGGAATGTTCTGCAATACAAATTAATTTAAATTAAATTACTCATTATAAAGGGTTTTTCAACAGGGACGCTACAAAAGTAGAGCGACAGGGACAGCAAACGACGCCATATTTACTGCCGCTCTTTTGACATTTCTCTTCAGTAAGGTTTGCCATTTCATGATGGAAAGATATACGAGCCAATAACGAGTCGAAATTATTAAATTTCGAAATTCGAAATTCGGAGTCAGTGACATCAACGTTAAGAGCGCTACGTCCAATTTATGGTCGTCATAATCGTCCTAGCAGATCAACAATTGAGCATCTAGTGGATAAATTTGAATCCACAGGCACAGTATAAATTGTTCCCGTGCCAGTGAGACAAAGAAGTGCCCGTATAGTGTCGAGAATATTGCTGCCGCTGAGGCTTCAGTTGCAGAAAGGCCAAATGTGTCTCTCACACGTCGTTCTCAAGCGTTGGGCATCTCTGTGACGTCGTTGTGGCGAATTTTGCGAAAAGATCTTGGCCTACATCCTTACAATATTAAATTGACGCAAGAACTAAAGCCGCTTGACCACCAGAAGCGTCGTATGTTCGTGAATTGGGTTGAGCAACAACTTGAAAATGATTCGGATTTTCATCGAAAAATCATCTTCAGCGATGAAGCTCATTTCGCTACCGTTCAATGATAACAGAATATTTTTGGCGTCAATTGGATGATCATCAATTCATTGGAAACCGAGTTTGGAGAACGTGTTATGTCACGAAATGGTCCAGTCGCTTGGCCGCCTCGGTCGTGCGATTTGACGCCGTTAGACTATTTCCTGTGGGGCTACGTCAAGTCTATGGTCTATGGCAACAAGCCAGCGACGATTGATGAACTTCGTACGAATATCGAACGTGAAATTGCAACAGTATCGGCCGATTTATGCTTGAAAGCCGTCGAAAATTGGGGTCAGCGTCAGGACTTCTGCAAGCGTGTCCGTGGTGTTCATGCAAAAGAAATCGTGTTACATACATAATGGCATCAAACGTACTTTCACAGGAATAAAGAATTTTATTGACATCCAAACCCGTTTTTGTTTTAATTTAAACAAAAACTTTTGTAGCGCTCTTATTGAAAAACCCGATATTTAAAATCACCAATAGGTATTAAGATGATTGTAATACTTCACCTGTGTGGAACTATATGAACATATGTAGGTACGTATGTTCTCTGGGGATCGACATGGCTTCGAAAAATTTCCAGCACAATTCTTCTGAAGCTTCGCTTCCAGATTTGTTATTTTTCAAGTTATTTATTTCAAGAACCGGTCGGTCAACGATCTCCACCGTGTTTGGTATGCATTTTCTAAACATTTAAGAAATATTTCTATGTTAAATATATGTATATTTATTTAAATTACCTACCATTTTCACTAACAGCAGCCGCCACATCCACCCAAGCTTTCTCCTTTTTAATTTTATTGCTATATGCAGAAAGCGATTTGAAGTATATGCAATTTTGCATTTTAATTGCTTTGATGAGCCTTTCTTCATACATTTTTACAAAAAAAAAGAATAATTAATAATAATAATTTAAACAAAAAAAAAAACAAATTTTAACGTATACCGTTTTTAACTTTGTTCTTGAACTGAAATAAAAAACAAAACAAAAAACTAACTATAAATTACTTGCTTTGTTCGCTTAGCAGACTCTTAGTGCGCACTCTCTCGGTTCTCAAGAGTGAGTTTCTTTTGTGTGCATAAAAAATCTTTTAGGACCCATTGTACAATCGTGGTTCAGCCTTGGTTCAAAATTCAAACTCGGTTAAACTCGCATGAAGCCAAGCAAATTTTAACTCTCCGATTTTGTTGAGTTAAATATGCTTGAACCGTGGTTCAGGCATTTGATTAGCTATTATTTAACTCTTTTGATGAGTAATTTATTTTTGTATACATGCTTTCTCACTTTAATTGAAATAGACAAAAAATAAAAAAAAATATGAGTGTCATCTCGCTCCTCTCGACGTACAGGCATCAAACAATAATAAAAAAAAACAATATTTTCTAATCCAGTTTTATTTTACTTTAAAAAAGTTAATTAAGACTGACTGATTTGCTTTTCCCCATTATCTTGATACAATAGTATCCATTGACCACAATATTAAAAGTGTCAACGAAGGCGATGACGAAGCAGAAGCAGCTATGGCCGCACTCTCACTTTCAACCAGTGTTACTACGATGGCAACGAATCCTTCGAGTTGAATCTCTTTTCATACTGAATGAATAGAGATTCAACTCGAAGGATTAATAATATTAAATAGATTTCACTTTTATTTATATACAAACAAAGAAAAAGCACTGAACCTCGCCAAATAATTCATGATCATATATGAAATGTAATAAGCAACTAACATAACCCATCTATATACTCCAATTTCAAGTAAATAGACTTTGAACTCGAGTTCAGCTAGCTCGCTCTTGACTCGCAGTTGTACCACGCACGCAAAGTTGAACCTGGTTCAAGAAATAACTCGAGTTCAGCTGATCCGTGGCTCAAGTTAAATTTGTACAACTGGCTCTTAAACATCGATTTTTGAGCTTCCACAAGGGAGTTTAGGATTTTTGACAGAAAAAAAAATGTACACTATCAGCCAAATTCACACTTCTTTTGGGCGTAAATACGCCATTCACGACTGTGAAATTGAGCCTCAAGAGAAAAGGGAAGTGAAGAAAATCGCCCCGTCAATTGTTTGCAGTGTTTTTGACATTCCTTTTTACAGGTAACGTAGTGTGCGACTTAAAAAATCTCTAGAGATTTTGTTCCCTCGTATAAATAGTGCAAATCCGTAATAAGTTTTCCACATACTTTGGGTAAATAGAGCTAATCAACCAATATTTACTGATAAGCGATTTCTATAATTGACAACTGAAACTGTAGATACATCGACTAAAATTGTGGTTAACAATGTCGTGGATTTATCAGTCACAATAATCATTGATTAAACATGATTAACTGTGAACAAACTGGCCCTTATTTTAAATGTCGTAAACGTCGGTAAGTTTCACAATTCGTATGGGAAAGTTTTTAAAATAGACTCTGCTAAAATTAAGCGAATAGTAAAAGAAATACATTTTTGGAAGTAAAATTGTACGAAAAATACACCCGCTTCTAAACACAGAAAAATAATACATGTTTAATTTCGCTCTAGTTCTCACATAATATTTCAGAACACAAAATCTTTTTGTTTTATGAAAAAAGGCATAATCAGAAATTGTACTGCATGAAGTGTCATAAAAATCACGTGTTGTTGGTTATTAAAAATTGCTTAGTTCAACATAGGCAATTTAATGAATCAGAGTTACGAACAGAATAACGACGTAAGTAGAGATTTGAATATAAAACAACGATTTTAATTAAAAAAAAACAACCTAACCCCACTTAAGTTATTTTAAAATTATAACGTCCAATAAGGCATTACAGCTTAAGTGTGTTTTTTGCTATTTCTCCTTAATTTACAGATAAAAGCTCATTTTTTAGATGGCAGAAAAATAAAGTATATTTTCTTCAATTCTGCATTTTGTTTTTTAAATAAACAATTCCTGAGTTATAGGGACGGTTTTGACAGGTTCATAAACTTCCAATTTCCCTCCTGAAAAATATGAAAAATTGACTTAAGCGGTTATGGCCTGTGGCCACTGATATTATTAACAGTGCTTTTGTGCTGTTTATTAAATACGTGTCGGTAACCATCTACTAAAAATTATGCGTCTTACTGCCCAATAGTTGTACCTGGGCGAAACGCATTTTGGACTTAAGGTCACAAGAACTTTAAAATTTGAATTTCCACAGTAACAGAAATAATTGATTTTCAATTATTTACGTTTTTATTCTTTATATTATACCAGCCAGCCCCCAGGCTTAACCATCATCTATTTCACTAGAAGTTATAATTAACAGTGCTTTTGTGGTGTTTATTTAAAACGTGTCGATAAGCATCGACAAAAAAGGTCTAAAGACTAAAAGAAGGGTACAACAACATTTAACTGATGAGCTCAATTGTTGTACCAGGGAGAAACGCATTTTGGTCACAAAAACTTTAAAATTTGAATTTCTATTTAAAAGTCCACAAAAACAAAACAAAAATAATTAATTTTCAATTATTTACGTTTTTATTCTTTACAAAAGAAGTAAGGGTTCCAATTCCAAATCCACAACTTCCAGCTGGATAATATTCCATAAGATATTGTTAAAAGCAAAGTTATTGCATTTGGATTGAAAATTTATATTAACCTTTTTCGTTGACTATGAAAGTTTTGCCCTCTTTTTATAAACTCCAAACTTTTTTATGTCTTTTATGATCACGTACTTCAAAGTTAAACGACACTAAAAAAGGTGAAAATTCCAATATTACCTTTAATGCCATCACAGCTTTCTGCTGAATAAAACAGCTTGTTTTCTTGTGACATTTCTTTCGCTATCGCTTAGTGAATTTTTAAAGGACATTAAAAGTTATGGTAATGGCAGAAAGTCCATTACGAATTCATTTCTATGCTACGGTACTATCTGTCCCATCGCTCGGTACCTTGTAGATGTATCCTTGAATGTACATAATGTACATGTATGTAAATGAATAAATAAAAGGGATATTTTCATAACACATCTCTCATTTTCTTTTTATTTTCGTGAAATTTGTACATATATAAATAATTCGTGTAATTTTGGGGTGCTGTTCGAAGCGCTCGCGTATTTGTTCTTTTACAATGAAAAAAAGAATCAAAGACACTATCGTAGTATCTCAATGTCCTTGGAATTAATTGAACATAAGATTGGAAATTTTGCCGAAACCTTTCTCTATTCGGTATGCTTAGGCATCCATAAAATTAGCATTCCTGTTTCTACATATTATTAGACTTCATACTTGATGATCATCTTGCCTTAAATTTTGAATGACCAAAATGTTCGGATAATTCTCCAAGGACATGCAGACGAACATATCTGGCTTCAGTTTGTGTGCTCGAGGGTGAGAGAGGAAAGTATATTTGGTTTACCGAAAATACAAGTAGTGCTGCTATGTAAGATACATTGTAAGGGCGTACAGGACGAATTCAGTATCCTACCTACGATGGTGGCTATCTTATGAGTTTGTCTTGTGCAAATTGGGATTGAATCCATTTGTGGTTGGAGCGCAAGGAAACGTAAAAGAGGGGCGAATTTGTTATATATTTGCTTTGAATTAATAATGAATGACTGCTTGGTTTGATTAAGGTTATCGTGCTATAATATTGAAAGAAGTAGGAGTTTTTCAGAAGGCTAAATTGAACTCATCTCAAAGGATATGCATACGTATTTACTACGAACAAAACAAAAGCGATTTACTTAAGAGAGCTATTAAAATGGAAAAACTTTGAAACTCTGTTTTCTGCATGAGTTTAGGTTATTTTTTGTGACTATATTTGTTTTGTAATCCATCTACAAAATGCAGGGTGACATGGTTGACATTTCAACACCCATTTTCCAAATGAGCGTAGTTCCTCTAAATTAAATTATTTTTATTAGATTTTTTAACATCATTTATATGGATTTGTAAGACTGATTTGTACATTGTTAATTTTGCAGAGTATGTACATTAGACTGTTTCAAAAAAAGTTTTCTTGCAAACAGACTTAAAAGTTTCAGTTTAGCGAAAAAAGACGGCTGTGAAATTTTGAGCTCTTGAAATTCATGTTTAGACATGCCTCATCGCAGATTTCGGTTTTCCATACGATTTGTATTGGAGAAAACACCTGTTTGTATTTGGAATTTTATAATTTAATAATATCAAGTATTTACACCATCACCATACTTTTTTATAGAAAATTGAATGCTATACAAAAAAGGTCTTGATATATCGATAAAATTATCACACATTTGTTTAACATTAAATTAGCATTTTTTAAAGTCATTGCTGATATTATGATGAGTAAATAACACTCTTATCGAAAAATGATTTAAAATCTTTTTATAGAGGACCAATTTTCCTTTCAAATAGTGCCTAACAATACTACTTCACTTCAACTTATATAACAGGTAATTTTTTAAGAGGTTTAGAACTTTAAAAAAAAAAAAAAACACAAAAAATTCGAAAAAAATGAATGAAATATTTATTTGAATCGATAGTTTGAACCTTGCAATTTAATGTTTAAAGATAATTTCATGCAAATGTTGACCGCGGCTGCGTCTCAGGTAGCCCATCCGCTGAGTCCAATTTTGGCATACTCTTTCACACATATCGGCCGGTATCTCACGAATGAATGCATGGATGTTGGCTTCCAGTGCGTCAATCGAAGCGGGCTTGTCCCTATAGACATTAGCCTTGACATACCCCCACAAAAAATAATCTAATGGTGTCAAATCGCACGATCAAGGCGGCCAATTGACCGGCCCGAAACGTGAAATTAACTGTTCACCAAACTCGCCTCGCAATTGCGCCATTGTTTCGCGCGCTGTGTGGCATGTGGCACCGTCTTGTTGAAACCACATATCATGCAAGTCAAGAACTTCCATTTCGGGCAAAAAAAAGTTTGTTATCATCGCTCGGTAGCGTTCACCATTGACAGTAACGCTGCGATTCGCATCATCTTTGAAGAAATATGGCCCAATAATGCCGCCGGCCCATAAACCGCACCAAACAGTGGCTTTTTCGGGATGCATTGGTAGCTGTTGCAATGCTTCTGGCTGATATTCACTCCAAATGCGGCAATTATGCTTATTTACGTACCCATTCAACCAAAAATGAGCCTCATCGCTGAACACAATTTTTCGATAAAAAAGCGGATCCTCGGCCAGCTTTCCAAGAGCCCATTCACCAAAAATTCGGCGTTGTGGTAGGTCGGCTAGCTTTAGTTCTTGCACCAGCTGTATCTTAAAAGGCTTTACGCCCAAATCCTTCCGCAAAATTTTCCACGTAGTGCTGTAACAAAGGCCTAACTGCTGGGAACGGCGCCGAATCGACATTTCGCGGTCTTCTGTCACACTAGCTGATACGGCCGCAATATTTTCTTCACTACGCACAGTACGTAAACGTGTTGGTGGTTTAATGTCCAACAAAGTAAATTTGGTGCGAAATTTGGTCACAATCTTCCGAATAGACTGCTCAGAAGGTCGAGAATGCCGACCATAAAATGGAAGCAGCGCGCGATGAACATTTCGAACCGAGCACGAATTTTGATAGTAAAATTCAATAATTTGCAAGCGTTGTTCATTTGTAAGACGATCCATGGTTAAATTGCAAACCAAACTGAAGCTGTTTGACAGTGACACAAGGTACTAAACACACGTCAGCTGTCAAAACCAGTGTTGCCAAAACCAAACCAGCTAAAAAATCACCCTTTATTTACAATAATAAGTTGCTTTGAAATGTATTTTCTAGTAGGAAACTACATATGTATAGTAGAAATTCCCTAAATAAACAGGTCAGCAAATTTCTTGAAACGGAAACTAAAATTTACTTTTTCAAATGTTTTTGGTATGCTGAACTCGAATCGGAAGTCAGAAATATTCTATTACGTCACGTTTGTGAGATATTGGCGCATGGACAATTAAAAAAAGGTTTTTTTTTTAAGTTTCCGATGTAATGTTTATAAACGTATAATTTTTTTCTATAAAATATTCTGAAGGAACTTCTAAATTCTGCTAAAATCTTTCCAAAATCTTTTTTCTTCTTCAAGAAATCTTAAATTGAAGTAAATGTGTTAAGCATATCATATCATAAATAAATGTACCGCCAAACTTAATTTCTTTGGCCAATAAGATATCTCGCAGAAGAAAAAAATATATATCAAAATTATATTTTAATTTCCGTTTCAAAAAATTCGCTGAGCAGTTCAATTAGGGAATTTATATGTAATTTCCCAGTAGAAAATCCATTTCAAAGCGACTTATTATTGTAATATACTTGTATTAATTGAAGTGAAGTAGTATTGTTACGCACAAAAAAGGTCTTAAGTAATGTTTCGATAATAGTAGTTGTTGTGGCCATCTATTTGTGAACATTTATAACTTCCAAATATTTTTGTTCTGCTTTGAACGCCACCTTTGCTAAGTAGTCAACTGAACACACTCATTTTCATTTTGTTTTAAGTTGTAAGCCTGAAGTTTACATCTGTCATTTTTGAATTAACTGACATGTCTGATTCGATTTGTGACGACTTAGCTAGGAGGACGTAAAAAGTGTAAGTTATTCTATTCTATAATTATTGTAGTAATCTTAAATAATCGTTAATAATTATGTCCCTTCAGGAAATAAAATTTTTTCTCCTTGAATACTCGCCTACAAAATTCTTGTTTCCATTGTCTTCCGAAGCGGTCGCCACATCTTTTATTTCAACTTTTACCAGCAAGAGACGAAATCAATTTGAAGAAATAATTTGCCGGGTGAGTTATCCTTCATTGAATTTGATTTTGGGCAGGGAATTCTTGGTGTGGTAGAGTCTTACAAGCGGTTAGGGTAAATATAGTTATTTACATCATAGAGGTCAGGTTTTAATTGTCCACGATGCCGAAGACTAGGTCAGGAAATTCCATGGAAAATTCGAGCGACAGCGAAGAACCTAAAGAGCATGACATCACAATCAAGCCGGACGAATCTGCTTCAATGCGTTCTAAGCTGGAAGAATTAACGAATCAACTTAGTATCTTAAGAGCCGAATTTGCAAAAATAAATTCACCAACAAATCCATGCAACAAGCGGTGCTATGGCCAACGTTGACGACTCGGCGACAATAGCGGCAGCCCTGAGTGAACTCAGCCGTACGTTATCTACCAATAGGCCAGAGTATGGACAAAAATTGTACGAGCTTCCTGAGTTTGATGGGCGCCCCGAGGACTGGCCAATGTTTAACGAATCATTTCGTATCACGACAGCCGAGTACAACTACAGTAACCAACATAATCTCATGCGCCTTCAAAAAGCGTTGAAGGGCAAAGCAAAAGAAGTAGTTGAATGTTTGCTTATTCACAGCAGCAATGTAGGTAGTATAATAGATACTTTATGCACGCAATTTGGAAGACCTGAGCTGCTGGTGAAAAGTCAAATTGCCAAACTACGAAGTATTCCATCTATACCAGATAATTGTTTAGAACAAATTCTACCATTCGCGATCAAGGTTCAGAACCTGTCATCGTTCTTGAAAGCAGGAAAGTGTGAACATCGCCTGTTCAACCCAATGTTGATGGACGAATTGTTATTAAAGTTACCTGTAGAGAGAAGGCTAGAATGGGCGCGATACGTTCGTAATATATCCGCGACTGCGATTCCTACAGTAGAGCATTTTAGCGAATGGCTGCAAATTTTGGCCAGTGAGGTAAGAGTAGCTTGTACGGATTTAGGTGAACCAACAACTCAAATTGTAGCAAAACGGAATAAGCCAACTCGGTTCTTTTTGGCAAATCAGGTAAATAATACAGAAAATATACAGTGCATAGCTTGTTCAGGTAGGCATGATATTTTAAAGTGCAAACGTTTCTTGGAAATGAATTATAGTCAGCGATGGTGATTTGCTCGGCAAATGAAATTGTGCTTTAACTGTCTTGAGGAAGGGCATCAGACAAATACGTGCACCAAAAGTCACCAGTGTAGCTCAGCAAACTGTACGCAAAAAATTCACAAGCTTTTGCATGGGTCTGAGAATAGGGTGTCAAGTCAACAAGTTTCCTCTGAACCGACACAAGCATTCACAGGTGCAGCTCTTCATTATGAAAACAAAAGGCTGCTTTTCAAAATTCTTCCGGTAAAATTGTACGCAAATGGACAGGTTGTGGAAACCTTTGCGTTCATCGATGAAGGTTCATCGATATCCTTAATAAATACAAAATTAGCCGATCGCCTCTGCTTGAGAGGACCTGACGAGACTTTAATCATGCAATGGTTTGCCAATAACACCATAACAGAACCCTCCAGGAGGGTTAGTGTGAACATTTCGGGAGTGCGCCCTGGCAGCAAAACATTCGAATTGAGGAACGTGAGAACAGCAACGGATCTCAGGTTACCAACACAATCAATAGAGATGGGGGAGCTACGCGCAAGGTGTCATTTGCCAAAAAATCTTCCAATCGATGAATACCCAGCTGATACACCGGAAATTCTTATCGGTCTCGATAATATACACCTAGGAGTGTCACGAAAAATTATCGCCGATGGTTGGAAAGGGCCAGCTGTGGTTTCCACGAGACTTGGATGGGTAGTCTACGGTAGCAGTGAAAATTGTTCAAACATCAATCGTCCCATGTACTTCGCTGACATTGGGTACCAAGATGGATTGGATGAATTAGTGAAGAGTTATATAGCAAATGATAGCCTTGCAGTGAAACCTGTCGAGATGGTTGAGTCGGTTGACGTGACCAAAGCAAAAGAAACACTAGAACGAACAACAAGACGCGTAGGAACGCGTTTCGAGACGGGGTTGTTGTGGAAAAGCGACGATGTTAGCCTACCACCAAGCAAACAGATGGCAGAGAGAAGATTCCTTACACTGGAAAAGAAGTTTCAACGAAATGAAGAGTTCCACCGTGAATACTCGCGACTTATTGAAGATTATGAAAGAAAGGGATACTCTAGAAGGCTCAACTCGGTTGAGGCACAGGCAAGACGTGAACGCACTTGGTATTTGCCTCATTTTGGTGTTGTTAACCCGAACAAACCTGGTAAGCTGCGTGTAGTTTTTGATGCCGCAGCCGAGGTAAATGGGGTTTCTCTGAACTCAATGCTGCTGAGTGGTCCAGATGGTTGTCAACCCTTAACAGAAGTTCTAATGAAGTTTAGGCAGAGGAGAAAAGGTATATGTGCAGACATAGTCGAAATGTTTCACCAGGTGAAAATTTTTGAGGAGGATCAGATGGCACAGCGCTTCTTATGGTGGAATCATAACCATGAATCGATACGGGAGTATGTTATGACGTCGATGACCTTCGGAGCTACTTGCTCACCGTGCTCGGCACAGTTTGTGAAGAACAAGAACGCAGAGGAGTTCAGAGTCAGATTTCCAGCCGCGGTGGATGCAATAATTAACAATCACTATGTGGATGACTTCGTGCATTGTTTTTCATCGGAAGCAGAAGCTGGGGCAGTTTCTAAGGAGATAGTTTGGATCCAAAAGCAAGCTGGCTTTGATCTTAAACGATTTGTATCGAATTCAAATGTAGTCTTAAAGGAGCTGGGTGAATCGGAGACGAAAACTTCCGTCCTAAGCCTCGATAAAGAAGATGGTGAACATTGTGGAAAAGTACTTGGACTATATTGGGACACAAAAGCGGATGTTTTGAAATTCGTGCTAGCTTTTGGGAAGATAAATCCAGTTTTGCTGAAAGGTGAACAGAGACCAACAAAACGTGAAATGTTATCTATTTCTATGTCAGTTTTCGACCCGTTTGGATTAGCTGCCGAGTATTCTCTCATTTCTAAATTGGCTCCTTAGTGTGTATGGCGTAAACGGGTGGATTGGGATGAAAAGATTCCTGATGAGGCCAACACGATGTAGTTGTTTTGGATTCAATGCTTAAAAGATATTCAAGGAATCAGAGTTCCTCGTTGTTACAGTACCGCTTTCACATACAAACCAGTTGAACTACATATCTTTGCGGATGCCAGCGAACAGGCCTATGCCGCGGTTGCCTACTGGAGAATTCTGAAGGTTGATGAAGGTTCATCGATATCCTTAATAAATACAAAATTAGCCGATCGCCTCTGCTTGAGAGGACCTGACGAGACTTTAATCATGCAATGGTTTGCCAATAACACCATAACAGAACCCTCCAGGAGGGTTAGTGTGAACATTTCGGGAGTGCGCCCTGGCAGCAAAACATTCGAATTGAGGAACGTGAGAACAGCAACGGATCTCAGGTTACCAACACAATCAATAGAGATGGGGGAGCTACGCGCAAGGTGTCATTTGCCAAAAAATCTTCCAATCGATGAATACCCAGCTGATACACCGGAAATTCTTATCGGTCTCGATAATATACACCTAGGAGTGTCACGAAAAATTATCGCCGATGGTTGGAAAGGGCCAGCTGTGGTTTCCACGAGACTTGGATGGGTAGTCTACGGTAGCAGTGAAAATTGTTCAAACATCAATCGTCCCATGTACTTCGCTGACATTGGGTACCAAGATGGATTGGATGAATTAGTGAAGAGTTATATAGCAAATGATAGCCTTGCAGTGAAACCTGTCGAGATGGTTGAGTCGGTTGACGTGACCAAAGCAAAAGAAACACTAGAACGAACAACAAGACGCGTAGGAACGCGTTTCGAGACGGGGTTGTTGTGGAAAAGCGACGATGTTAGCCTACCACCAAGCAAACAGATGGCAGAGAGAAGATTCCTTACACTGGAAAAGAAGTTTCAACGAAATGAAGAGTTCCACCGTGAATACTCGCGACTTATTGAAGATTATGAAAGAAAGGGATACTCTAGAAGGCTCAACTCGGTTGAGGCACAGGCAAGACGTGAACGCACTTGGTATTTGCCTCATTTTGGTGTTGTTAACCCGAACAAACCTGGTAAGCTGCGTGTAGTTTTTGATGCCGCAGCCGAGGTAAATGGGGTTTCTCTGAACTCAATGCTGCTGAGTGGTCCAGATGGTTGTCAACCCTTAACAGAAGTTCTAATGAAGTTTAGGCAGAGGAGAAAAGGTATATGTGCAGACATAGTCGAAATGTTTCACCAGGTGAAAATTTGTGAGGAGGATCAGATGGCACAGCGCTTCTTATGGTGGAATCATAACCATGAATCGATACGGGAGTATGTTATGACGTCGATGACCTTCGGAGCTACTTGCTCACCGTGCTCGGCACAGTTTGTGAAGAACAAGAACGCAGAGGAGTTCAGAGTCAGATTTCCAGCCGCGGTGGATGCAATAATTAACAATCACTATGTGGATGACTTCGTGCATTGTTTTTCATCGGAAGCAGAAGCTGGGGCAGTTTCTAAGGAGATAGTTTGGATCCAAAAGCAAGCTGGCTTTGATCTTAAACGATTTGTATCGAATTCAAATGTAGTCTTAAAGGAGCTGGGTGAATCGGAGACGAAAACTTCCGTCCTAAGCCTCGATAAAGAAGATGGTGAACATTGTGGAAAAGTACTTGGACTATATTGGGACACAAAAGCGGATGTTTTGAAATTCGTGCTAGCTTTTGGGAAGATAAATCCAGTTTTGCTGAAAGGTGAACAGAGACCAACAAAACGTGAAATGTTATCTATTTCTATGTCAGTTTTCGACCCGTTTGGATTAGCTGCCGAGTATTCTCTCATTTCTAAATTGGCTCCTTAGTGTGTATGGCGTAAACGGGTGGATTGGGATGAAAAGATTCCTGATGAGGCCAACACGATGTAGTTGTTTTGGATTCAATGCTTAAAAGATATTCAAGGAATCAGAGTTCCTCGTTGTTACAGTACCGCTTTCACATACAAACCAGTTGAACTACATATCTTTGCGGATGCCAGCGAACAGGCCTATGCCGCGGTTGCCTACTGGAGAATTCTTGAAGAGCCTAGCCGAGTGCAACTTGCGTTTGCAGCGGGAAAGACCAAATGTGCACCGTTGAAAGCAACATCGATACCGCGACTTGAACTTCAATCAGCAGTGCTTGCAACGCGCTTAAGGCAGATGGTCTTGCAAAGCCACGATATTACACCGATAAGAGTGGTGATGTGGAGCGACGCTAGTACCGTTCAAGCATGGATTAGTTCCGATCATAGACGTTATAGGTCATATGTAGCGCACCGTGTAAGCGAGATTTTAGGTGGCAGCAAGATCGAAGAATGGAGGTGGCTCCCAAGTGCCCTCAACCCAGCAGACTTTGGGACTCGATTAAAACATGATAAGCGTTAATCCTTCTGGCTGAGTGGGCCTGACTTTTTGAAGGACAAAGAGTTGAATTGGCCTGAAAGAGCAACATTTCTATTCATCAACGCAAACAACCTTTTTGAGAGATTTTCTTGCTTTCAAACATTGAAAAGAGTCGCTGGCTGGATAATACGTTATAGGGAGAACTGCAAGAAGGACCCGGATCTGAGAGAAAACGGTAGTCTTAAAGTGTACGAGTTGAGGAAAGCAGATCTAGCGATATGTCGCGGTGTCCAGATGACTGTATATGCCGATGAGTATGAACAACTGTCAGCAGGAAGACCAGTTAACCGCAGTAGCACCATCCGAAAGCTGAACCCGTTTTTAGATAAAGACGGCGTGATTCGAGTTGATGGTCGAATAAAATTAGCCATTTCAGTTCCCATTAGTGTTCGTAATCCTATTATAATGCCACAGAACCACTGTGTCACCGACCTTATTGCGGATTTTTACCATAAGGTGTGGAAACATCAGAACCAGGCAACTATTATTGATGAAATACGACGTCGTTATTGGATACCGCACATACGAACGGTTGTTAGACGAGCGTCAAAGAAATGTCCGGATTGCAAAAGAAAACGAGCTGAGCCACAAGCTCCACTTATGGGACAACTGCCGGAGGACAGATTGACGCCGTTTGTGAGACCATTCTCATATGTTGGACTTGATTACATGGGACCGTTCGTAGTTGTCACTGGCTGACGAACTGAAAAGCGATGGATAGCGTTGTTTACGTGCCTTACGATTCGTGCGGTGCACCTGGAAATAGTCAGAGACCTTACGACTGATGCATGTTTGAGGAGCATCCGCAACTTCATTAACCGACGTGGAACTCCAGTGCGCATCCGCTCAGATAATGGCACTGCCTTCGTAGGAGCTGATAAAGAACTCAAACGGCAGCTTGACCAGTGGAATCATGGGCTTATTTTGGATACACTTGCCTGCTCGAACATCGAATGGATATTCAATTGCCCGCTGAATCCTCATGCCAGCGGATGCTGGGAGCGGCTAGTTCGAAGTGTAAAAAGAGCCATGGGGTGGGCTCTGTACCGTGAGAATCTTCAAGAACATAGTCTTTATGGTTTAATGTGTGAAGCAGAAAACATAGTGAATTCTCGACCTCTGACTTATATTCCGCTAGACACACTCAATGATGAACCTTTAACCCCTAATCACTTTTTTTTAGGAGTACCGAACTCAGAACAAACTCCTCACCCTCATGCCGAGAATTTTAAGGCAACAAGGAAGCAATGGCGTAAGGTGCAGCAAGCGCAGCACCGCTTCTGGAACAAATGGCTTTCGGAATATTTACCAGACCTATGTCGGCGTAGGAAGTGGTATCAGCCAGTCAAGCCTCTTGCATTGGATGACGTCGTACTGATATGTGACAGCAGCGTGCATCGATCGATATGGCCTCTGGGAAGAATTATCAAAGTGTTCCCAGGCAAGGATTCGCAGGTCAGAGTTGCAGAGGTGCTGACAAAAACAGGCGTTTTGAAGCGACCGGCGTGTATGCTGGCAAAGCTTGATGTTAGTGAATCCCGAAGTGGGTGATTCACGGGGTCCGGGATGTTGTGGCCATCTATTTGTGAACATTTATAACTTCGAAATATTTTTGTTCTGCTTTGAACGCCAACTTTGCTAAGTAGTCAACTGAACACACTCATTTTCATTTTGTTTTAAGTTGTAAGCCTGAAGTTTACATCTGTCATTTTTGAATTAACTGACATGTCTGATTCGATTTGTGACGACTTAGCTAGGAGGACGTAAAAAGTGTAAGTTATTCTATTCTATAATTATTGTAGTAATCTTAAATAATCGTTAATAATTATGTCCCTTCAGGAAATAAAATTTTTTCTCCTTGAATACTCGCCTACAAAATTCTTGTTTCCATTGTCTTCCGAAGCGGTCGCCACAGTGGTATTAGTTGCTCTAATATCTCTAGTTACTAAGAAAATGCCACTTTAATGTTAGATAAATGTATGATAATTTTATCGAACGAGTTTGACTGACTGTAACTTTAAAACGGTTGGATTGACGATAAAATATGTCGAGATCTTTTTTGTAGAGTGTTCAATTTCTTATAAGAAAAACTTATGTTGTCAGTTGAAATACTTGATATTATTAAGTTATAAAATTCCATATACAAACAGGTGTTTTCTCGCATACAAATCGTATGGAAAACCGGTATCTGCGATGAAGCTAAACATGTCTAAACATGAATTTTAAGAGCTCAAATTTACACAGACTTTTTTCGATAAGCTAAAACTTTCGAGCCTGTTTGCAATAAAATCGAAAGCAAACATTTTTTTTTTGAAACAGTCTAATGTACATATGTATATATGTATATAAATCAAAAAATGGTTATTCAGAAGAAGTGAAATGGTGCATAGTCTACCATGGTAGGTTATAAATGAACCAGTCTTATGTTCACAATGCACCATGAAGATTCTCATTGCACCAACAACTAATTTCAAGAAATAAAACAAGCATTTGAAGTGACGTTGAGTTTTGTTTTAGAATAATTTATAGGAACTTTATTTTATGATTCAGAACAAAAACAAAAGTTATTAATTTTATGCATTCAGACCAAAGCTGTTGTGGTGCATAGTGAGTACCACCCTCTCACTTTATTTTCAATTTCAAGTGAAAATAACTTGCTATCAAAAGTTATTTTTATTAAAGTTGTACAACAAAGATTTTGCGACCCTTAATCCAAATGCGTTTCGCCCAAGTATTTACAACAGTTGGACTCATCAGTTAGATGATGTTGTACCCTTCTAAGACGCATTATTTTCAATCGATGAATAACGAAACTAGATTATTAAACTTACAGCGTCAAAGCACTGTAAATTATATTTTTCTTTGTTTAAATTCAGACACCTAGAATTTATATGATGGTAAGGTTAAGCCCGTGGTCTGCCTAGTTAAGAATGATAAGAAGTAAAAACGAAAATAATAGAGAGACCAATTGTTACTGACCCGATCTTAAAATTTAACTTACCTCAATTTTATTCTTTTCACATAAATTATGAGCAAAAACGTTCACGTTTGCACACACTAGGTAGATTTTGTCGTGGTGCATGGTATACCACTGGTGCAATGTCGATCATGTCACCCTATACATAACAAGTTTAGTTTTAACTATGGTAGGTTTTTATTATTATGTAGGCAAACATGATTTTATTTTTTTGTATGAACATTTTTCGACTGAGGGGAGCTTCAGCCTTTGTTTTTTTTTTTTTTTTTTTATCCGATGGAAATCTTCAAAAGACACTCGGTAAGAATCGGTACCAAGTAGTGTGGGACTCTTACCGCACTAAAACCACCGGTGAATCAGGACCAATCTATGAAAGATCGACAAATGATTTTTCTTTCTTAATTTATCAGTCGCATTGTGGGAAGTTTAAGTTCAGCCTTTGTGAGGACGATTTATTAACATCGAGTTTATTTGGGTACCTGCTATTATTAATTTGAGAGGAATTTGAGCGGAGGATGCTATTTGGAATATATCAAAGAAGTATTCAATGTACCTACTATATGATATAGGCTGTCTTTAAAACTGGAAATAGGCTAAATGTGTTGGAATTAATATTCTACATGTTCGAAAACGTCGTCTGTGGCGTTTTTACTGCAGCTATAAGTTCATCGATTGGCAAAGAAACAGCGTCATCGATTTGAGTCGTGTGGCATATAATGATATAGTAGAAAAATGCTTAAGTACAAGAAACATTATTCTTTTGACTTTTGAAGTCAAAACACGAAACTATTTTTATACGCAACCTTGATTGTTAATAACTTTACAACAAAACCAACAATCGAAAAGGAGTACTGTCCTCCCAAAAGGAGGACGGTTGTGAACTCTAACTGCAACTGTTGTCATATAGTCGCCATCTTGTTTTTTGACGGTAGTTTGGCGTGCGTTTAAATTGCATTATAACGATTGTTTTATATGTCAATGTTAAAATATTCAACTTGACAGTTAATGTTATTTGTAAATTTGTTAATTTTTTCAAAAAATTTTTATTTGAAACAGGCAATACCACAGGCTGGTAATTTTATATTTAAAAAATGCCTTTCCGAGAAACAAAGAGTGATTGAGCTAAAAAGAAGAGAGTATGTAATGTGTAATCCGTCAATCTTTAAAAGAAACACAAATTCTATAGTTAAATGGCATTCAGTGGTCATTTCAAAAACCACTTAAGTCACATGTCCCGAGGCCACATGAGCGAATACCCACTAACGAGTTACCTACTCATTCATAGTAGAAACTTTAGAAATTAAAACATGTGATATGTTAATGAAGTTTAGTTTAGTTTATTCAATTTATCGATATGCTTTACACATTAAGATATAATATCTTATTAAGAAGTGATAGCTGTAATAATGTATACATGAATAAGAATGAAAGCTAACTTTAATTAAAACATAATAGCAAGATCAAAATAATATAACTACATTAGAACAATAATTGAAATGAATTTAAAAGGAAAACTGAGAAGTTTACAAAAAAAAAATGAAGCTATAGAAATTAAAATAATCGCAAAGTTTAAATTATTAATGTATTAAAGGTAAAACCGCAAATTTTAAAGCAAAGAAAAGTAGTGACTTAGTTTGCTCTGAAATAATTTAACATTAGTAAGACCTCTGATATCACTTGGCAAAGAATTCCATAGGCGAATGGCGTTGACAAAGAACTGCCGCTCGGATGTAAGGCATGTATGTCGTGGGATGTTAAGTGTGTTTGATCTGTTTGAGGTAGGAAATTGTAATCTGTAATATAGGTTATGTGGTTGATGCGTCTGTTTTATACTGAAGAAAAGAAGAAGTGTTCGATATTGAAGAAAATACTTAAACTGCATATTGAATAGAGTAGGAGCAAACTCGGAGATATGGTCATATCTTTTAAGGCCGTAGATGTATCTTATTGTATTGTTGAAAGCGACCGTAAGCTTTCGCATACTCTCAGCATCACAGTTACAGTAAATTTCACAACCATATGTAAGGAGGGGAATAATCAAAGTTTTAGCTAACATCTTTCGAGTTTCTATCGGAGTTAAGTATTGGGAATCTTGAAGAACCCTAAGAGCACCGTACACTTTACCAACGTTTAAATTTATGTGGTTTTGCCAAGTTAAAGATCTGTTGAAAGTGATACCAAGATTTTTAGCTGTTACATAGTCAATAGCAATATTATTTAGCATTAAGCGGGGGAAATAAGAAAGATCAACAGGTTTCTTAGAGATAACTAAGCATTTAGTTTTCAAAGGGTTTAAAAACAGGCTATTTTGTTGGGACCAAATATGAATACTTGAAAGATCTTGGTTTATATTATGAACACAATTTTCAATAAGACCTAGCGGACTACTCAAATAAAGTTGCACGTCATCAGCATACATTTGTATAAGTGAAAATTTCAATATCGATGGCAATTCATTTATATAAAGCGAGAAGAGAATGGGGCCTAAGATCGATCCTTGAGGAACACCTTTCAAGACTGACAAAAAAGAAGACAGTGTATTTGAGTGACTTACAGCCTGTTTTCTATCACTTAGGTATGAATGAAGCAAATAAGCAGCAGAAGGTGAAAAATTAAATTGATGAATAAGCTTACGAATAAGAATTGAGGGATCGATTGTATCAAAAGCTTTCGAAAAATCCAAAAGAACCAAAAAACTAACATAATCGTCATCAACAGCTTGCCTAATGTCTTCTGTCACATTCAATAGCGCTGTCAAACAGTTATGCTTTGGACGAAAACCAGACTGGAAAGGTGTCAAGAAATTTAATCTTCTAAGATATGTGTTTATTTGTCTTTGCATAATCCTTTCCAACACCTTAGAAAGAAACGGAAGTATAGAGATTGGGCAAAGATCCTTGCCATTCGATGATTTTGGTACTGGGACTATCTTTGCTTGCTTCCAGGTGATTGGAAAAATGCCAGTTGTAATTACTGTATTAAACAAAAAGGTAATATAAGTCAAAAGTATTGGTAGTAAAGCTCTTATAAAAACAGGGTGAATACCATCAATTCCAACAGCATTTGATTTAATAGACATAAAGCTTTGAACCACTTCAGTACAATCAATTTCAGAGAACTCAAAAGCAGATTGAGGGGAAGGAGAACTATCCTCGTTGAATACTTCATAGGGATCTAGTGAATATGTAGAGGGCAACGTTAAAAATTGTTTATTCAGCTCATTTATGTCAATGTTATGACAGTTGGAACTTTTTTGTTTACCAATACCGAAATTTCGTAGATTGCTCCACAGTTTTCGACCATTAATAGATAAATTAAGGCGATTTTTGAAAACTTTAGATTTTTCAGTGCGTATCTTGCAAACAACTTGGTTTCGTAGTAACCGATATGATCTGTGAAAATCTTCCAACCTATATCTTTTCCACTGAAGGTATGCTTGATTTCTACGGTACATGGAGAGGAAATTTCCGGAGTAAACCACGGTCGGGATCGATATGTTAAACATTTTTGTTTAAGAGGAACAAAAGCATTAAAGAGATACTCAATGTTTGTTTGAAAAAAATTCGACTTGTTCGTTCGGAGATGGCATAGAGTAAAGTCTATCCCAATCAATCATCAAAACATTTTGTTCAAGAGCAGAATAATTCACATTTTTAAAATCTCGATACTGGAAAACTGTTGGGGGTGTAGTTATATTGAAATCAAAAGTAAGAAAAATCAGATCATGTTTTGAGAAGGCAGGAGCAACAAGCTGGTTATAGAACAGAACATCATTCAAGCTACTAACAAAAATTACATCAAGTAGTGAACTGGAGCTATTAGTAAAATGAGTAGGCTCACTTTCATTAACCGGTGATAGATTAAACGATCTCATTGTGTTTATTAAGGTGCTTTCTACTAATAGGTTACTATTTATATCTCCACATAAAACTATCTTAGTTGACATCACAGCAATTTCTTCCATCAGAGATACGAGAGGTGAAAGATCAACGAATCTATTGGGTCTGTAAACTGTACCAAGCAGAAGCTTATCTTCCCCACATATCATGTCTACAAAAATATACTCGATTGCACTACCAGGGTTTGATGCACTATTAATCCTACAAGTAATATTATCACGAACATAAACTGCCACTCCACCTCCTCTACCACCTCGATCAGCCCTAAAAAGTCTATAACCATTTAAGTGAAACATAGTTCTGGGAAAGTTAATGGGGAACCAAGTTTCAGAAACACAGATAGCATCAACTCCAGAACCTTCAAAAGCATATCTAAACTCATCAATTTTTTTTCGTAGGCTTTGAGCATTTATGTGACAAACTTGAAACCCCATATGTTGATTGCAAAGTACCCTTAGCATTGAACGCAAAATCAAATCATTGCCATCACCAGAAGAATCCATGCTAAAAATTTAATGTATTAATGATACTACAATATGTGATAAAATTAAAAACAGTTTTACCAATAATTTACATAAAGAGAAAAGCAAAAAATAAAGAGAGAAAAATAAAGATTAAAAAATGAATGTTTTATGTATATAAAAAAAAAAAAAAATAAGTAGTACTACTCAGTTCAAGAAGAGAAATAAAGCAAAGTGAAATTAAAAAAGAAAGTATATATATAAAAAAAGTTTCAATTAGGTATTTCCAGCAGCAATCATGGCAACCCTGGACAAGTCTTCATTTTTGTCAATAAGAACCGCAGCATCATCTGGTTGACGTTTAATATAAAGTAATCCTCTTCTTGTAAACACCGATGATAGCTTATTTTGTTTTTTTAATCGGAGTGCAGTTTGTAGTAACAAATGTTTTTTTTTCGTCAAACACTCGCGAAGGAAAATAGGGCTTTCTGCATTGCGTCCAAAGTTAACATCACGAAGGGAGAGTGGTTTGTTGTTATTTTGCTTACAATGCTCAGCAACAGATCGAAGTAAGTTGTTTTTATCAAACGGTGTGCAAAACTTGATAATGATTGAAGAATCAGGTAAATTGGCATTCGTCGGTCGGGTACGAAATATGTTAGCCAGTGTGGGTGCTTTTGTGCTTAGTGACAAACACAAGTGATGGAAAATTCCTTTAAGGTTTTCGTCGGGTGAATAAGGAATCCCATTAAGAACTGCGTCACAAGCTACATTTCGGTTTTCCTGAATCTCTTGTATTTTAGTCAGATTGTCAAATTCATTTCGAAGTGCGACTATATTATCTTTAAATTTGTTTACTCTGGAAGCGTGGGTGGAAAGCTCGGTTTTGACATCAGTTAACGTCGCGTTCAGTTTGTTGATATCACCTTTAAGCAACATGTTTACAGAGTCCAAATTTAATTGCGAAGATTCTATAGGGTGATTTTTTAAGAGGCTTAGAACTTTAAAAAAAAAAAACACAAAAAATTAGAAAAAATGAATGAAATATTTATTTGAATCGATAGTTTGAACCTTGCAATTTAATGTTTAAAGATAATTTCATGCAAATGTTGACCGCGGCTGCGTCTCAGGTAGCCCATCCGCTGAGTCCAATTTTGGCATACTCTTTCACACTTATCGGCCGGTATCTCACGAATGAATGCATGGATGTTGGCTTCCAGTGCGTCAATCGAAGCGGGCTTGTCCCTATAGACATTAGCCTTGACATACCCCCACAAAAAATAATCTAATGGTGTCAAATCGCACGATCTAGGCGGCCAATTGACCGGCCCGAAACGTGAAATTAACTGTTCACCAAGCTCGCCTCGCAATTGCGCCATTGTTTCGCGTGCTGTGTGGCATGTGGCACCGTCTTGTTGAAACCACATATCATGCAAGTCAAGAACTTCCATTTCGGGCAAAAAAAAGTTTGTTATCATCGCTCGGTAGCGTTCACCATTGACAGTAACGCTGCGATTCGCATCATCTTTGAAGAAATATGGCCCAATAATGCCGCCGGCCCATAAACCGCACCAAACAGTGGCTTTTTCGGGATGCATTGGTAGCTGTTGCAATGCTTCTGGCTGATCTTCACTCCAAATGCGGCAATTATGCTTATTTACGTACCCATTCAACCAAAAATGAGCCTCATGGCTGAACATAATTTTTCGATAAAAAAGCGGATCCTCGGCCAGCTTTCCAAGAGCCCATTCACCAAAAATTCGGCGTTGTGGTAGGTCGGCTGGCTTTAGTTCTTGCACCAGCTGTATCTTAAAAGGCTTTACGCCCAAATTCTTCCGCAAAATTTTCCACGTAGTGCTGTAACTGCTGGGAACGGCGCCGAATCGACATTTCGCGGTCTTCTGTCACACTAGCTGATACGGCCGCAATCTTTTCTTCACTACGCACAGTACGTAAACGTGTTGGTGGTTTAATGTCCAACAAAGTAAATTTGGTGCGAAATTTGGTCACAATTTTCCGAATAGACTGCTCAGAAGGTCGAGAATGCCGACCATAAAATGGAAGCAGCGCGCGATGAACATTTCGAACCGAGCACGAATTTTGATAGTAAAATTCAATAATTTGCAAGCGTTGTTCATTTGTAAGACGATCCATGGTTAAATTGCAAACCAAACTGAAGCTGTTTGACAGTGACACAAGGTACTAAACACACGTCAGCTGTCAAAACCAGTGTTGCCAAAACCAAACCAGCTAAAAAATCACCCGTTATTTTAGATACCCGTGTAGTTAACATAGTGATGTCCTTATTCATTTGTGTTAATTGTGCATTTATATTTAAAGAAATTCGTGCCTAGGTTTCCTCCAATTTTGTGGTGATAAGTGAATTAATTTCAGTTGTAATGCTGTCTTTCTGGGCTTTTAGTCTGTCATCCATTTTTTTCCACATTTCTCTGTCATCCTCAAAGCTTTTTTTTGTGTTTTTGAGAGAAGTGCTTGCATTAAGTGGTGAGTTTTGTTTACGATCACTAATACTATATCGGTTTGACATTGTGAAGGCAAATTGAGAAATTAATTACCGTGAATACACCAAAAATTAGTTATTTTTTCTACTTTTGCAATAACTTTTAATAGAAAATCACTTTAATAAATGTTGTTTAAGTACCCAAAATATAAAGAAAATAGTTTAAACGCACTTAAATGAAGTTCTTGTTTGATGAAAGGTATTTATGAGGTTCTTCAACTTAAAGAAAACTTGAAAAAAGGTATGCCCGATAAAAATACGTCTACTCGCTAGCTTTCATACTTTCAAGTTTATATTTAAGTGTAAATTTCAATAATAAGCAGTAAAAAATATGATTGATTTCATTATGTTGTATATAAGTATACACCATATCAACCCTCTTTCTTACAAAACAACGTATGTAAGCCAAGAACAATTTTCAGGTTTTTTCACTATTAATTTGATAAAATTGCAAATTTTTTTCGACATATTGAGCTCAAAACAGACATCAGTTATGTAGCTATCATTGAAACAGTTATGTAGCTATCATTGAAAATTTTCATGGAAAATGTTAATGATTGATTTTGAGATATTTAGAAAACAAAATCATTAATTATTTTGATGGACAGACAAAGCTCAAGACTTAGGTATTTAATATTTTTAATAAAAATTCACATAGGCCCAACTTTCCACATAAAATTTCTTTTAAAATTTCAATGATCATTGGTAAGGTAGTTCAATAATTGAAATAAGGAAAGTTTCTTTATGTGAAAAGTTGGGCCCATTTGAAATTTTTTTTTTGAATAGAAATATAAACTAAGTCCTTAGCTTTATTTGTCCATCAAAATAATAAATGACTTTGTTTCTACATGTCTCCAAATCAATCATTAAAATTTTCAATAATGAGTTTCAATTATAGCTATAACTGGTGCCTTAAAAACATCTTTACTTTTTAAAGCCTAGTATGCTGCTGAAGTAAACGAAAGTGAACGAATACGTAAGCAAAACCACTGCGAACAAATAATTTTGGAGACATTCATTAAGTATCAAAATCCAAGATTAAATAGGTACAGTTTCAACAGCTTCATATCGAATCAGTGAATATTTTAATTTATAAGCTTGTCAAGGAATTTATATTTTTGTGGAGCGTGTGTTTCCATGTTTCTCTCTCCTATGATGTGCATTCTTTTTGGGTTTTCCTTTTTGTCTATCAGTCTAGTCTATGGTAGCAATCCAAACAATGTGGATGCAGTGTGTTTTTAGTTTTTGCATGTTTGGTTTCTTTCCAAAAAGTTTTCTTCAATTTTTTCAAAACAAAAATTCAACTGAAACAAAAATTAAACTTCAAATTTTCATTAACAAAATGAGAATTTACAAAAAAACTCGGCATCTATGTCTTTATTTTTTTTTTGGTTTTATATAAAACTTACAAACTACATAAAACTAAATTAATTTACTTAAATTTATTAATTTAAATTTACAACTAATTATAAACTAGTTACAACCTACTTATAAGCTACTTACAGACTATTTACAAACTAGAACAGCCACAGCAAGCATTTTTGTGGATTTTATATTTTTTTTTGTATTTTTGTGGATTTTATAATTTTTTTTATTTTTGTATGTTTTATAATTTTTTTTTTGTGCCACCCTGACTGTCCCTACTTAAAACTAACTACCTAAACCTATGCAAGTCGGCCATACAAAACAAAATAGCAAGGTCAACTATTAAATGTCTGAAGGAACTTCATCTTCGTTTTTCAACCACCAGAACTGGTTCTCCTGCTTTACCCTATCTCTTCGGTCCCGTTCGGACACAGTCCTACTGAACCGAAGGTGCTCAGCTCCGTCTTGTGCGAGGACGTCTCGGCTGTACAGGAGCCACCGATCTACAGTTCTACGGCCGACATGGTAGATTAGCGGAACCGCCGCTCTATCCTGGATCAGCCCTCGACTGTCTAGGTGGAGGAATGCATCGGGCGGAATAAAGCCGCTTAGACGCACACTCTCGTAGTATTCGTATTTAGGGTAATAAGCCCCGAAAAGCCTTGTCAGCTTTAGATAAAGACCCTCTAACCAAACAGTGTCGAAGGCCTTCTCTAAATCAACCAGACGGGCACCCGTACACTGCTTCTTAGATTTGTTCCATTGGACATCAGAAACGAGTTTAGATGCGGCATGAATGGTGTCATGTCCCGCCTTAAAACCGAACTGATTGTCCGGTATGATATTATTGTCCTCTGCCCACTTAGACAGAGCTCTATTTTTTTTTTTTTTTTTTTTATCCGATGGAAATCTTTAAAAGACACTCGGTAAGAATCAGTACCAAGTAGTGTGGGACTCTTACCGCACTAAAACCACCGGTGAATCAGGACCAATCTATGAAAGATCGAGAAATGATTTTTCTTTCTTAATTTATAAATCGCATTGTGGGAAGTCTGTAAGATGTTACTTCTGTTGGTGGCTTACCTTGTTTAGGTATAGCAATGACTTCTGCAATTTTCCAATGATGTGGCACATATCTTTGTTTAAGGCATGCATTTATTATAAATTGGAGTTTTTTGAGGGCTATAGAAGGCATTTCTTTCAAAACCTGAGCAGTTATTAAATCGTACCCTGGTGATTTTTTGTTAGACAACTTATGTTGACACATACTTTTTACTTCTTTGAGCGTGACAAAAGGAATTTCACATTCGTCGTTTCTATCAACAAACTGTAAGGGATCTGTAGCTGTGCTTGCTGGAAATGGCTTTAAAACATTCGCGAGATGTTCAGCGAAGAGATCAGCCTTTTGTTTTGGGTTTCCGATCCATTTACCATCTTGAATTTTTACTGGCGGGTTTTATGCCTGTGGTCTTTTTTGGCGCTTAGCTGCTTTCCATAAGGAGTATTCCGTAGAAGCATCCGCCGTCAGACTATTCAGGAATCTACTAAGTGAATCACTTTTAAATTCACAGATTCTTTTCTTTAGTTCATTGTTAAGACGGCTAAAAACTGCCTTATCACCTGGAAATCTCGTAGCTTGCCATTTTCTTCGAGCTCTTCTTTTCTCCAAGATCAGCTCCTTTATTTCGACAGGATATTTTATTTCTTTTTCTCTTGAGTTCGAAATTGTTGGAGTACTTTCTTCTGCAGCCTGTTGCACATCAGCAATAAATTGTTCTACTTCATGATCAATAGATGCCCATTGTGTGTGTTTAGCATTGAAGTTGCTACCAACAAGGAAGTTATGTCCTAACAAATTTAGGAGTTCTGCATAGTCTTCTTCAGTTGGAGAGCGCCCCGGAGGGCAGTATATAGACGCTATCTTAAACTCTTTCTTTTTTATACCAATACTAATTGTGGTTACTTGCATGTTTTCATTAGTAAACTTAGGCTCTTCATAGTGTGTTAAGCACTTTTTTATTAGTATTGCTGATCCTCCCCTAGCTTTGTCTGCTGGGTGCGGAGCGTGATAACACGTATAGTTAGGTAATTTATTATCAAGAATTTGTTCTATAGCGAGGTGAGTTTCGGACACCAAACAAATGTCTATATGCTCTATGTCTAAAAAGATGTTTAGTTCTGATACATGTTGTAAAAGACCGTTTGTATTCCATGTTGTGATTTTGAGTGTTCTGTCCATCATTGTTTTTTAAGAGCGACTTCTTCGCTAAGCTGTTTTATGTTTAAATCTTGTTTGTCAATCCTTTTCAGGATAAGTTCAAGCATTTCTTTAATAGATGTTTCTTCGTTCATCCGCGCATTTTTAACAATCTGGGAATAGGATTTATTTTCATCACTTTTGCTTAGTGCAATTGCTTTTGGCGGTTGATTTTTAGTTTTGTTTTCAACGGCTACTTTTTTGCTTTCAACTATTGCTTTTGTGTTTGTTGGGTTTCTTAGCTTGCTTCTAGTTTTGTTTTTTCTTTTTGTGTCTTTGAATTTTTTGGCAACTGGACATCCCCTGTTACTTGCAGGATGGTTGCCTTGACAGTTAACACATTTCGCTTTCTGTTCTCTGCCCATGGGATAGTTTTTAGTTGCATGCACAGAGCTCTATTGATAACTTTTTCGAATACCTTGCTGATACTCGGAAGAAGACTTATCGACCGGAGATTCGCCGAATTGGAGTTGTTATTTCCCTTTTTCGGGAGACGATGCACTACAGCTATCTTCCACCGCACTGGATAATATGCATTATTTAGAGCGTTGTTAAACAGAGTGGTATAAATGTCTACTGCTTCTTGAGGTAAATGTCGAAGTACAACGTTGGATATGCCATCGACTCCTGCTGACTTCTTCTTCTTTAGTGAATCAAAGATGAGCTGGAGCTCCATCTTCGTAATTAACAGGGAACTGGGCCCATTTCGCTCGGCGATTATGGCGTTTGCCAAATGGTCTTCATTGTACCCGGTGAAACCAAGGTCCTCTGATCGCCATTGCGTGATGTCATTCCGAAGGTAGAAGTGATGGAGCAAGGCTCTATTTTGTTAGTTTGCGGAAACATACTCGGGTCGCTAGACTTAACGGCCCGAATTTTGTTATCCCAATACAAATTAATGGACAACCGATAGTTTTCCTCTATAAGTTGGTTGATATTCTTGATCGACGACTTCAGTGTCCAATCTCCAGATCGTGAGGGTCAGTAAACCGTCGGTACAAATGTTTGAGTCTTGTCAGCAGTCCGCTTTTTTGTCTGTGTAATGCGTCAATGGTCGCGTTCTGGTACATGTCGGTTGCGTCCCGTTGCTTGTATTTCGGTATTGTTCTGTTCATTGTTCGTTTGATTGTCTCGTCCATTTGTTCTAAGTATTGGTCTATTTCGTTATTTGTCAAATTTCTGTCATTTTGTGGGGAAATGTTGTTTGAACTGATTTCGCTCGATAAGGCTTTGGTAAAGCATGGCCAGCGCACCTTACTGTAATTGTGAGTGTGCACAGGTACATACTCATCCAACTCCTCGAGCTCGTTCGGAAGCTGTATTACGGTGGCGAGTCCGAGGTGATCACTGTCGTACTCGATCGTTCGTAAACAGTTTCTTGGTCTTTGACCCACAGTGTCAGTAATTGTCAGTCTTGCGTCTATTAGTAATAGATCCAGGTATGCACCGCTTCTTGGAAACGATGGCCGATCCGTAGCCAGCAGGTCGACACCATATTCAGTGTTGTATTGACTCATCCAATTGAAAAGATGGATACCTCTTTGATTTTGAATTTGATTTCCCCAATCTTGGTGTTTGGCATTCAAATCACCGGCCATGAGAAAGTAATTTTCTTCCAAGCTCAAGTGTAGACATTCGAAAAGTTTTTCAAGCTCTGTCATAAGATCAGTTGGCTAAGGTGATGCCGGTGCATAAGCCGCGATCACATACATTCGCTTCCCCTGTTGGAGAGGAATGCATATGATGCAGGCCTCCAACAGCCGGAATCTGCGCGGGTCACTATTATATATAACTTTATGATTAATGCCTTTTCGTATGAAGATTGCGACGCCTCCCCCCCCTTGAGTGGAGTTGGGTCGATCTCTTCTAACGATATTGTAATTGTTGTTAGTCAACTAATGTTTCTGGTTCAGCTTAGTTTCGCTGGCCATAAACACATCTGGACTTTGGTCTTTCAACAATTGGAATAGATTAGCTCTACGTTCGGTCCTAATCAGTGAATTTACATTCACAGCAAGGATCCTAAGAGGCCTCTCCGACAGCGCACCTTTAACCTCTAATTTGCATTAGGCTAGGCAAAACAGAGTAGAGATAGTCTACCCTAGTCGCCTGCTCCTTTTCTGATTGTGAAGCCCTGTCAACTGGCCTTGAATTGCCAGCAACATGCTTCTAATTTCGGCCTGAGCGTCCGGAGCTTTTGGCACGAGGGCCGGTTGAGCTACCTTAGCTGCAGGCTGTACCGTTTTTCCCTTTCCTGCCGCCATTTGGGCGTAGGAAATTTGGGCATTGACGGGCGTTGTTGTAGGAGCACACGTTGATGGGCGTATCTCTACCACTGTCTGCTTAGCCGCTTTGTTAGTACGAATTTGCTGAAAGGCTGAGCAACCCCGATAATTAGCAGGGTGCCCCTCCTTTCCGCAAAGTGCATATTTAAGCTGGGTCATGTCTTCGACCCGTTCCTCGCCGAGTTTACACTCTCCCTTTATGTGGTCCTCACCGCACTTAACGCAGCGTGACTGCATTTCGCAGTTTGCTGCAGCGTGGCCAAACATTTGGCGCGCATGCATTGAAGCATGTCGCCGCGTCTCTTAAATTTATCCCAAGTAACAACCTGGTAGTTGAGGACGGAGATACTCCTCAACCTATTCAGTTTGCTGCTGAGCGATAGCTGTACCAGAAAGAACGGCAAAGACCGCTTCTCCCGTCTGGCTCTGACTGTAGCGAACGGCTTGACCCCGATAAAGTTGAGATCGTCGCTCGCTTTTTGACGGAGCTCATTTAAGAGCACCTGTGGTTCCGTGCAGGAATCTATGCCCTTCAAGAGGACCGTTTGGTATTTATCCACTTTGGGGGTAAAACTGAAGAACTCAGTCGTGGATTTCTTTAATAATTCTTTTATTATTTTGTGCTACGCCACTGTGAAGCAATGGATAGCATGTCTATCTTTACTTAAACGTTTAATAAAAAGTTTTGGGCCTATGGCCGACTTACATAGGTCAATAGTTTCCTGCAATTCCATTTTGTAAGTGTTGATTGGTGGCACTTTTTTGTTTTTTTTAGGGCGGCTGTGGCTGCTGCTGGTGTACTCCCTGCAGCTGCTCGTTCCTCTGCTGGCTACTCCGCTCTTGGGCTTTCTGTTCTTGCTGTTGCTGCTGTTTTTTCGTGCGTTGCACTCTCGGTTGCTGCTGTGTTTGTTCGTTTGGTAGCTGTTGTTGTTGCTGCTCTTTTTTGTTCTGCTGTGATATTTGATGTTGTTGTTGTTGAGCTTGCTTTTGCCTTGGCTGTGCCAGCTCTTGTTGTGGCGCTGCTTTTAGTGGCGTTGCTTTTGGTGGCGCCTGTAGCACTTTTTTGAGGTCGCGCTCCTGCCTCTCGCGTTCTCGTCGAGCTTCCTGTTTGCTTTTCAGGGCTTGAATTAGAGGGGTTACAATGGAATTGAGCCTTTCCATTTCCCCCCGAATGGCATCAATTTTTTCGCTAATCGCTTGGCAATCAAGTGCGATTTGCGCCTCAGTTTCCTCTTCGGAGGACGCCTCTGGTGAACAAGCAAGTTGCTGTTGGAATCCCCCGTTGTATATAATCCATCGCCACCTTCGGACATATATTCGATGTCGTCATCGGATGGTGAGGTATCCAGTTGTTGATGGATTTTTTCTGCTGCTGTCGTTTTGGCTGTGCGCGCCGTCTCCTTCACCCCGGCTGGCAGCTGGGCTGAGGTGGTGGTGGAGCGGCACTTTACAAGGTGCGGCACAAAGCTGATCCTCTTCCTCCTTTTATTTTTTGCATCGGCTGTTGGTGCCGTTGGTGGGTTTGCCGTTGTTGCTACGGCGCTTGTTGATGGCATGGCTGGTGGTGCGATTGCTTGCTTGGTTGTTGTTGTTGTTGGTGCTACGGCACTAACCTTGGCTTTAGCTGGTGGTGCCATAGCTGTCTTTATTGTTGTTACTGGGGCAACTTTCGATGTCCCCGCGGTGTTGTTGGTTTGCATTTGCTGCTTTTCCCACTCGATGAAGTTTTCTACTTCACGATTGTGAAATAATGCAGCCAAATAATTTTTGCCCGACTGGGACTCGAACCTGTGACCCTCTGGTTGTCGGTCAGCCACCTCTACCTTTGCGCTATTGAAAATAGCTTGGTATAAATAGTACTTTGACAAGTCACTCCGAATTTACTTAAAGAACACTGTGAAAGCCGAAAACGTGTGTACACTTTCACAGATCGAGATCGACTGAAGGTCTGCCACCTCTTCTTATGTCCTATTGCACTATTGGGTATAGCTACGTTATACTTTTATTTGACTAGGTCACTCCGATTTATTTAATTTTAATGAGCTGAGCAAGCCGAAAACGTCTAAGCACCTCAGCAGTACGAGATCGACGATTGTTTATTTTAGTGACATTTCACTATCGGTCTGCGTACTTTAGAACGAAAACACAACGAAATTTTCATTTATGATTTCGTTGTAAGAAAATTTTCGTTTTGCTTCAGCTGCGTACCATGCTTAATAGAAAAGTTTTTATCGATTGTTGAAATTCTTATTGTGTGACTTATGAGGTTTTTGCAATGACCGATTCAATTATTGGGGATGTTTTATTGGTATAGTGTTCTCTACATTACGAGAACAAAAACATATTGTAATATTTTCTCAGGTTCGTTAATACAACTTATTCACTTTATTTAAATTCTCCACTTATTTACCTTACAAAATAAAACACTTTACTTTTACAACCACAAAACAATTTATTGTTCACCATTGAAATTAATTAAACATTTTACTTTTATTACAATCAACTTTACTCATTCACGATTAAAAATAAACTGCGTCCTCTGCCGGACAGACACATGCTTTTATACTTTTAACAAGGTTCCCGAAAAACCTGGAAGGTTCTAGTATTTGCTTCCAGAGCTTTCCATAGGGGAAATTTCCCATAAATTTCCCTTTCCAATGCTTTAAATTTGACGTTTGGTATTCGAAGTTTGAAAGCTCACCAAAGCTATCCGAAGGTTGGTTTGTGTCCTGTCTAATTCGAAATTCGGTGTTTCTTTTATTCGAGAGTGGTTATTCCAGAGTTGTTATAGTACAAATGTGATGGTCGTTACACTGCCCCCTCTTTAAGGTTAATCATCCCGAGCAAATCTATCACATCCTTCACTAGTATAACGGTGTAAACGGTCACTGTGAACTACTTTCATTTAACCTCTAAGTCCTCCCTGAATGCGGTAGACGACATCGTTTATTCGAGTTACAACAGTATACGGGCTTTTCCAATTTTGTTGAAGTTTCGGTGAAAGTCCCTTCCGATGGTGGGAATTATAAAACCACACAAGTTCTCCCGCTTGGAATCCGTTCGTTGTTGCTTTTGTGTCCTATCGTGTTTTCATCCAATCACTTGATAGCTTTATATTTGTCCTTGTCCTTTCGTGAATGCCAAGTAGCTTTCCTTTCAGGTTTTCCACGTAGTCGTCTATTTCTTGGGGCTCAATACCAAAACATCCAAATTTTATTTCACTTGGCAGTCGTATTGTGTTGCCGAGCAGCATTCCTGATGGTGTATGTCCTGTTGAGCTATGTATTGCACTTCGATAGGCCATCAAGAATAATGGAATATGCCGATCCCAGTCTCGTTGGTTGTCGCTTACAACTTTGGAAAGGTGTTCTTTAAGGGTCCTGTTGAATCGTTCAACCATTTCATCAGATTGTGGATAAAGCGGTGTTGTCCTCGTCTTTTTAATGCCAAGGAGTGTACAAACTTCCTGAAAGATTTTGGACTCGAAGTTTCTTCCTTGATCTGAATGAATTTCCATCGGTACGCCAAACCTGCTTATCCAGTTGAAAACAATCTGATCCACGACTGTTTTGGTTTCCTGATTTGGGATGGCAAATGCTTCAGGGCACTTGCTGAAGTAGTCCATTACTACCAGGATGTATCGGTTTCCACTTTCGGTTTCTGGAAAAGGTCCCGCAACGTCTATTGCAATCCTCTCAAAAGGCGTGCCCACATTGTACTGCTGCATTTTGCTCTGGGTTTTTCTGCCTGAATGGCAGCTACCTCCTTTTCTTCTTGACGTGTGCAATGATGGCAGTCTGGTTTGCAGGGTCTCCTAGACAAGGCATCTGCTTTTGAGTGCAACTTTCCTCTTCGATATTGACTCTGGTAGTCGTGTTATGCCGCGAAATAAAAAGACTTGTCGAGTTTGGTTTTAAATAAAGAGAGATCTTTATTATCTGGAGTTTTACTTAAGACTAACTTACAAAAATTAAATGTGGAAGTATCAACCACAGATTTATTATTATACATACATATACAGGGTGGCGCACCAATTGTGCTACAATAAGAAAACCAAAAAATTTTGTTTTTAATCGATGTATTTCATTTATTTTTTTTTGTTGGTTAGAAAATTAAATTTAATTTTAAATAGTTAGTTGTTTTTAAAGATTATAGACCGCAAATGACCTCCACGCTCTCCCACGCATATGCGGCACCTGATCAAAAAATTATTCATTGCGGCCTGAAGAGTTGAAGTTGGGATCGCCTCAATTATTGTCGTTATGGACTGCTTTAATTCAGTTAAATTCCTGGGCTTCGTTTTAAACACCTCTTGCTTGACATAGCCCCATAAAAAGAAGTCTGGTGCAGTCAGGTCAGGTGACCTTGGGGGCCAGCGAAGAGTGGAGTTCCTAGAAATTAATTTGTTTGCGAATTTTTTGTTTAGCTCCGCCATAACTGGTCTGGCTATATGTGCAGTTGCTCCATCTTGCTGAAACCAAACGCTGTTGAATGGTATACGTCTTCGGCGCAGTTCTGGGTAAAAAAACTCCTTCAACATCTTTAAATAACGGTCCCCATTGACAGTAACGGTTACACCATTTTCTTCAAAGAAGTACGGCCCGACAATACACCTTGATGAAACTGCGCACCACACAGTGACTCGTTCTGGGTGCAGTTCCGTCTCATGGAGCATTTCTGGATTAGACTCATTCCATATACGGCAATTTTGCTTGTTTAAATTGCCGTTAAGATCAAAATGGGCCTAATCAGACATGAACAAACAATTGATCAATGTGTTGTCTTCTTCGGCCATTGATATCATTTTTTGACAAAATTCCAGGCGAACAGGCAAATCCTGAGGGTTTAACTTGCTAGTAATTTGGACTTTGTACGGAAACAAGTTTAAATCGTCATGAAGTATCCGTTGTAATGACCGTCTACTAACTCCAATTTGCCCCGATAAGTTCCGGGTCGAAACGCTCGGATTGGCCTGTATTGCAGATGCTACTGCTCCGATTGTATCCTGAACCCAAACTTTGGCATCTCGATGGTACGGCCTTCGTGCGATGCTTCCAGATTCGGCAAACATTACAAACCTCATAATGGTCCATCTACTCGGGGGATTACCGCCAAACTCCCGCCTATATTCCCTTTGGACGGAAATGACGGACTGCAAAGCATGGTACCGTTGCACTATCCAAATTCTTTTCTCCGTATCCCAAGCATCCATTTTTATAAATCTAAATAGTAACCTACAAAATAAAAAAAAAAAAAATAAGCCGATTACTCACACAGAAAAAAAGTTATTACGTTTTATTTTTGTAACACGATTTGTGCGCCACCCTGTACAATAGATAAACAAATGCATCAAATATGAAATTCATATTGGATGCTTAGACGAGAACGAGATAAAGAAGTGATGTGGTATGCATAAACATTCTGTCTTCAATTAATATGAATTTAATGATGAGACAGTTTGGTCTCTACTTAAAATATAAACAAAATTGAAACAACACTTGAAGAGTATAGTGTTACTATGGACAATGGCTCTATAGCGATGATTTGAACAAAGAAGCTTTTTGATGAAGAATAAACATTCAGAACGAAGAATGTGCAGACTAATTAAAACGAAATTATTATCATGCTTATGCATAACAGTCGTATGTCTGCAATCTCTCGATCCACTTTGCCACTTGACCTTCTGGATTTTTGAAGTTCAAAAGCCAATTAAGTGCGCCATATGATCTGTTCGAAGAAGGAACTTCTGTCCATAAATGTACTTATGGAAGTGTTTTGTAGCCGATATTAGAGCTAGAAGTTCTCTTCTGGTCACACAATAATTTCTTTCTGGCTTTGAGAGTACCTTGCTGTAATAGGCGATGACCTTCTCTTCTCCATCATGAACTTGCGACAGTACGGCTCCAATTCCCACGTTACTTGCATCAGCGTCGCTGATGAAAGGTTTTCCTGGCGTCGGATAGGCCAGAACAGGTGTATTTCATAGGCGCTGCTTGAGTACCTGAAAGCTTTTCTCGCACTCACTTGACCATTTGAATGGTTTGCCTTTTTCGGTAAGCTGATACAAATTTTTCCTTAACAAAATGACGATAGTACGTGGCGAGACCAAGAAAGCTCCGAAGTTGATGTTTATCTTGTGGAGTTGTCCAATTCTTAACAGTATCCACTTTCTCACGATCAGTCTTCACTCCTTGGGATGAGATGATGTGTCCCAAGTATTTTACCTCAAAAGTATCGCTGATTCTTGGCAGAGGGTAGCTGTCTTTCTTTTTCACATCGTTAAGCCTCCGATAGTCTACACAGAATCGAGTACTTCCATCCTTCTTTTTCACAAGAACGATTGGGGATGCCAAGGGCTTGTAGAATTTTCGATTAGCCCATCTTTCTTCATCGTCGATATCATCTCATCAACTTTGGCTTGTTTGGCTAATAGAAGACGTCTCGCTGGTTGTTGAATTGGTCTCGCGTCTCCTGTGTCGATTCGATGCTGCACCATGTGTGTTCGACCATACTGCCCACTGGGTGAAGAAAGTATACCAGCGTACTCGTGAAGTTGGCTTCCAGCAACACCAAGCTGTCGTTCACTTAAATTAGATGACTTTAAAGTGTTTGCCTTCATAGAGTTCAATTTCCTCGGGTCCACAGATTGCTGAGTGTCCGCTTCTGTGATCTTAGTTATTGCAGACACTGATTCACACTTTCCAACAACTTCGTTATGCAGCCATGTCATCTTCACCAAGTCTTTTCGAACAATGGAGGCAGTTGCACCGGTGTCGATCGTAGCCACTTGTTTCTTGCCATTTAATATTGCCTCCACAGTCAGACTTTTATTGTTTTGTTTACTCTGTGAGACCTGAATAGTGGTTCTGGGGCCATCGATACCAGAAACCAGCTTCTGCCCCTTGAAGTTGGCTCTTACTCGTTTCCCGGTTGGGAAACAGGTAGAGTTGGAGTATTGGTGTTCATTGTTTCCATTTCTGCGTCCACAATGTTGACATGCAGGTCTTCTTGGTGGTAATCTGCACTGACGTTGGAGATGTCCTTTCTTGTTACAATTCCAGCATTGAGCAAGTCCATCTCGCTGGTTTCTTTGCAACGCTGTTCTCTGGAAAGAACAACCCTCAATTTCTATTTCTCTTACTCGATGGACTCCTTGAGAAGCCTGTTCTGCTGCTTCCATAGTCAGGGCGAATGCTTATGCCTAAGGAAGTGTGCGATTTCCAGCAGTTCGAATTGCTCCCTGAAGGTTGATATCATATACAGCTTCTGTTGCGAATTGGTTGATGATTTCATCCCCTGCAGCCGGATATGCCAGATGTGCCAACTGTCTCCTCTCTCCTCTTTTCTGGACTCTAGTATTGAGTTGAACACGGAAGACTTCTTGCATATGGCCATCTCCAAAGCATTTGTCAATGGCCTGAACAAGAGCACTGAAGTTGCCATTTTTATCTGCTGGTATAGTTTGTAGCAGTTCAGCAGCAGTTCCTCTAAGGGCAAGCGTCAGAGCTATATATTTGTCATCCTTGTCTCAGCCATTTGTTGCCGCAGCTGCCTCAAACTGCTTCTTATAGATTGACCAAGAAGTTTGCCCATCGAAGGTTGGTGGATGCATTTCTCTTCTTTTTGGATAGTCGCCAGAACTTTCTCGAACCTTCATTTACTTTACTTTATCCAATTCCTTTGCAATGCATTCGATTTTATCTTCGACCTTTTCAAACTTTGCTTATCGACACGCTCGTCAAGGGCAATAATTATGTTGTCAAATGCTTCTAACTTACCTTCGAGCAGACTTGTCTGTTCTTGGAATTGTTGAAGAAGTTTTTTCTCTTGATTTTCGAGCAGACTCTTTTGTTCACTGACTTGTTGTTCTAGAAGATTCTTTTGTTCTTGGCTTTGTTGTTCTAGAAGATCCTTTTGCTCTTGGCTTTTTTCTTTTGTTCTTGGCTTTGTTGATCAAATCGTTCGAGTGGATTCTTTTGTTCATTGCGTTGTTCTTCAAATTTGGCGAGTAGCTGAGACAGCATAATGCTCATGTCCGATGGTCTTGCTTGTTCTTGCTCTTCCTCCATTTCAATGTCGAATATCAAAGTGTCTCGGTTTTCTCCACGTCTTCTTATACCATCTTGCAGACGAATTATAAGATCATTCTTTGTTCCAGCAGTAGGATGACCTCGCTTGTTCAGTTCTGCCTTAAGCTCAACTAAGTTTAAATCATTCAGAGTTTTACCCATTGTCTTTTCTTATTTCACTTTTACAGTCACGTTCACTTTTTGTAATTTTTGTCTGTTAAGCACAAATAAATTATCTAAACACAATTAAATTAAGTTTTATTCCACTTCTAACACCAATGTAATATTTTCTCAGGTTCGTTAATAAAACTTATTCACTTTATTTAAATTCTCCACTTATTAACTTTACAAAACATAACACTTTACTTTTACAACCACAAAAAGATTTATTGTTAACACTTTACTTTTATTACAATCAACTTCACTCATTCACGATTAAAAATTAACTGCGTCCTCTGCGGGTCAGACATGTGCTTTTATACTTTTCACAAGGTTCCCTAAAAAGCTGGAAGGTTCTAGTATTTGCTTCCAGAGCTTTCCATAGGGGAAATTTCCCATAAATTTCCCTTTCCAAAGCTTTAAATTTGACGTATGGTATTGGAAGTTTGAAAGCTCACCAAAGCTCTCCGAAGGTTGGTTTGTGTCCTGTCTAATTCGAAATTTGGTGTTTCTTTTATTCGAGAGTGGTTATAGTTCATTCGAGAGTGGTTATAGTTCATTCCAGAGTTGTTATATCACAAATGTGACAGTCGTTACAATATTTATACCTACTGTAATTCCTTTAGGTAGAGTTTTTTTCAAAGCAAAATCGAGGGTTGTGAGGTTGTGACATGCAAAGTGCTACAAATCTATTAAGTTTATTCAGGGTTAAATTTAAAAGAAAGAAACAACGGACCTGCCAGTGCACCCAGAAAAAAATTCGTTAAAAATTTCGTATAATCACTACGAAATTCTTTCATAAGACTTTTTTCGTTCATTGCATGAAACCTTGTAAATTAAACAAACCTTTCGTAGTGAAAATGAGATTCAAACATTTCTGTATTGAGAAAGAATTGTAAAATCTACGAAAGAGCTTTCGTGATTTCCTGTCTACCTCGTAGATTCTAGGTACTAAATCTGCATGATACTAGGATAACTGCTAATATTTTTATTGCTGTATCAATTTAGTGTACCAAACATTTCATAACATAACAAACCTTTTGTAAATTTATCAAAACAATCAAAGTTAGTAGATTTCGTAAACTGTACGAATTTTTTGTATTAGGTACTTCAAAATTATTTTGATATATTTAGGCATTCGATACTGTAGTGGATACATATATATACCTACTCAACGTAAATATATCATACATTGTTAAAAAGGTTATTGTGAGTGCATCATTTCATTATTATAGCCGTTCGAAACATACCCATAAACAGCGGTGCAAAGTATTTGTAAATGCTACAAATTTTGGTTTGTGTTAGCAGATTTTCTATCCTTTTCATTGCAAAAGTTTAACTCCGGTTAAGTTGCTAGTTGCTAGTTGTTAACTAGCCAATGAAAAATTGCATAGTTGCTCTTTTCGGTATTTTCAAGCTAAATAACTCTCGAACCCCATGGATAAGATCTTAAGGGCCATTCACAAAGATGAGGTACTCACAATAACCTTTTCATACATTTTCGCCATTCTCCTTTAGAATTAAATATTGGGCGGCAATTTTTGATATAAATTATTTGAATAATAAAAAAACACAACAGCAAAACTCAATGACATTTTAAATTATGTATATAAAATAAATATCATAATAATATTTGATATGCCAAAACAGGGTCAAAATCAGTACTAGACCAGTTTTAGACGTATTAAACTCCAAGTACCGATGTGTGGACTTAGATCCGGTACTAGTGATGTGAAGATGCGTTCAGCTAGACTGGGTACTAAGCGGGTTTATTACTTTTGTGAAGAAATTGGCCGTTAATGTCTCAAACATGATAAAAGTATTAAACAACGAAAATCATAGTTTTAGCTCCTTTTATTTGAATTTATAATAATAGTAAGGTAGGTGCGGGTAATAAGGCCCAGCTAAGGGAGATTTGAAATAAAACAAAAACTATTTATTATAATGAACAAATTTTATTGGTGGTTAATGTAACATATATATTTCTATACAAAAAATAAAAAACATGGCAACTTCTGCCTCAAACAAAAACAGAATTCAACTTTTTTAAAAACCTTGTCAATAGGCCTTATTATACCATGGTCGGGTAATAAGGCCTAAGTTTTTAACATACTTAAAATCAAAAAAAAAATTCATACATTTGGTAATTGAGATCAAAAAAAAATGTGATTGCATTATTATTAATAAAAATCTTTAAAACAAGACATTAAATACTTTTAACAGCCATCAGGACACTCAAAATTGTCTTTATCATCCACTGATAAGCCGACGCACTCCTCATGATACCACTTGCCGCATTTATAACACTGCCTCATATCAGCCATTTTGTCTACTTCACAACCGTGACAGTACCAACTCACCTGGTTTTCTTCTTTTTCACCACTTCTACCTTGGGGGGTTGCGGTCTTTTTTATTGTATTTTTACCCTTGTCAAACAGGTCTTTGGTGACTGGAGTTCCTCTGTAATTAATGGCTTTTCGTCTGATAGTTGTGGGTGTTTTCTCAGTATTCTTAGCTGGTGTAGGCATAAGCTCATTAAACCCTATTTTTTTTATTCGAGCGAGTGGAACATTATCTTCATCATCATCTGAACTAGAAATGCCATAAACCATGCGGTAAAACTGGCAAGGTCTTTTTGGAGTTTATGCTCAATCCTTTCTTGTATTGTTGATGTCGATGGCTCTGGGGTCATTGGCCTTGGGGAGGTTTGAGGTTGTAAATTTTCTTCATCAATATTGACAGATATAGGAGGAGCTGGAGCTTCTGTCAATATAGACGGAGCAAAAGCTATTTCTGAAATAGCCTGCGGATTAAATGGATACAAACCAGTTGCTTTAAAGCCGCTTGTGATGTTATTATGTGTCATGCATTTGGACCAAACACTAGAAAGGATAATATTAAATCGTGCTTTAGTAAGTTTCTTGTCTGGATTTTGTTCCATAAATGATAAAAGTTCAGCATCCCAGTGGTGCTCAAAAGATCTGTAGACTGCTTTATCGAGGGGTTGGAGTTCATGGGTGGTGTTTGAAGGTAAACAATACAATGATATGTCGAGTGAATCTGCTACTTCAACGATGGATAGGTCTAAGTGACAAGCTGCCCCATCAAACACCAAAAGGCACTGTCCCGCACTTTTGTACCTCGCCAGGTGCTTCAAAAATTCTTTGAAAAGTTCATTAGTCATATAACCCTTTGTAGATTTTTCTACAAATGATCCCGCTGGCAAGTTGTCATATAATTCTGGCTTTAATCGCTTACCTTTAAATATGATCATTGGTGGTATGGCACTACCAAGAGCATTAACACATCCCGCAATGGTGACACTTTCAGCATGTTCCGAAGACTGTAAATGAACTCTTTTAGCCCCTTTCTTTGCCAAAACAATCTGTTGGTGATGGATTGTTAGGCGGCATCCTTTCTCATCCATATTATAAATCCTTTCTGGATGACTTTTCAAATCTAGTTCATCATAGACTTCCTTGAGTCTCTTAAAGTGGTTATCAACAATAAATTTATTAAGCTTCTGTGCCCTGGCCGGGTTCATAAACTGAGCTTTTCTTCTGGAAATTTCTGGATGTCTTTTCATAAAAGATTTAAACTAGTCTTTACCAGCAACTTTAGCATGTTGATTGAAGCTATGATTGATGTTATTAAGCTCGCAGTATTTATAAACCAAGCGTTGGAGGATCCGTGGAGTTACAGGCAGCCCAACTTCAGCGAACCTCATAATTCTGCTTACAAGATGAGCTTCCTGTGTGTCATTCAGTATGGATTTTCGACCTAGAGCTTTTTTCAAACTGCCAGTCTGAAGATGATTTCTAATGGTTCTTCTGGGAACTTTATACCTCTCAGCAGCTTTATAAGTGCTTAGCGTCCCTCTTTGTACTGCTCGGACAGCCGACGCTAAGTCATTTTCACACCAGATTGCTCGTTTGGGAGGCATCATATAGTTTAAGTCACTAAAAAGACAGTAAATCAAATACAAAATTGTTGTTATTAACGACCAATAATGTCCAAAATTTTGAAAAACGTATAAAGAAACTTTAAACAGACAAATGTTGATACAAAAAAGAAGGAGGATAATAAGGCCTACCATCAAATTTTGTAGGCCTTAATAACCCCCTACACCATTTGTAAAGAAAAACTAAAAAAAAAATATTATAGAAACTATAATACATTTCTAAACATAAAAAGTAAACAAAACAGGATATAATATAAAACTAAAGTGCAAATTTAGAAACATAACTCTAATTTTACAAAAAATACTTACAATTGAAGTTGATGATTTCTTCTTATTTACACTGCACAATCACCTCTCACAACAAATTACACAACACTGATGTCTATGAGCGAGGAAACACGTAGCAACAAGTCCGATGAGTCATTTATGAGCGTTAGCTACATCCCAAGAAATAATTTTAGCTGTTTAATTGCTCTAAAAGCGTTTGCAGAGCTAATCTTAAAGCTCATTGATTTCAAAAGAAGCTCTAGATACACTTTTAAAGCAAGTGCAGAGCTTGCCTACAGCGAATTCATTGAGTTTGAGAGCTAATATTTGCTCGAAACCAGCTCTTATCAGTGGCTTGTAAGGCCTTGCAGCTCTTAGGTATAATATTTAGAAATCTTTAAAGCAACATTTTTGACAGCACTTTGTTTGGTATTAGTTTGGGTTTGTGTAATACAAATTATAAAGTAAAATAATATTGGAACGATGTATTATATGTGTGATAGTAACATTTGAGAACTTTATGTGTTGTGATGTCGCAAATTAGTAAAATATTCCTATAGAAAATATAAGTGAGAAATGAAATTAATTATTTAACTGTTCCATCTTAGTGAATTTTTAGTGCGCGCTTAGATTTATCAAACATGTACTGAATGTACTTCGCAAAATTACAACGCGCCTTCGAAATTCTTTATATTACGCAGTGAAATGTTTAAAATATTAACTTAAGCAACACAGAAATCTGTTACAAAAATTAATTTAAATATCTGAAATAAAATATTTTTGTTTTCATTGCAATATTTGCAATATTTAGTGTGTTTTATATAGAAAATAAAGGTTTTTTATTCGTTTCAAATAAAATAAGGAAAATTGTTTCAATGTTTTTTTTCTGTCAACATATTTTTTATCGTGAAAATAGTTTGTCTTCAATAGAACTGGTTGATTTAATTTTATTTTAAAACATTTTATTAAACTGTTCAATTGATTTTAATAAATTTTTTTTAGAAATTTCGGATCTAATTCGACAATTACGGTGCATACTTGGTGTTTTTGATGTATAGCATTAAATTTAGTTTTTAATTTTAAGTTATAAAATTCCCGAAAAATAAAGAAATAAAACACGACACAGACTTTAGTTTTTAAAGAGTTAATTTTATTGGTATCGAAGGTTTGACGTTTGACAGGTAAGTGATTGAAGTTTTAACCAGGGATGGTTCAGTGACATTGGCCGGTGCTGACTTGCTGAATCGGATTAAGCGGCAGATACATGTGCCTAATGAGTAGATGGGTTAAATTTTATTTCGGTGACCCTTGAACATTCTCCCCGGGCGGAAGGTGAGTTTTCCTTAGTTTTAGGTGAAAAAAAACGTTTCTTCTATTGCAATTCATCTCAGATTGACATGAAAAGAAACAACGTTTATTAAATATGTTATATAAACAAGTTTAATGAAAATTAATTTCGACATAAAAAAAACAACATTTTCTACTACGGTTTGGATACCCTCTAAAGCTGCACATATAGAGTCTCGGATAGTAATTCGTTCTTTTCATTGATAAAGTAACGATGAGGATGGAGGCAAACAACAACAACTCCATACTCTGCTTGTTGTCAATGGAAAATTCCATCAATTACGGCGTTGTTTGTGCTTCGGGTGTGTAATTTTTTTTGTTGTAAATTAAAGTGTAGTATTTTATGTGTTATTATGTTGTTTTTAATGTTAAATTTCGAAGAAAATTGCTGGAGATGATGCTGCAGATGATTCAGGTGAGTTGAAATTAGTTAATTTATTGAATTTATATTATATTGTTTTAAATTTGTATTCAATTATATTGAGTTTTCATGGCCATCGGAGTCTGAGTAGGGTTCGGACGGTTTAACTTTCTTGCGAATAGTATTATTTTTCTGGTGTGATTAATTTTTTAAAGTTTATTAAATTAAAGTGAAAATTATTTTGATGATTCAAATAGTGCGAAATAGTTTGAATATTATTTAAAGTGATGCAAAATAATGTTTTAAGTGTTTTTATATGTGAATTCATATTAAGTTGAAAATTTAATTATGTTTTGGTTTTAAAAGTGGTTTGATTTAAAAGTTGATTATTTTAATGATGGTGATTTTTAATTTGAATTAATTTCGTAAAAATTATAAATGAAATTAAAAGTTTTATTAGTTTTTCTTTGCGTTTTTTCGTATTAAATGAACAATTATGAATATTTTTTCATGTAGAATTATGAAGTGAAAATTAAATTATTCGTTTTAATTGCGTTTTTCGTTTGAAAATGAGCAAAATAAATTTGTTTTCGAATATTTTGGTTGCATTTGCGTGTTTTTTTTTTGTAGAAAATATGCTCATGTGAATAATGATGAATTGCGAGAGGAAAATTATTTTAATGCCTTCGCATAATTATGACAACATGATGTATATGTGATGTGATGTGGTGTGATGTGATGTGATGTGATGTGATGTGATGTGATGTGATGTGATGTGTGTGTGTGTATGTGTGTGTGTGTGTGTGTGTGTGTGTGTGTGTGTGTGTGTATGTGTGTGTGTGTATGTGTGTGTGTGTGTGGACCTTTTTTTTAAGGCTTGATTTGAATGTTGATTGCTGTTAATTGGTAGAGGACAAATCTTCGTTACAGGTCGTTTAAATTCACCTTGCTCTGTTTTCAGCTTCACTACTCTGGTGATGTCATCTTTTCCGGGGAAAGTTTCTAGAATTCGTCCTAGATTCCATTTTGACGGGGGAAGTCTCTCATCTTTGATCAAAACCAGGTCTCCGATTTGAAGTTGAGGTTGAGGTTTTAGCCATTTCGGTCGTTGTTGCAGTCGAGCCAAATATTCGGATTGCCAGTGATGCCAAAAGGTTTGCAAACTGAATTGGACTGCTTTCCACCGATCGGCATAGTTCGCCTTACCGATTGTGAGATCTGGCTCTGGTACAGTGAACATTTCTGCTCCGATTAAGAAGTGTGCTGGAGTCAAAGCATGGAAGTCTTCAGGATTCGCTGTTAAGGGACATAGAGGCCTCGAATTTAGACACGCTTCAATTTGCGTTAAAAGCGTGGTGAGTTCCTCGAAAGTTAATACCCCATTTCCAACAACTCTTTTGAAGTGGTGTTTAACACTCTTCACGCCGGCTTCCCATAATCCTCCGAAGTGGGGAGAAGCAGGAGGAATGAAATTCCACTTTGTTCCCTGTGACGACAAAACTTCAGCAACACCTTTCCAGTCATGGGTAGCATCCTTCAGAAGTCTGTATAACTCTGTTTCAGCTCCTTTAAAATTCGTACCGCAATCACTGTAGATTTGGCTGCAGACTCCTCGCCGTGATGTAAACCGCCGAAAAGCTGCTAGAAAAGCTTGAGTGGTGAGATCGCTTACCGCTTCAAGATGAATCGCCTTTGTTGCTAGGCAAACGAAGATAGCTATGTAGCCTTTGTAGCTTTTTGCTCCGCGGCCTTTCTAAGCCCGGATATTAATCGGACCAGCGTAGTCAACTCCACTATGTGAGAATGGCCTGGATGCAGTCACTCTGGGCTTTGGTAATTCTCCCATCAGTTGATAAGCAGGCTTAGTCCTAAACCGATAGCATATAGTGCATTTATGAACATATTGTTTTACTGCTCGCTTGGTCTGAAAAATCCAATATTTTTTCCGAAGATAACCCATCATCAACTGAATGCCACCATGAAGAGTTTTCTCATGTGCTTCGTGAAGAATCAATTTGGTGAAGTGGTGATTTGGAACCAGGATGATTGGATGCTGTTGATCATAAGGCAAATTTGCATTCTTCAGTCTTCCGCCGACTCGAATGATTCCGTCCGAATCAACGAAGGGATTTAGAGAAGCCATGCCTCTGGACTTCAAAATGCCATCAGGAAACATTTCCAGTTGAGCTATTTTCACCAAAACTTTGGCTGCATCGCCGAGCTCCTCTGGTGAAATCGGTCCAAATTTCCAGTTGGGTATGTATTTTTTCGAATTATTGGTAAAGCGTAAAATCATAGCAACAATACGTATTAATTTGTTTATTTCAGACGATCCATACATAAGTTAATTAATTGGAGGTAAAACCTTTCCAATGTGATGCACTTGTATTACTGGCTGAGCTGGATACTGAAACTCCCATGCATCACGCAAAAATTCAGGTCCGTTCCACCATAACGGATTATCAAGCAAAGCTGATGGAAGGACACCTCTGGAAACCAAGTCTGCTGGATTGTGCTGAGTTGGAATATGGTTCCATATTTTGACGGGAGTCAAACGCTGTATTTCTCCAACCCTGTTTCGCACAAAAGTTTCCCATTTGTTTGGTGAAGCTCGAATCCACGAAAGAGTGATGGTTGAGTCAGTCCATGCAAACCGCTTGATGTTTTTGTTCCTAAATACTTGAGTGGCATGGTCCAGAAGCTTGGCCAAAGTAACAGCACCGCAAAGTTCCAAACGCGGAAGGCTTACTGGTTGTACAGGAGCAACTTTAGATTTAGAGATGAGAAGATGCATCTTCGCATGGTCTGTATCATCTTCGACTCGCAAATACACAGCTGCTCCGTAGGCTTTTTCCGATGCGTCGCTGAAACCATGAAGCTCAACTCGAGTGAAGTCGCCGATGGTTTGAACCCACCTTGGAAATTGAATTTTGTTGATGGCTTGCAGATCTTCGTAGAAGACATTCCATTGATCCAAAAGTGATGATTCAATTGGTTCATCCCATGACATCTTTTTCACCCATAGTTGCTGCATGAACATCTTCGCCTTCACAATACACGGAGCAATCCAACCCATTGGATCAAAAAGACGTGCTATCGTAGATAGAATAAATCGTTTTGTCGGCTGTGGATCGGGAAGTGCACTGTAACAGAAAGAGAATTTATCAACAGAAGGAAGCCAGTGGACACCGAGCGTCTTAACTCGTTCCGAATCTTCTGACGGCATTGAGAATGATGATTCCCGTTCTCCTGTTGGAATGCCCGAAAGTAATTCGTCAGAATTGGAAGTCCATTTCCGTAAGTTGAATCCAGCTGTCTCTAATGTTGTTTTAATTTGTTTTATTTTCTCCTTAGCCTCTGCAACGGTATTTCCTCCAGATATCAAATCGTCTACATACATCTCTTCACGGATCATGGTTGCAGCAAGTTGATTTTTCGAACTGTCTTCTGCCAACTTCAGTAGCGTTCGGATCGCAAGATATGGAGCGGCTGCTGTTCCAAAGGTAACCGTATTAAGTCTGTAAACTTTAATAGGCTCATCAGAATTTTTTCTCCACAGAATCAGCTGATAATTTTTGTCTTGCTCCGCTATCAAGATCTGTCGATACATTTTTTCGATGTCAGCAGTGAAGGTGTATTTATACAACCTCCAACGAAGAATAATGTCGCAGATATTTTGCTGAAGTGCTGGACCTACCAACATAGCATCGTTCAAAGAAACGCCACTTGATGTTTTGAAGGATGCGTCAAACACCACCCTCAATTTTGTGGTTGAACTGCTTTCTTTGATGACAGCATGATGTGGCAGGAAGTAATGCAGATTTTCTGGCAACTTATCCTTTTCGACTTCACTCATATGACCCAGTTGGATATATTCTTCAATGCAGGCTGAATACTGGTCTCGAAGTTGCTGGTTTGCATCAAGACGTCGCTCTAAACCATGGAATCGCCGCAAAGCACCTTGATAAGAATCGCCAAAAACCGGAGGAACGTTTCCTTTGAACGGCAATGCTACTTGATAACGTCCATCAGTTGTTCGTTCAGTGTTGGCGATGAAATGATTTTCACATTCAATATCTTCAGCCTTTTGTAATGGCTTGAAAGGCGTCTCTTCCAGTTCCCAAAATTTTCGAAGTTGGGTTTCGACATCTACTGTTTGCATGAAACTTCTGACTTGATGAGTGGATTTGGATACAATTGGAGCCTTTCCGAATAAAATCCATCCCAATGTTGTCTTCTGCATGACTGGCATCAGTTTATCTGCTGGTGGAATTAGCTCTGGCAACAAAAGTTCGGGAAGGACATCACTGCCAAGCAAAATATCAATTTTGGACGATTTGAAGAATTTTGGATCGACAAGCACATAATCGTTGAGATGAGTCCAATTCTCAACGTGAAGGGTCCGGGCTGGCAGATGCCCAGACAGTGACTTTAAGATGTAGGCTTGCGCAGTTGTTGCAAACGTAGAATGCTGCGAAGCAAAAGTGATATCTACCACTCTTAAACATGTGCCACTGCTGACCAAACCCAACCCGGACCCCCGTATGAGTTGTTCGAGATTTAAGTTGGAGTAATTGGGCAGCATACTCTGTGATGAACGACGCTTCAGAACCAGTATCTAACAATGCTCGCAACGTCAAAAACTCTCCCAACGAAGACTTTACTTTTACAAGGGCTGTTGCCAGTAAAACTTGAGAGTTTTTGGTTGGACTGCTGTGATGAGAATGGTGAGAAGTTAAATTGTTAGAACCCGATGGTTTATTGGCAGTCTGGAATGAAGGCGCCTCTGCGTTCAAAGTTGTACTTTGCGAATTTTGGCTGCTACTCTGTTGCTACATTTGGTTGTTTGGATGACTACTATATGTTGGCTGGACTTGCTGAAAAGAGGTATTATTTTGCTGTGCGCGTGAAGGTTGTTGGCTTGGCTGTAAAGAAGTATTATTAACATGTAATAAGGTATGATGTGGTTGTTGACAATGATAGCATCTACGACTAGTTGAACAACTATCAGTAACATGATTATACCCTAAACAGTTTCGACACAAACCCAATTTATTTATAACCTGACTACGCTCGCTTACACTCATTTTCAAAAATTTACTGCATCTTCTAACCGCATGTTTATTTTTCTGACATATTTTACAGGAAATCTTCGATTTATCAGACTGCGCATGTGCGACGAACGAATTTTTGTGTGAAGAGTCCCGTGATGGCTTGGATGTACCCTGACTGTGCTGCTGATCGACCGCTTCAAGAGTCCGGAACCTTGTCTCCAGAAAGGAAGTAAATTCCTTGAAAGTCGGCAACTTCTTCGGGTCCTCTCTATCATTCAGCTTCTCCTCCCACATTTGCTGCGTTCTGCTGGGTAACTTTCGCACTAAAAGAAAAATTAGCACTGGATCTAAATGTTCTACTTCTATTTACAGATTGGCAAGGCTATGAATCACTTGAGTCGAAGTATATAGAAGATCTTTAATCGACTCCGCACGCTCCTGGGTCAACGACGGTAGATTGAACAGTGTATTCAACTGCATATTGACAAGAACGCGAGGGTGATCATAACGATCCTTCAAAATCGACCATGCTTTGACATAATTATGACCTTGAATCTTCATAGTCAGAAGTAGCTTCTCAGCGTCACCTGCTAAACTGGTCTTCAGATAATGCATCTTCTGAATATCTGATAAAGATGATTTGGTGCCTACTAGGGTCACAAAAAGGTCGTGAAAATTTGGCCAATTTTCATAACTGCCGTCGAAGGTTGGTATTTTTATTGCTGGCAAATGAAGTTCCTCGTTTTTCATTGATTTCTCCTTTTCAGCGACTTCACTGGACTGCTGGTTGCTGCTTGCACGGAAACTTTCCACCGAATCCAGAAGCCTAGCCTGAAACACACAATATTCTTCCCTAATTTCATCATACAACACTTCAACTTCAGGTTCCCCTTTTGTCACATCATTATATTCTTCCAAAAAGGCATTGTAAATTTTGGACACAGAAGACCACAAATCCTCTAACAGATTTAACCTGGTTTGGACATAAGTAAGGGTTATGGCTTTACCCTTTTTGCCAAAATTCTCCACATCTTTCTTTAATTGCTTGGCTTTTGCAGTTAATTACTTTGCAGACATTTTATTTTAATTTGTAATATAGTAGTAAGCAAAAGAGACTACTCACTTTGAAATGGCGTCGAAACTTCCTCGTGCTGATTAGGTTTAAGGTTAACTCCCACGTTGCACACACTTTTTAATCTTCACACAATCTAGCGATCTTATACCAATGTTTTTGCTGTATAGCATTAAATTTAGTTTTTAATTTTAAGTTATAAAATTCCCGAAAAATAAAGAAATAAAACACGACACAGACTTTAGTTTTTAAAGAGTTAATTTTATTGGTATCGAAGGTTTGACGTTTGACAGGTAAGTGATTGAAGTTTTAACCAGGGATGGTTCAGTGACATTGGCCGGTGCTGACTTGCTGAATCGGATTAAGCGGCAGATACATGTGCCCAATGAGTAGATGGGTTAAATTTTATTTCGGTGACCCTTGAACACTTGGTATTGCTTAGAAATATAAGGGAACTTATTTATTTTCTACTTTTGGTTTGACTTTTCTCGGTGAAATTATCTTTATTGTATTTTATTGTGAAACACCCTACTAATATGAGAGAGGTTTAGTATTGAGCTCTATGATCGTTTTTTTGTAGCTTTGTTCAGCCTTCAAATTTCACAATTCTCAGAGAAATTTAATAATGCTCAGAGAGATATCCAATGCGCATGCGTTTGTGTGAATGTATTAGTAATTTAACTCTATAGCCGCACTCTGGTAGCTATTTTTTGACATTTCTATGGAATCATGCAATAGTATTTTAAATATGAGTTTTAAGAAGCTCTATAACGCTTCTTTATATGCTCATATTAATAATTTGCTCGTTTAAAGAACGTTGAACGTAAATCTTGGGACGTTATTAAAATAATGGAGCTTAATGTGTATTGGAAACTCGATTATGGAACAAAATTTTTAAATAAATGTTGGGAGCTGTGAAATAATCTGTCTTAGAACTATGGTATCAGATTTCACTGCTTACAAGCTGCTAAAGAACAGTGTTGCTTCTATTAGCTCCAACGATGTTACTTGGGATAGTAGGCCGGCCGTTGGTGTCTGCTACTATTTAAACTTACTTTTATGAAACTTAGGCCTTATTAGCCGATAGGCCTTCTTACCCGCACCTACCTTATCAAATACTATGAGACATATTTAAACAACAGTTAAGCAACATTTATGAATATGTCCCAATATGAATTTATGTTACGATAATTTCTTTCGATCATAGTATTTTCACAAAATTACCTATATTTTCTTCAATTTATTTTTTGTAATATTCAATGAATTATGAATATGTAGGTACTCCTACTACTCCTACTACCTACTTCTACTCTTATTGGAATTTTCCTTATTAATACAAAAACAAATAGAAATGCAAATAAAGCGTACATATGAAGAAGAGCAGTCCCGGATCTATGGGGGCTTGTGTCCCGGGCGGCAGCCTCTAGGCACGGCAAATCCATGGGCCAAACAAAATTGAGAATTCCGACACTTAATGAAATGTGGCAATGCAATTTCAAGTTGCATTTTCAGTCACCTTTTAGTATTTTTTTCAATCATTTTATCATTTAGAAAACAAAATATTTCAAACAACCAACACTCAGGCACGAATGTAATGCCGTCTTCGCTTGGTTTCGTGTTCTCTTTCATTCCAATGGCTTTATTATGGAAAAATGGAAAAACTTAATAACTCCATTTTAAAATTTGCGTCTTCCGCTCACTTTACATTTAACTAGAGCTTAAACGAGCTTACCGATTTTCTTGAAAGGAATAATCGAAATCATCGAAAATTATTTTTCAAATTTGAAGAAATTCTTATCTTCCGGCTAAGCTCTATGAAGTTCTATACAAACATTTAAAAATGGACTTATCATGTTTCTTCAAAAGACCTCACATATACAAAAGTCCTGGGGGCAGTCAGTTTAAGGTGAAGGCACTAACATATGTACCGTTTTTTAAAAATTTAAGTAAAATATTATTTCTGTTTATTTAATTTCTCATTTTAAGTAAATTTTATAAAACAAATTAAGGGACAGAATGTAGATAGGCACATGTTTTCGTCAAAAAAATAATTTTTGTTTATACTCGTATCTACTAATTTGTGTGCAACATCTTAAATTTTGGTTTATTTTCTGATTTTTCGAATTGGCCTTCCTTCCTTTTAACAAATCTGGAAGGATTGAAGAAACTTTTGGACTGCAGCCATATGTGTGTTCAAGGCCGTAGCCAATCTTTCTTCGACGGTAAAACTTCTTAGGTATGTTTTAGACGTTTCACTGGTCAAAACAGTTCTTTCACGTGTACATGTTAAAACAAAATTTGGCTTCTTAAGCATGAATTCAGACTTAAAAATATGAACTGTCACATTTCAAATTTTTTGTATCAAATTTTCTTATTCGTCAAAATTTTGTTTATTTTTACCAAAAAAAATGAGGAAATCAGAATGCACAAGGAAGAAAGTTGGACAAATAGTTCTCTGATCTCATTTTAAGGTGACTTAATAAATCATCATCTTTAAAAATTGTATACTTCGCGAGCTTACTAGTATATTCTGAAATTTTTGAACACAATTAGCAACCATCGCAGAAATTTGAGTACTAATTTCGTATACTGAACTGGAAATATATTATTTACAAATGCATTTCTAAAAAAATTGGATGTGGGAGATTAAACCTTGTAATCCCATTCTGCCTACGGCCTTGTGTTTGTGTTGTATAGAGTGCAAATCTTTAAAAACTTTGTATCTCCCGGTTACAAAAAATTCAACCAAGTACCTACATATATGCTATTTTTTGTATTAGTCTCAAAAACTAGAGGGGCGCCAAATTCAAGTTTTTGACCCGGTTGAAGAAGAGGGTAAATGACATAATTAAAATTTTTCGGCTTTTCACCAATGAAAAGGCTACATGAAAATTTAAATTTCTGTGTGATTAGCGTCTTTTTACGATCTCTAGTTTCCAATTAAACTTAATGGAAAAAGAAGTTAAGATCACTTTTATCACGCATTTCAAATGAAAAGCATTTTTTTTTGATAAAGGAGTTAAATACGTTCTTACCCCCACAATTCCGTTGAAGGAAATAAGTGATAAAAATGTTCATAATATAGATATCTAGTTTTGAGAATGACGGAGTAACTTTCATACTTCCCATTTTATCTATACTTACATGCTCTGATGTAAACTTAGAGAATGAAAAAAGTACCTGGCAAAGCAAGTTCCTTCTTTTTCAACTTCTTATTGAAAGTTATTGAAATTGGTTCGGTTTATCGAATAGTAAAATAATGACATATCCTTACGTTTCGAGATTCCTATCAATTGTTTTAAGAGAGATGCTTCTATATGTGTTTGCGCATCCGTTCGTTTATTTGTAAACGTCATAAAATGCAGAAAAGTTTATCGGAAAAGTTTACTACGGAACTTTAAATGTAACTTAACCCTTAGAAAATGTTTGTAAAGCAAACAAATTGTGGAAGAAGGAGCTAAGAGCCCTCTTTTGCAAAATTATTTAAAATAATTGGGCTTCAAGCTATTTTTTTGAAATCAAGTAATTAATTTTAAAAATACTAAAGAATTTAATTTATCTTCCTATTCAGAAAGTTTCAGTTATTTACACAAAAAAAGTTCTAATCAAAAAGCCTTGAGCTTTTATATCTCAAAACCATACAATTGTCACTAACCCTTTCTTCATTTGACCGGTTCAAATATATATTAATATAAATATAATATAAATATTAATATAAATATAAATTGAATAGGCCTTTGGCATGAACGGACTTGTTTATTGGTTTGCTCTGGAAAATAAATAAAAATAAATAAAATAAAATAAAATAAAATAAAATAAAATAAAATAAAATAAAATAAAATAAAATAAAATAAAATAAAATAAAATAAAATTAATAAATTAATACATAAAATTGGATAAATAAATATTTATAAAATAAAATAAAATAAAATAAAATAATTCTAGTAAATAAAATAAAATAATATAATATAATATAATATAATATAATATAATAAATATAAATTAGATAAGAGAGCATGGCGGACAAAAGAGGAGAGTGTAGTGAGGAAGAAATGAAGAGGAGAGGAAGGCCGACAAATCTCGAAAGATTGTCGAGGAATATGAACACGGGATCGATGGGAGATATTAGTGACTTATGGAAGAGGAAGAGAGAGCAGGTGAACGGAGATCAGCAAGAGAATGAGGAAGGAATCGAGGTATTCCAAGCCAGCAAGAAAATCCCACGATCGCCGCAGAAAAAGGAACAAGAGGAGTCGAAAGTAGAGAGGATATTGAAGGAGATGAGATATGAATTCAAACGGGAGATGCAAGAGGTGAAAGAGTTGAGAATGGAGATGAAGGAAGAACTGGGAAAGATGAGAGAAGAAATAAGAAGAGGGGAAAAGGAGAGAGAAGAACTGAAAGTTGAAGTAAGAGGGTTAGCAAGAAGGCTAGAAGAATTAGAGATGAGAGCACAAGGCACACGGGAGATAGAGGAGAGAATACAAAATAGTAGAGCGGAAATTGAAGAAAGAACAAGCACAATAAGTGGTGGAGATGGGAAAGAAAACCTAGCGGAGAGGACGAACGAGATGGAAGCAAGGATAGAAAGACAAGAAAAAGAAAAACGAAGGAGGAATATAATGATTAAAAACGTGCAGATACGAGGCACAATAAAAGACACGGTAAAAAGAATATTCGAAAGAATAGGAGTCCAAGCAAGGATAGGGGAAGCAAGGGAGGTCGGAAGGAGAGGTGCAGATGGGAAAGAAGGTATGATAGAAGTAAAAATGGAAACTCTAGACGGTAAAACAGAGGTGATGAGGAAGAAAGCCAACCTAAGAGGAAGAAGGGAAAAAATTGAAGAGGACTTAACGTGGAAAGAACGAAGAATGCAGTGGCTGATAAGGGATCGAGCAGAAGAAGAAAAGAGAAAAGGGAAGCAGGTCATAATAAGATATGGGAAGCTGATAGTAAATGGGGAGACATGGGTTTGGGATGAAAAAAGGGAGGTCATAAGGGAAACAATAGCTTAAGAGGGAGAACAGGAGAAACAAATGCAGAGTGAAAGTAGGAATATTGAAAAACAAGAAGGGGAAGGAAGAATAGAAGAGAATTCAGAGTCAAAAAACGGATAAGGGAACAAGAAGAAGGAGATAAATCAAGTAGAAAAGAGTCAGGGGATAGATGGAAGATAGGCTTCTGGAATGTTGCGTGGTTAGCGAATAAAGAAAAAGAGTTCTGGGAAGGGATCAAAGAATGGGAAGTTGTAGTGATGATAGAAACGTGGGTAGAGGAAAAGAATTGGGAAAAATGGAAAACACAACTGCCAAAGGGGTATAAATGGACAAGACAGGGAGCAAAAAAGAAGAACAAGAAGGGAAGAGCAATGGGGGGGATGATAATGGGAGTTAGAGAAGAAATGGCGATAGAGGGTGATGAGATACAGGAACAGGAAGAAGGATTAATGAGCAGGAAAGTTAAAGCAGGTACGGATGAATGGGTTATAGTAGCAACGTATGTAAATGGTGACATAGACAAGAAGTTGGAAAGCTTAAGACGATGGATGGAGAGGCAGTCAGATGAAGAAAGAGTGATAATAGGGGGGGACTTCAACGCGAGAACAGGATTGGAGGGTGGGAGAGTGAGGGGTATAGGAGACGAAGAGAGAGGGAGGAGATCGAAAGATAAAAAAGTGAACACCGAAGGTAAGAAACTAACGCAGGTGATAGGAGAATTAGGGTGAGAAATTTTTAACGGGAATATAGAGGGGGATGAGGAGGGAGAGTTCACGTATACAGGAGGCAGAGGGGAGACAGTAATTGATTATGTACTAGGTGACGAAAGGACGAGAAGAGGAATAGGAAGGATGGAAGTAACAGATAGAGTAGAGTCAGATCATCACCCATTGGTGATCACTATAAAGACAGGAAGAAGGAGAAAGAGGGATAAAGCAAAGGAAGAAAAAAGAATAAAAACGGGAAGATGGTCGGAGGAGATGAAACGGGAATTCGAAAGAAGAATGCGAAGAGTGAGCTTGGAAGAGGGAGCAGAGGATTCAGAAAATCAGATAGGGGAGAGGATTAAGAGAGAGATTGAACAAAGTGAGGAGGTAGGGGGAAGGCAAAGGAAACAAAAAAGGAGAGGATGGTGGGATAAAGAATGTAGGGAGAAAAAAGAAGAAGTAAGAAAGGAGTTAAGGAGGTGGAGGAAGAGTATCGGGATGAGATGATAAGAGAAATTGCAGAGGCCAATACCGAAAACAAAGTATGGGAAATAATAAATAGAGATAGAAAGAAGAGAAAGACGATGGGGGAAGGGATTGGAGAAGAGGAATGGAAAAAATATTTTATGAATCTAATTGGAGGGGTGGAAGAAAGAGTGAGAATGGGAGAACAGGTAACAAGAAGAGCGGAGGATGAGATTGAAATTAGTAAGGAGGAGATCAGAAAGGTGGTTAGAAAACTCAAAGAAGGAAAAGCAATGGGAACAGACGGTATACCTAATGAAGCGTGGAGATACGGAGGAGAACAAGCTATAGAGGTAGCATGGGGCATCTGCAGGAAGGTGTGGAGAGGAGATGGATGGCCAGAGGGGTGGAAAGAGGGAGTAATTGCCCCGATAATAAAGAGAGGTGTAGGAACAAAGGTAGAAGAATACAGAGGAGTAACGCTCATGCTATCGCTGTATAAAATATATACGACGGTTTTAGCGAAGAGGTTAGAAGAAGAAGCGGAGGAGAAAGGGATGATACCACCAAATCAAACGGGTTTCAGAAGAGGAGTAGGAACGATAGACAACGTATATGTGCTGAACTATTTGGTGAACAAAGAGGTTGCAGAGGAGAGGGGCAAGCTAGTGGCACTGTTTATAGATTTAAAAGCTGCGTTTGACTCAGTAGACAGGAAAATTATGATGGAGGCGTTGGAGGAAAGAGGAGTGAGAGAAGGGCTCAGGGAAAGAGTAGGGGAGGTCTACGAAGAAACAACGAGTAGAGTGAAATCGGCAGGAGTGATGGGGGAAACATTTTGGACGGGAAAGGGGGTAAGACAGGGGTGCCAGATGAGCCCAATACTGTTTAACTTGTTGACGGCGGATATAGAGGATGAACTGGGTAAAGGGAGCTGGGGAGGGGTAAAAGTGAGAGGAAAAAGAATTTGCTCGCTGGCATACGCAGACGATGTGGTGGTAATGGCGAAAAATGAAGAGGAGATGCAAAGCATGATAAGAATTCTGGAGAAGTACTTTGAGAGGAAAAGACTGGAAGTAAATGTTAAGAAAGTGATGAGGTTCAGGAAGGGAGGAGGGAGGAACACAACAGTAGACTGGAGATGGAGGGGAAAGAAGATCGAAGAAGTAAAAGAATTTAAGTACCTGGGGTATGTGTTCAAAAAGAATGGAGGGCAGGAAGCACATATAAAGGACAGAATAAAAAAGGCAGCAGTGGCCATGAAGGAAGCATGGGGGATTGGAAGGAGGAAATTTGAGAAGGATTGGGAGAAGAAGATGTGGCTTTTTGACACTCTGGTGTGGACGGTGATGGGATATGGGGCGGAAGTATGGGGATGGGAGGAGAGACAAGAAATAGAAAGGGTGCAAGAGAGGTACCTCAAGTGGACGCTAGGGGTAGAATGGCAAACTCCAGGGTACATGGTAAGAGAGGAAACAAAACGAGATAAGATAATGATTAGAGCACGGAAAAGGGCATGGAATTATGAACAGAAATTAACAGATGGAAAAGGAAGTGACATAGCAAGGGAATGTTTAGAGGAGATGAAAGAGAGACAGAGAGATGAACGGGGAAGAGGGTCACGATGGGAACAAGGGAGAGAAAAAATAAAGGGAAGAGAAGACAGTATGAATGGATACGAAGCAATAGAAAGAGAAGACTGGGGAGAGCAAGAGAAGGAAAGAAGGGAAAGAATAAGAGAATCCAGTTACAACAGGTGGTATAAAGAAATAATGACAGAAGGAATTCCACAATATTTAACAGCGGGTTGGAAGACAGAAAGAACAAGGAGAATTGCAAGTCAGGCTAGGGAATGAGGTGAGGGAAAGATGGTACTGGAAACGCGAAATGGAGAGAATGTGCAGAATATGTGAGGGTGAACAAGAGACATGGGAGCATGTATTAGAAAGATGCAGATCTGTCGGAGATGAAAGAAAATCAATAGGGGAAAGGATGAGGGAAATAATGGACGAAACGGGGAAGGGAGAAGAGTGGATAAAGGAACTAGAGGCAGTGAGAAAAGATAAGATGATAGAGAGGGGTGGAGAGGGAGCAGAGTAAGGAAGCGGGAGACTTGTAACCCTTAGGGGAGTCAATACAAATCAATGTAATGTAATGTAATAAATATAAATATAAATATAAATATAAATATAAATATAAATATAAATATAAATATAAATATAAATATAATTATAAATATAAATATAAATATAAATATAAATATAAATATAAATATAAATATAAATATAAATATAAATATAAATATAAATATAAATATAAATATAAATATAAATATAAATATAAATATAAATATAAATATAAATATAAATATAAATATAAATATAAATATATATATACATATACATATACATATACATATACATATACATATACATATACATATACATATACATATACATACACATACACATACACATACACATACACATATACACATACACATACATATACACATACATACATATACATATACATATACAATACATATATGTACATATACATATACATATACATATACATATACATATACATATACATATACATATACATATACATATACATATACATACATATACATAAACATATACATATACATATGCACATACATATACATATAAATAATAATGAATGGCCAATTTCGAAAAGGTCACGTCTCTGAAAATCAGGCAATGAAAGAAACTAATTATTTTTAAAAGTATAGTTTAAAATTAAAAAAAATACTTTTGAATTACATGGTAATAACATTAAATATACTAAAGACGCCCTTTTCTAGCAAAATAGGTGCAGAGAAGCATTGTGATTAGATTACATTAGTATGAAAAAATGCGGTTGTGAAAAAATTCGAGATGTGACATTTTGAAAATGGGTGATTTAAATGCTTGCATGTAGTTGGCCTACCAACTATGGAGTTGACCAAAACTGTAAATGGCAATCGTTTGTACATGTTTGTACAACTTTTAGAATAATTTGTACTCTCACGGTTTTTTTTATAGAGGGAGCACCTAGGAAACATTTACTAGACAGAAATCGAATTGTTTTATTTTAATTATACATATGTAATTGGTTCTATGTAGGTATAGGTACCTATGCATGTAGGTAGAAATGACCTTCTAGTATGACTATTTTTGGGATAAGATTTAAGATTAGAATTAGAAATGAAGCAAAATTTAACAAATTAAAATGCACGTTGGAAAATTAATATAGAAAATGTACATATGATGACAGAGGTACCTACTTACTTTTCAAAAATTTCATTTCATTTTCATTACCGAAACCGAATTAGAAATAATGGTCCAATGGTAAAACTTGACATCAATGGTTCATAGTTCATTCATCATAAAATAAAAAATTAAGGAGAATCTAAAAAAATATCTGTAGTGAAAAGGTGTTTTTTCGGCCGGTTGGGGTTATAGTACAATTACTACCATAAAACCAATTTTAAAAAAATGGAACCACCATTAAACTTGGTAGAAATGTGTCCTGAACTATCAAAATGAAAAATCAAAAGAGTCTATACAAATATTTATTGTAAAAGGGCGTTTTTTATGGGTGCAGGAAAGTATAATACTTTTTTCAAAAACAAATATTGTTTCCAAAAACAAGTAACACTCATTCCCACGAAAACACCCATTCACCCTTAGTATTTTTGTAGGTTTTTTTTTTTGTTCATTCTCGCAGTAAATGAAACATTTCTTGAGGCTACCATCCTTTTCAAAGAATATTGAAAAATAACACCACACTTTTCAATAGCTTCAAAAAAACACCCTTTCATGCGAAATATTTTTATAGACTCTTTTGATTCTTCATTCTATTAGTTCATAAAGCATTTGTACCAAGCTTTTTTAGGTAACAACACCACAGATATTTTTTAGATTCTTCTGAATATGTATTTTATGACGAATGAACCATTGATGTAAAGTTTCACCATTGGACCATTATTTCCAATTGGGTTTAGGTAATTTTTAACATTTTTACTGAAAATACAGTCGTCGGAGGTCGTATTGACTTGGTTTTGGTGTCATTTTATTCAACATTTGAAAAAACCTTGGAAACATGTGTTATTTGCCTAGGTTGTACCAAGGTAAGTTTTTCCGCGTGATGCAACACAACTTCACCACTTCTCCCCTTCAAAAAAACACCCTTCCATGTGAAATATTTCTATGAACTCTTTTGATTCTTCATTCTCATGGTCTTGCGGCTATTTTTATTGAAAAAGACATTATAAATCGAATTAATGAAGGGAAACATTTTTAAAAACATCTCACGCAGAGCAACATTTTAGTTTTCAAATTTTATAAACTTGCATGTCGTCCAAAACCTCAAGACAATATTAAATAAAACAGGATGGCAAATAGATTCTTCGGTGCGGCACTGGTTATAACTACATTCTACATATACATATGTATCCATCTATTAAATTATTTTGTCTGAATAATAAAACAAAAATTCTATTCCGTAGGCCTTAGAACTTACCATAATAATATTTGTTAAGATCAAATATTAGTTAACCTGAAACACTTTGATTATTCATCAAAGTTATGCCAATGAGAAGTGACTGTAGGGATATAGTTATGTGATGGTAAATTAAATTAAAAGTTCGCATATCCCTTGCAACTAAATTTCTGCACAAAACTTTTTGTGAACTTCTTAAGCAAACTGAAAGAAAACTTTTCTATACTCGTCTCAAAACCAAAAACAAACTGAAATCATAAGATGAAATATGTCGGTATAATTAAATTACTTGCTTAGCCGTGAACTTAAATCTCCTATGAAACGCGAAGTCTCAACTTCTTCCTATACAACTTTGAGTTGTCTCTAAGGAATACCGTCAATGCCCTCGAGATTATCTCGCAGGTATAGATAATAAGGATATTAAATATTAGTTGCATTAAAAGGGGATTCTATCGATTCCTAAACTAATTCGTTATTTTTCATTATTCGATAGGGATACACAAGGGTTGTTAAACAGGCTGGATGATGTCCTTGTACCAAGTGCTACGTAGGTAGATACGTAGGTAAAAAATAAACTTTTTTTCATTATTTGTTGTGAAGGCGTACCTATACTAGAATAGAACATTGCGTATGGAAAGGACTTAAAAACAACGGACGAAAATCAGCAATTTAAAAAAAGACTTACCCACAATGCCCCAACAAAAAAAGTTCTGCTCGTGTCAAGGGACTTTATTTAATTTTCTTTCATTTTTTACTGTGAATATTACAAATCACCTTCTAAATTATACATATGTATTGTACCTATATTCCAGTTCTCAGTTCCAAAGAGAATATAAAAAAACCACAACGGACAGAAAAAAAAGGAGACCAGATAGAAAAAGACGATGGCAATGGTGGCCAAAAATAATGAAATCATAAAAATTCGAAACTGACAAAAAAATGCTGAAGACGGAAGCGAAAGCAACAAACATCAACAAGGACAAATACAAAAATCAGCTTGGACAAGAGGGAAAACCTATATACATACCTACATAGCTACATTTGCTTAAATTTATGGTTGCATCTGCCTGAAGAACAGGGGTATTTATGGGGAAGGACGAAATCTCTGACGAGGAACAGTTGGTAAATTTATTTACTATACGGTAAGCGTGGCAGACTATTTCTTTATTTAATCACAAGTACAGGTGGACATGAAAATTTCATCTCGTTTTTAATTTCTGGCTTCTGTCCCTAGGGTGCTATACGAGATGGGGTGCATATCAAACCAGTTTGCAAGGTTTCTGAGGTCTACCCCCGAAAGAAAAAGAAAACATCGGAGCGAAATCAATGTCTAACCTTGTCATTTTAATCTTAATAAGAACATACACACATACACAAATACATGCCTCTAATGTTTGCACAAGGGGTTGAAGTCTTAAGCTTTTGTTAACACTATACTAAGACTATACTAAGACTATACCTATGCGGTCGAATACTTATCCCAGCTAGAAAGCTGCGTATAAATATGCCTACGAAAAGTTGTGTGAAGACAAAAGGGCATATTTAAAGATGTTGTTTAAGCTGTTGCTCTACAAAACTGGAGTTTACCTGATGGAATTTTAATATGGTTATTCCAGATTTGCTTTGCAACAGCTTATACAACGTCTATGAATATACCCCAAAATTCTTCACACTCTTACGATAATACCTGTATCATACTCGTATAACTCTGTTCCCGCCATTATACAACTAGAATTTCTCGAATGAGTTTATTTGGAGGTTGAAACCATAAGAACACATTTTAAAGTTTCAATTTCCCTCTTCCCTGCACTCTGTGGCTGGAAAAAGGCCGCGAAACGTCAGTTGTATAGCCGGGAATAGTAAGAAAACCATATATTTTATTATAATCCATACCATACAAATATCTTTGTTCAACAAGTGTTTTATTTGAGTGGGAAGAAAAATATATGTTTTGACCCAATATTTTAAGTGTGTGTTATACAATTGAAATGCGGAACATGATTTTAAAATATTTTTTTAGGTGCAGGATTAAAAGCCAATAATGGGCTTTTGGCTCAATTGGGGGGGTTAAAAGTGCATAAATGCATTATGAACTTATAACCCACATATGTGGGCCTAAAATCCGGAAAAATTCTTATGCACTACTGGCCCAACGTTAATGCAATTTTGGAGCACTTAGATGAGCCAAAAGTCCATAGTGATATGAAATGGCAAAGTTAGTATTATTTTTGGATTTTATATTATAAATTCAAAGTTTCTTTAAATCCAGATTCTTTAAATGCAAATGAAGCTTTGTATGCACTCAACTTCGCACCTACCCCAAATCCAATCGTGATCCCAAGCAGGGAGGTTGCAGGGGGGCAGCAAACCCCCAAACATACCTCACTGTTAATTTGCGTGAGTTATTCAATTTAACAAATCAGATAAATCCTCACCTTGGCGAAAAGTATAACAACAACAATATTACCCGCGCACGAATCTTCAATATTTGCTTCAAAAGTGATTGCTTTTTCGAGATTTTATTTAAACTCACCTTACCTTACATAAATACAATACTAGCACTCAGTATTATGGCAGTTGAGCCCACTATAGGATTGGAGATGGGTGCGAGGTTGGGTTCCGTAGTTTCTTTTGCATTTAAAGAACCTGCATTTAAAAACGTTTTGGATTTATCCTATTTATCCAACAATTTTACTATAGGTTTATCCTTTCCTCTTCTTGCTTTTGAGCGATAAGTCCGAAAAAGCATATACTCAGCCTTTTCAATAAATAGAAGCCAAGTCGTTGAAATTTCGTCCACCTTCATTCACATTGGATTTTGAACAAGAATGGAGGAAGAGCTTGACGAATGTGCAGAAAGGTGTTTTTATAAATGCTTTTGACTCTATATAAATGATTGATTTTGACAGACTTTCTTAAGAAAAATATGAACTTTCGATCCACTTCCTTCTAATGTTATGGCCCACTTGAGTGAGTTAGAAGTTTATAATGCATTTATGTACTTTTAACCCTCCCAGGTGATCCAAAAGTTCATTATGGACTTTTGACCCTGCACCATTTTTAATGTTTTTTTTCCCCGTGGACAGGTGCAAAACCTGCATAAGGCTCTATCAGGACCGAAAAACGCGTGATCATAGGTGTGTGAGATTCTTACTACACTAAAACCACCTCCACTTCCCGAATTAGCGTTGAATTAGCGTGCTCTAATAGTCGATTTCTATGTTTTCGCGCGAAACTTTTTATTACGTCCCGGACCGTAGGAATCCCGAGATCCCTGTGAAGATCTTGTATCTTACGAAGCATTTACAAATGACGTAAGCAATTTATTTTCAAACGTGTGTAAGTTATTTAAGTTTGTATCGCAGGTACAACCCCAAAGTTGTATACCATAAATCCAAACAGGTTTAAGAACCTTTCAGTATAAAATCAATTTGTTTTCAATACTAAGCTTTGAATATTTACTGAGTAAAGAGTTTATATCTCTTAATTTACCATTTAGTTCTTCGCATTTCTTTTTTATGTGCGACTTCCATTTTAATTTCGCGTCTAGAGTCATTCCCAGATACTTTGCCTCATTTGCAAATGGAACACGAGCGGTATTAAGAAAGACGGATAATCTATTTATTTTTTTATATGTAAAGTCCACGTGGACTGACTTTTGTTCATTGAGCGCTATTCACCATGTTTTTGTCCACTCATTGGCATTATTAAGAGCATTTTGTAATTTATTTTAGCTTCGCTAATCATTTTGCCTACTGCTAGTATTGCAGTATCATCAGCAAACCTGGCTACAATAGTGTCTTCTGTTTGAGGTATATCACGTGTAAATAAAAGGTACAGAACTGGACCTAATACACTTCCTTGTGGTATCCCAGCCACTATTTCTTTGAAATTAGAATAGTCATTTCCGTGTCTTACACGAAAAAGTCTTTCATCTAGATATCCGTTTAGAATGTTATAAAGTCCGTCAGGCAGAACTTGTCTTAATTCAAATTTGAAGCCTTCGTGCCACACCTTGTCAAACACCTGTGACACGTCCAAAAAGACTGTCGAACGGATTTTCTTTTCTTCAAGAGCTCTCTCAATTACGTCAGTAATTCTATGCACTTGATCAAGTGTCGAATGCTTGCTTCTAAATCCGAACTGATGTTCAGGTATTAACTGTTTCTCTTCTATTATCGGTTGCAGGCGCAGGAGTAGTATTCTCTTAAAAACTTTTGATATTAGAAGAAGCGAAATCGGCCGGAAAGACTTCTTTTCGTGAGATGGTTTGCCAGGTTTCCAAACCATTATGACTTCCTTCCTCAACTTTCCATTGACTTGGAACATATTTTTACCTAAGAGCGGCATTTATTATGTAAAGGAGGTTGATTAATCCTTTACTAGGGAGCATTTGTAAAAATTCTGCCGTTATTAAGTCATATCCTAGAACTTTATTGAACTTCCTTTCTCTTTTTAATTCGGCAAGTGTAGAATTTCTTGTTATGTAGCTTTCATTAGAAGTAAAATTCATATTAATATTTTCGTTGAGTTCTTGCCCTTCGAATGACATAAATATTTCCCCTAAGTAATCGATGAATACCATCGCTTTTTCTTTGCCACATTTAGCCCATTTATTTTAGCTTTTCCTGATCGGGGACACTGGAAGCTTTAGTTTTTTTTGTTGTTTTCATAGCTTTCCAAGGGTTCACCATTAAGTGGATTATTAGCAGATATATATTTAAATCACTATGAAAATAAATAGATTTTATCGCCATAATCGCCGAGCGAAATGGGCCCAGTTCCCTATTAATTACGAAGGTGGAGCTCCAGCTCATCTTCGATTCATTAAAGAAGAAGAAGTCAGCAGGAGTCGATGGCATATCCAACGTTGTACTTCGACATTTACCTCAAGAAGCAGTAGACATTTATACCACTCTGTTTAACAACGCTCTGAATAATGCATATTATCCAGTGCGTTGGAAGACAGCTGTGGTGCATCCTCCCGAAAAAGGGAAAGGACAACTCCAATCCGGCGAATCTCCGGTCGATAAGTCTTCTTCCGAGTATCAGCAAGGTATTCGAAAAAGTTATCAATAGAGCTCTGTCTAAGTGGGCAGAGGACAATAATATCATACCGGACAATCAGTTCGGTTTTAAGGCGGGACATGACACCATTCATGCCGCGTCTAAACTCGTTTCTGATGTCCAATGGAACAAATCTAAGAAGCAGTGTACAGGTGCCTGTCTGGTTGATCTGGAGAAGGCCTTCGACACCGTATGGTTAGAGGGTCTTTATCTAAAGCTGACCAGACTTGGCATTAGTAAACCACTGTTATATATGCTTTATGATATGCTCAATGGCAGAAAGTTTGTTGTCAAAAGTGGCAATGTAACTTCTGCCACAACCTTTAACATTAAAAATGGTCTTCAGCAGGGAGCGGTCAACTCGCCGATTCTATTCAGCATTTACACCAGCGATCTGATAGGTAGTCTAACTCAGGCAATTGCGTATGCCGACGATCTAATTGCGTACAGAACAGCTGCAAAAGTCGAGGACATCAGAATTCTTTTACAGGGTGACTTCGATGAGATTCAACGATATTGTGATGACTGGAAGTTGAAAATCAACTTTCAGAAATCAGAAACTATCTTGTTTAGGACTCCGTTGCGTGGAGCCACAAGGGATACGAGAAAGAACTGGCGCAAGCTGGTGATCGTAGGGCCAAATGGACATCCACTGGCGAGTAAAAGTGTAGTAAAGTACCTTGGCATCTGGATGGATCAGTATTTGTATTTCGACAGACATATAAATGCTGCTCTGGCCAGGGCTAGGGGAGCTTTTGCCCTGACGAAACGGTTGTTTTATAGCAGCCGGCTTGACAGCAGGGTGAAGGTGATTTGCTACATGGCCCTTATCCGGCCGATGATTGCCTTTGGATGTCCGGTTTGGTTCAACGTTGCCCCATCTCAAATGGAAAAGATTCGGGTGTTTGAGAGGCAGTGTCTACGACGCTGCCTTGGATTGCACAGAACACCAGAGTCGGAGTACAAACACTACTATTCCAACCTGGCTCTATACAACGGGGCCAACATAAACAGGATAGATAATTTCTTGCTGAAGCTTATTCGGGGTCACATTGCAAGAGCGATGTCCTCGTCCAACAGCTTAATTTTCGGGGCTTATTACCCTAAATACGAATACTATGAGAGTGTGCGTCTAAGCGGCTTTATTCCGCCCGATGCATTCCTCCACCTAGACAGTCGAGGGCTGATCCAGGATAGAGCGGCGGTTCCGCTAATCCACCACGTCGGCCGTAGAACTGTAGATCGGCGGCTCCTTTACAGTCGGGACGTTCTCGCACAAGACGGAGCTGAGCACCTTCGGTTCAGTAGGACTGTGTCCGAACGGGACCGAAGAGATAGGGTAAAGCAGGAGAACCAGTTCTGGTGGTTGAAAAACGCAGATGAAGTTCCTTCAGACATATAATAGTTGACCTTGCTATTTTCTTTAGTATGGCCGACTTACATAGGTTTAGGTAGTTAGTTTTAAGTAGGGACAGTCAGGGTGGCGCCAAAAAAAAAAAAAAAAAAAAAAAAAAAGAAATTATAAAATCCACAAAAATACAAAAAAATTATAAAACCGGAAAATGCTTGCTGTGGCTGTTCTAGTTTGTAAGTAGTCTGTAAGTAGCTTATAAGTAGGTTGTAATTAGTTTTAAGTAGCTTTAAGTAGTTCTAATTAGTTTTAATTAGCTTTAATTTAGTTTTATGTAGTTTGTAAGTTTTATATAAAACCAAAAAAAAATAAGGACATAGATACCGAGTTTTTTTGTGAAATTCTTCTCGGTAAAAAATAAAACCGACCTGAATTTAGTATTAAGATAGTTCTTAGGCCGAAAGGCATTAGCATTAAGTTATTATAGTTTAACTTAGAGCGCCCGACTGGGGCCAGTAAGTTAGTTTTAAGATATTGATAAGTAGGCTAGTTTTTATGAATTTTTGTCTAGCTTTAAGATAGTTTTAAGAAAATTGAAAAATAAAAATGAATTATAAAAAAAAAAAAAAAAAAAAAAAAAAGATTTTATCTTTACAAAATCCACGAAACCAGAAAATAATATCGTATTCAAGATACGTTGATGATACTTTTGTCATATTTGATGGTACACACAGACAAATAGACCTTTTAACCAAATACATTAACAACATAAACACAAAAATTGAAGTCACCACAGAAGTTGAAAATGATAACTCGATTAACTTTCTAGACCTAAACATTACAAAGAACAACAACAAATTCAAATACAAACTACACAGAAAACCAACTACAACTGACATTACAATACACAAAGACACATCACCCACATTCCCAAAAAAATGGCTGCATATAATGCCTTTATTAATAGGTTAATAAATATACCTATGGATAAAGAAGATTATGACATCGAACGCAATACAATAAAATGCATCGCACATTCAAATGGCTACAATACTACAATAATAGATAAACTAATATCAAAAAACAAAAAGAAAATTTACAACAACAAAATAAGCAAAACCTCAACAACAGAAAACAAATACTTTTCAGTAGCATACACCAACATATTACCACAAACACTCCAACGTGAATTTAAAAAACTAAACATCAACATTTTATTCAGAAGTAATAACAACATCCAAAACATATTAAAACCAAAAATAAAAACAGAATTAAAAACATGCTCCGGAGTTTATATACTCAAATGCAACGATGGCAACATGTACTATATTGGACAAACAGGGAGAACGTTCTACGATAGGTTTCTAGAACATAAACCAGAAAACAACACCAAATCAAACTTTGTCCAGCATCTGATCGACAACAACAACAACCATAATTATACTGACTTCGACACCAACCTAATACCATTGCACATATGCAAAAAAGATACTTGACGCAACAGAAGAACATGAAATTTATAAGGCTAGTAAACTAGAACAGGACAGACTATTGAACGACAAGTTGACATTTAAAACAAATCCATTATACGATACAGCAATAAGAACCAAATAGAAGAAAGAAGACAACAACATAACACGACACAATAGCAAAACTCTACAACATCACAAGAAGAGACACCGGCTTTGACACCAATTTTAAATTAAGTTCTTAGCCCGATGATGGAGATATACCTACACTCCAAAACGCGTCGCTGGATATTAAAATAAAAAATAATTAAAGTTGTGATAATAATTAGGAATTTAAATTTAAACAAAAAAAAAAAAAAATTCAAACTTAGATACCTTAGTGTTTTCTTTTTATTTATTTTATTGTTTTCAATTTATTTATATCGAGTTTTTCAATAAGAGCGCTACAAAAGTTAAAAAAAAACAAAAAAAACGGTTTTAGATGTCAATGAAATTCTTTATTTCTGTGAAAGTACTTTCGATGCCATCATCCATGGAACTCGATTTCTTTTGCATGGCCACCACGGGCATGCTTGCAGAAGTCCAGACGCTGAACACAATTTTCGACGGTTTTCAAGCATAAATCGGCCGATACTGCTGCAATTTCACGTTCGATATTCGTACGAAGCTCATCAATCGTCGCTGGCTTGATGGCATAGACCATAGACTTGACGTAGCCCCACAGGAAACAGTCTAACGGCGTCAAATCGCACGACCGAGGCCACCAAGCGACTGGACCATTTCCTGAGATAAAACGTTCTCCATACTTGGTTTCCAAGTCAAGCGTTTCTGGTGGTCAAGCGGCTTCAGTTCTTGCGTCAATGAATATTAATAATTAATAATCTTGAAAGGATGTAGGCCAAGATCTCTTCGCGAAATTCGCCACAACGACGTCACAGAGATGCCCTTCAACGCTTGGGAACGACGTGTGAGAGACACATTTGGGCTTTCTGCAACTGAAGTCTCAGCGGCAGCAATATTCTCGACACTACGGGTACTTCTTTGTCTCACTGGCACGGGAACATTTTCTGCTGTGCCTGCGGATTCAAATTTTTCCACTAGACGCTCAATTTTTGATCTGCTAGGACGATTATGACGACCATAAATTGGACGTAACGCTCTTAACGTTGAGGCCACTGACTCCGAATTTCGGAGTTTTTTCATCATAAAATGGCAAACCTTACTGAAGAGAAATGTCAAAAGAGCGGGAAAAAATATGCCGTCGTTTGCTGTCCCTGTCGCTCTACTTTTGTAGCGTGCCTGTTGAAAAACCCTTTATACTAACATTAACAACACAACTTGGAGACTCCATCAAAATGCATAAGCAAGTAAATAGGTAAATACCATACAAAGCACAATAATAAACAAAAGTATACTTACCATTTTTAAATTAAGTATTCTACAGTTCGGCCAGCCTGATCGAGTAATTGATAAATTATATGTACATATATATACAGTGAAATCTCTCTTGGGCGGACAGCCATGGTGCAGAAATTTTTGTCCGCCTAAGGGAGTTGTCCGTTTAAGGGAAATCAAACAAAAACACTAATTTTAAAAACTAAGAGTCTTCATTTATAAACAGAAAATAAAAATAAAACAAATAAATAAACTTCACTTCCTTAAAATTAACTTAACTAATAACGGCTACATCTATGAATTTTTATAACAGCAAAAAAACAAAATAAATAAACTTCAGTTCTTTTTTATCACAAGACGTGGAATGAAAAGATTAAATTTAAGATATTAATACATTCATATAAAAACCAGCCTCTAAAAACTTTGCAAAAATATAAGAAGACTCGTAGCTCTTTATGTTTTTTTCAAAAAAAAATTTTCAATATTTGCTTGCTTGGTTTTAGAAAAAAACGATTTATTTTGGAATCATGACTGTAGGTCAACCAAAAGTTGAACAGCTTCACCATCATTTTTCTTGGCCGCAAAATTTTTTAAATTTTCAATTAAAGTGTTTGCTTCTTGGTAGGAATTAATAGATGTTCCCATCAGGTCCTGATCCAGATCCTCTTCCTCAGATTCACTGCCAGACTCGTTGATTTCAACAGGAATTGAAATATTTTCTGATATCATTTCAAAGTCATCTTCCACGATCAACCAACGATCATCCATCAAAACAAAACTTTCAGGTCGTCCATCTAATCTGCATTCATGAAGGAGCTTGGAAATTTCTCTTAAATTTGCTAGAGGCAAGTCATCTTCTGCATCGAATTTACTGTCCTCCAAATTCAAGCATTCTCCAAAACCAGCATGTTTAAAACAATTAGTGACTGTTTTTGCTGTTACAAGCTTCCAAGCATTATTAATAAAATAAATTGCGTCTAATACATTTATACTTTTGATTAATTCACGGGTAGATTGCGAGCATTCCATACGGCCAATGAGATGTTTTAAAATAAGTGAACGGTAGTGAAATTCAAAATTTCTTATTACACCTTGATCCAAAGGCTGACAAATCGATGTGGTGTTCGGAGGAAGATAAACAACTTTTATATTTTGCAGCTTCATGTCTTTAGGATGAGAAGCAGCATTGTCAAGAAAGAGCTAAATTTTTTTCTTCTCAAGCTTCATTTTCTTGTCGAATGAACGAAGCCACTCTATCATAATTTCTTGCGTCATCTATGCTTTTTTGTTGTGCTTCCATTCGACAAGCAGTTGATCATGTTTAAGGCCACGAAAAGCTCTCGGGCGGCAAGATTTTCCAATCACCAACAGTTTTTCTTTGTCTCCTGCCATATTGGCACAGTGCAAAATAGTGAGTCTCTCCTTAGAAAGCTTGCCTCCTGTGCACTTCTCTCCTTTTAAGGTCATTGTCTTTGTGGGCAGTGCTCGAAAAAAGAGACCTGTCTCATCGGCATTATAAATGCAGTCAGGATCATAACCAACTGTTATTGCAGGCAGCTTTTCAAGAAAAGTCTTAACGTCCCCAGGATTAACATCTGCAGCTTACACTTTTGTAGGATATTCCGTGGCGTTTCCGAAATGTATCCAGCCAACCAGCTGATGCTTTAAAATCTGTGATTCCTAAGCGCGTTGCAACTACTGTTGCCTGTTGTCGAATTGCACTCCCAGATATGGGAAACCCTTTGTTTCGAGCTGCACTGAACCAGTCGAAAACATTTTTATCAAGATGATGAAACAAATCTTCTTTTTAGATGAGTTGCATTGGAGTTTGACTCCCATTCACTCAAAAGTTCATTCTTTTTTTTTCAGTAAATCAGCAACTTGGGTTTTTCCTATTTTAAATTGTGTTGCTAGTTCCCGTACACTTTTTTTATGTTTTTGGCTAAAGCTGATTACGTCTACCTTTTCCTTTAAAGTTAAAGTTTTTGGTGGCATCCTGAAAACATGTTTCTAATAGACCAAGTAGGTAAAATTAATCCAAAGAATTTAAAACTACCTTAGCGCAAATAAACAAAAATCTGAAACTCTAAAAATAAACCCTTTTTACGTCCAAACAAAATCACTTTCACCACATGAATGAGAGAATCAGAAAATAAAAATGCAAAAAGATCCAACAGATAAATACACATTCAACCGATACACAAAATTCACACATACATAATAGAGTTACTGGGCTGGCAGCTGGCACGCATATATTTTTCCATTACGTGAAAAGAATTTGAGGTTTGCTGTAGACTGCAACATAAGAAAAATACCGTTTCCAAAATTATCAGCGTGATGACATGTTCAAACCTGCTCTGGTGTCCGTCTAAGAGAAAATATTTTGTCATTCATACGTGAAATTTCTGTCCGTGTCCGTCTAAGGGAGTGTCCGTCCAAGAGAAACTGAAAACAATGAAACTTATATGGAGCAATTTCCGTTCAAAAAAATTTGTCCGCCTAAGGGAGGTGTCCGTTTAAGGGAGGTGTCCGCAAAGGGAGATTTCACTGTATATATTTTTTTTTTTTTTCATCCGATGAAAATCTTCAAAAGACGCTCGGTAAGAATCGGTACCGAGTAGTGTGGGACTCTTACCGCACTAAAACCACCGGTGAATCCGGACCAATCTATGAAAGATCGACAAATGATTTTTCTTTCTTAATTTATAAATCGCATTGTGGGAAGTTTAAGTTATAACACTTTCCCATAGCTTTTTTTTTATGATTTAATAAAAAGTTTCTCTCTACATCGAAAGTATACACAAGAATAATAACATTTTTTTTTATTAATTATCATTTTTTTTAGATTTCAACAAACGAAAATTTGCAATTATATAACTTTCTTTTTTTACTTGCGGTATGGGTACTATAAGGCAAGTTCTGGATTCGTGCACAAAAAAACTTTCGAGATAACAATCAAACATGACATTATGATGATAAAGAACTCAAAAAAAGTGGGGTGGCACAATACTGTCTGCCTGTACCTCGATCTACAGCCTAAGCCACTGAAGCGATTTTCTTCAAACTTTGAACTTATGTTTTTTTGTAACTATCCAGAGAGAAAATTGATTTTTTTTTTAGCTCCAAAAATAACAGAACTTGCTATACAACCGTTAGGGAAAAGCTAGTTTATCTCAAGAACGGCTACAACGATTTTGATAAAAGCAAAAATCAGTGTATTATTCTAGGTATAGTGTACGTTTTGGTAAAACAAAAATTACCAAAAAACGTTATTAACGGTACGATATAACGGTTTTCTTAATTTTCGACTTTCTCAGTAACGGCTCACACGATTTCAATCAAAATTTTTGTGTAAGAGCTCCTATCAAATATTAATAATATTGAATATCAAAATTTTGAAAAAAGTAAATTTCGGATTTAAATAAAAATGTTTTTTTTTTGAAAATTCAATATTTCAAAAACGGGTTGACGAATTTTTTTTTTAAACTTAGTCAATAAATGTATATTAATAAATACTCAAAATTGACAAACCAAATTTTTTTTTTTTAAATGTAACTTGCTTTTTATAACGGGTGATTTTTTAGCTGGTTTGGTTTTGGCAACACTGGTTTTGACAGCTGACGTGTGTTTAGTACCTTGTGTCACTGTCAAACAGCTTCAGTTTGGTTTGCAATTTAACCATGGATCGTCTTACAAATGAACAACGCTTGCAAATTATTGAATTTTACTATCAAAATTCGTGCTCGGTTCGAAATGTTTAAAATGTTGGAAATTGTGTTCAGCGATGAGGCTCATTTTTGGTTGAATGGGTACGTAAATAAGCATAATTGCCGCATTTGGAGTGAAGATCAGCCAGAAGCATTGCAACAGCTACCAATGCATCCCGAAAAAGCCACTGTTTGCAGCGTTACTGTCAATGGTGAACGCTACCGAGCGATGATAACAAACTTTTTTTTGCCCGAAATGGAAGTTCTTGACTTGCATGATATGTGGTTTCAACAAGACGGTGCCACATGCCACACAGCGCGCGAAACAATGGCGCAATTGCGAGGCGAGTTTGGTGAACAGTTAATTTCAAGTTTCGGGCCGGTCAATTGGCCGCCTTGATCGTGCGATTTGACACCATTAGATTATTTTTTGTGGGGGTATGTCAAGGCTAATGTCTATAGGGACAAGTCCGCTTCGATTGACGCACTGGAAGCCAACATCCATGCATTCATTCGTGAGATACCGGCCGATATGTGTGAAAGAGTATGCCAAAATTGGACTCAGCGGATGGGCTACCTGAGACGCAGCCGCGGTCAACATTTGCATGAAATTATCTTTAAACATTAAATTGCAAAGTTCAAACTATCGATTCAAATAAATATTTCATTCATTTTTTCGAATTTTTTGTGTTTTTTTTTTAAGTTCTAAACCTCTTAAAAAATCACCCGTTACTATTATACTAGACAACTTTTATAAGAAATTGGCCATTCTTGTCCTCATACAATTTTTATTTCTTAGAGGTTGTTAAACTTTTTTGAAAATAAATAATTAGCCAGTTTATATTTCTGAGATCTCAGAGGACTCAGAGCGCTCAGAAATATAAACAGGATACCTCTCAAAAATTCCTCACTTTTCTCCTTAAAAACTGAGACTGAAATTTTTTGGATTACCTTGCTCAATTATTTTTTGTCTCAGTAAATTCTATAAGAAGAAAAAAAAAGAGTTGTTTTGACTTCTATGTGAGGAATACTGTTTATACTTTATACTCCTGCTTTGTCAAAAAATTGAGGAAAAATACTGAGCGCTCAAGAAATATAAACTGAACAAATGGAAATGAAAAAATAAACTAAAAAAATTGTAGCAAAAAATGCAATAACTACTTTAAAATTTTACTACCTATAAAAATAAAGGAAAATTGAGAGAATCGTGCAGTTTTCAGGAGAAATGGTAAGGTGGTTCGAGCATCGATAATATAGTTTTCATTCACAGAACCAGCATCGCTTATTTGTGCCAAGCAATGCTCGGCAGCGATGTGAAAACTATTTATTAGATTCTCTTTTCACAGAACCAAAATAGGCCCCCTGGTGTTAACAAAAAATTGTTCGCTAAATATAAAGGTCCATATGAAATATATAAGATATCGATGGTCTAAAATTAACACTTTTACCAGGGTGTTTCTTCACCAGCTAATATGAGGTCTTTTTTGACGGAATTGTTTAGCTTGGATTATGAGGACGTCGGTGGAGGTCTTGATCTATCTGACAGTCTAGATTTTAATACAAATGTTAAATATCCGGGAGCTAATAAAGGCTAATAAGAAAAACCGTAGGGACCAAATTAATTTTTTTCATATATCGTTATGGTATAAAAATATATACCTATGTTTAAATCTAATACAAATTTTAAAATTTTAATTCATGTCGTACTATATAATTATATGAATGTTTATAATCTATTTAAAAATAAAATGCACGGCTGGATCGCACGAACTTGCTCTTATGTTCAAGTTGCTTGGGATTGAGAACTTTTGAAATATGAAAGTAATTATAGAAAACAAATATAAAAATATAAAAAGAGTATTTAAATCGTTCTTTTAACTGTACAAACAACTAGTAAAATCACTTAGACCTCAAAAACAAGTATGCCGTTTGATTACTTGAAAAAATAGGAATATATGCAAAAAAAATGTTTGAATCTTTGAGCGGTTTTTCTTAAAAATTAAATTTTTATATAGTTATAACACATGCTTAGGTTTAAAAATAAGCAAGAAAATATGTCATTAATCTAATAAAGTAGCTTTTAACATTTTCGGAAAAGTCTATTAAAATGTAACAATAACCTTTCAATGTAGATAGGACAAATATTTTTTCTTTTGATGTGAAAGAAAGTTCAGTGAAAGTATAAAACTTGATTCTAGGTGTTGAAAGTTGCGCCATATGGCCATTATATTGGAAAAGGGGTTCACCCTATCATTTGAAAGAATGGACTTTCACGTTTCTAACCCCTTAACAATCAAAACTATTTTAGGATCCTGTCTCTGTGCTGCCGCCAACACAAACTCAAAAGATTCATCATCAACTTTTCAGTTTCAAGCTCATAGCTGGTGATACTTGCTTTGAACTTCTGTCACCCGCTTGGAAAAATAGAAAACCAGATGGAATTTATTGTCCTTTTGTCTTTTGAGGAAGTACTGCTGCATATCCTACACTACTTGCATCACAGTACTTAGTTATAAATAAGTTAAAAGCGTCATTTTTTTTAACACCAAAGACAAACATCGAATCTTTTTTTAAAAAGATCGTAGAGTGGCTTGGCTATATTCAAGAATTTTTTTTATGAGTTTGCGAAAATAGGAACAAAGTCTTATAAATAAAACTGTGAATTTCCTTTGTACACTTGGGTATAGGAAAATTTTGTATAGAGCTTATACTTGTATCATTTGGCCTCACGCCATTTTCATTTATTTTGTACCCCAGATATTGGATTTCAGTTTGTTGAAGTAAACATTTGTCAGATCTGAGATGCAAACCATTTTTAACCAAAACATTAACAATTTCTTCTAAAATATCCAAGTTTTCTTTAGTGAACTCTGTAGTAATTAAAAAAACATCCATATAGCTAAGAATCTTACCTTTCGCAATCAAGTCCTTAAATACTTGCTAAATAAATCTTTTAAAAACGAATGGACCTTTTTTTAACCCGAATGGCATCTTTATATATTACAATTTTCCTAGAGGCGTGGTGAATAAGGTACTGATTCCTCCACCATTTCGACATGACGGAATCCAACTTTAAGGTCAAGACTTGTGACACACTGTTTATCTTTAAGACGATCGATATGATCCTCTATCAAAGGTAAGAAAAAATTTTGCCTTAATTTTATTTTATTTAACTCGCGGTAATAAACGCAGATCCTCAGATCCCCATTCTTCTTCTGCACAAGAACTATGGGTGACGCAAATGAGGAATTCCATTCGCGAACAATTCCTTTTTTTCATTAAATTATTTAAAATCTTTTGGAGTTTTATCTTATGTACATATGGCGATCTTCTTGGTGGACAATGAAAAGGTGCCTCTTTGGACAGAACAATTTGCATTTTAAATCTGTGATTGACTGTCTTTTAATTAATTAAAATAGAGAAAGCTGGTGTAACTATCCGGAGTACGTTTGCTTTTATAACCCCAGGTAAATGTTCATTAATTTTAAGATCTAATATACCTACATTACAACTCACATCGATATTCAAAACCTGAGCAATAAAGTTGTCATCATCACTGGCACTATTCGGCCAATGACTGGGCTCCCCGAGTCCAAAAACGTCAATAGTGTAGTTGTTGTATCCATTTGATCGCTGATAAATTTATACATAATTGCGCAAAATTAAAAGCACTCTTAAAATGGGAGTCTGCTCTAAGAATGATTTTTACATCAAGAGTCGGCTCTCTTGCAATTTTAAAATACATAAAGTATACCTTAACGCTAAAGCACTCACTTAGCTTTAAAAACAGCAAGACCCTTATTTATCTCATAAAAAGTATACTTTATCCATAGAGAAAAAGTATTTCAAAAGTAAAATGTATTTAAAACATATTTTTAGCCTGTTGAAAATTTTTGACTTTTATATTTGTAGGGAAGTATTTTGTTGGTGTTCGTTTTAAATTTGTTTCTGTTGTGTTGCGGTGTCTCTGTCAGATTTGGGCTTGTCAACCCTAATTTGCTTTCGTTACGTTGCGGAGTTCGTTCTAGTTAGAAGTGTTGTTTAATGCGTTTAAAATTATGAAATTTTTTAACAAGGACTCTCACCAAAACGTCTATTTTAAATAGAGCTGGATCTATTCCTTAAACGAGCAATGTTTGAAATATTGCGCCAATGTTTTTTTCGAATTCGTTCCTTGATGCTTTTCTCTCATAATATGTTGCCAGAGTGTTCATCTTGTCTGGCAAATCCAAACTTACTCCAACTTCTGCTCGATCTTCCGCGTTCACAATCATCACTGAATTCTTGGTAGAGCAATTTGATGATATGTGTCCCACCTTCCCACACTTTAAGCACGATACTTCTCTTTTCAGGCACAGATCGATTGCTGTTTTGATTAAAAACGTGTGCTGGCATCTGGTCGCTAAGGTGGAATGTTTCGAGCATGGAATTATGCGATGTACCTCTCGATGATCTGATATCAGAAAAGTTGTCTCGGCCATTGCTTTTTGTCTTCTCATATTTGCGTAAGGCTGACCTCAATTCTGCTATATTATTGGCATTATAAAGAATTGCCCTGTTTATCTCAACGTCTGCGATTCCTTTGATGATAAATTGAACTATGTCATCTTCTTCAACAGAACATATTGCTGAAAAGTCTAATCGCTACGCTTCCTTCTGCTTTGAAGACTACTGTAGACATCTGCCTTGGTCACGTTTTTTTTAATTCGTGTATTAAATATTTGTTTGATATCTTGCCAACTTTTGGGTATAATTGTTCTGATGTACAGTTTCGCTGTACCTGTCAGCAGCCTTTTGCCATAAAGAAATTTATTTCTCTCGCCTAGGCCTAAGATTTCGGAATATTCTTGGAATTGTTCTATCCAACGCTGCACAGGTATATTGTCATTACCACTTAAAGCTGGTATAGAGTCCTCAATATCCCTGAAACAAACCGAAGTCGCTTTATCAATAGTTGCTGCCTCCTCCAATTGAAATTCACGAAGCTGTCCTTAAAGCTTAGCAATTTCCTCTTTCTTGTTGCAAACTCTACGAAGTTTTTCCAATTCTTCGTCCAAAGCTTCTTCCTCTAAACGTTGCTCACCGTTATCATCCCTGTCATTATCATCACCAGATTCTGAGTTTGATTCATTGGAGTCGTCTCAAATTAGTTTTCGCAGATCATTTTCGGTGTACCCTTTAACTCCTGCCTGCACACTGAGTTTGAATTCGGCTTTCGAACCACTAGTTTGAAGCTGAAAAGCTCTTGAAACTGCTTTAAGAATAACAATACTGTTGCTGAATTTAAGAACACAGTGCAGGCTTCTGACATATTTTATAGATTGGTTTATAATTTATTTTTGCTGGATTAAACAAAGTACAAACAACGTCACAACTTTTTTTTTTTACTTTTGCACGTGGTGTCGCACTTCTGATAAATTGTAGAGGAAACTTTGGCAAGTAAATGATTAACGCGACTCGGCTACTTCGCAGTTCTTTATTGAATAATCTTACTTAATATAACATATTTTAATTCAATAGAGAAACATTATTTAAATCAACTGCGGATTGATCATTCGATCATCAATCACATTTGTCGACCTTTCATTTTGACGTTAAGTAGATATAGTACAAGTGAAATAGTACAGAAAGGCCTACGAATAAAAAAAAAATTGGTACCACCATGAAACTTTGTGAAAACGTTCCATGTATCACGAAAATGAAGAATCAAGAGTCTATACAAATATTTCACATGGAAGGGTGTTTTTTTGAAGGGTAGAGGGGGGAAGTTTTGGTGTATCAAATTGAAAAATTAATCTTGCATCAACTTAAGCATGTGACACATGTTTCTAAGGTAGTTTTTAATGCTGAATTAAATGATACCAAAACCAAGTCAATACGACCTCCGAGAAAAAAGTTCTTGTCATTTTTATGCTGTATTTGGTCCAATGGCGAAACTTGACGTCAAAGGTTCATTCGCCATAAAACACAATAATAAGAAGGATCTAAAAAAATATCTGTTGCAAAAAGGCGGTTTTTTGGGAGGGTCGTTTAGTAGTGGGACTATTACCATGAAACCAATTTTAAAAAATGGTACCACCATGAAAATTGGCAAAAATGCTTTATGACCCTGTTAGTGAAGAATCAAAAGAGTCTATAAAAATATTTTGCATGGAAGAGTGTTTTGTTTCTTTGAAAAACGATGGTGTCTCAAGAAACGTGGTAAAAATGTTTCATTTACTACGAGAGTGAACAGTAAATGAAATTTACAAAAATATCAATGGTGAAAATGTGTTTTCGTGGGTTTCAGTAAAGGCGTGTGTTACTTGTTTTTGGAAACAATATTTGTTTTTGAAAAAAGTATTATATTTTCCTGCACCCGTTAAAAACACCCTTTTAATACAGATATTTTTATAGACTCTTTTGATTCTTCACTTTGACAGTTCAGAACACACTTCTACCATGTTTCATGGTGGTACAATTTTTCTTATAGGTTTAATGGTAATACTCCTACTATAATCCAACTCCCAAAAAAAACACCTATTCACCACAGATATTTTTGTGGATTATTCTGATTATTGTTTTTTAAGGCAAAGGAACCGTTGATAACAAGTTTCATCAATAGATCATTATTTTCAATTGGTTTTCGGTAATATTTAACTTTTGTACTGAAAATAAAGTCATGCTAATATAAAAATGACATTAACTTTTTTCTCGGAGAGGGTATTGACTTGGTTTTGGTATCATTTGTTTCAGCATTAAAAAATACCTTAGAAACATGTGTCACATGCTTGGGTTGATACCGGGTTAATTATTCAGTTTGATACACCACAACTTGCCCCCTTTACCCTTCAAAAAAACACCCATCGATGTGAAATATTTGTATAGACTCTTTTCATTCTTCATTCTCATGGTGTATAAAACGTTTTTACTAAGATTCATGATGGTACTACGAGTAATTTGTTTGTTTTATTTATCCTGTTTAACCTGTACTAAGCGCCTTTCGTAGGTTGGTGTGTATCATGTATGATCCGGAAGATGGCGCTTCTTCATCAATACTTGTTGTAATCAATTCGTTATAGCCTGTATGTTAAATTAAGTATAAGTGGTTGTCAGTAATTTAATTCTGACACACTTATACCAAAGTTGGTCCATTGTGATACCATATGAATCTGGAAGACTCCTTCCTTACTCGTTAAACCACTTAGAGCTCCTGACAAAGCTTACGAGAGTATTTATGTCGATATTTGCCAGATCAATAGGGTCGTCATAGAAGTAGTCTCCTAAGTGGAGAATACGTCTGTTGAAAAGTGCTGGGCATGTACAGAGAAAGTGATGAATCGTTGCTTCCTCCTCTTCGTCCATACATCTTCTACAAAAATCATTTTGTAAACCATTTGCTGTTATAGACAATAATAATTAAAATTAGTAATACGTTTTTATTTCGGTATTGTTGGGAGAAAGGAAATTCTGATTCTGAAGGACCTCTCAATCTTAAATCAAGATTAATTGAGCTGGAAAAAAAATAACCCAAAAGAAACTTAAATACAAGAATTTTTGTTCTTATTTTGAGTTTGCTAATGCTTAATCTGAGAATTAAATAACATGATTTAAGTATGCATTGTTCCTTTCTCCAGCATATCTAAGAATACGTGATCTTAATTAAAGGTCGGAATGGTCTGAGATTAAGCGTTTTCATTCTTAAAATAAACCAATTGAATACTTAGCTTAAGCCTTCTAAGTCTTAAAATAAGAATTCGAAGCTAATAAGAAACGGACTTAAAACAAGAATTATGGGCCTGAATTGAAAATTTTCAAGCTTAACAGACCTTCGTCAACGAATCGGCGTGATTTGACACCGATATTCTCGATTTTATCTCGTTTTATCTGAGTGTTTATTAGGGGTGTTGTTATTTTTTTATTTGCATATTCAAAATTGGTATAGTGGATCTTGTAAGGGATTTAGAAAGAAGTAAATTTTGTTCTAGGATATTTTTCAAAACTGAATTTTGAGACCCCGTGGCCGGTTTCAGGAAAAAAAAAACAAAATTCGAAAAAGTGATCACAAGGCCCATTTAGAAAAATTTTGTATGAACCATGGGTGTGAGCGGCCAAGAATGGCTTTATTACTTTCTGATATGGTAAAGTTTACAATCCTTGATCAATGAGAAAGCTAGAGACTACAGTGAGCAATTAACCAGGAAACTCTCTGCCGTACCCTCAGCCACAAGTGTCAACAACCAATGGAACTTGTATCGCGACATCATTAAGGAGACAGCCAAGCCAAGACCACCATAGGCTATTAACCACCCAGAAAAAAAAGAGCCTATGGTAGGATGAGGAATGCCCGGTATTGTAGCAGAAGACGGAAAATGCACGAATTCAAATGCTGCAACGTAAAACAAGAGCAGCAAGAGAGGAGTACCGTTAAAAGAGAAAAAACTCTGCGTAGAAAGAAAAGAGCATGAGCAGCCTCTCAGGTCAGGTAACTTGAGTCTAGCACCATCACCAGTACCCGCCGGTTCTACAAATCAGCCAATCAACAGGCATGAGGATATAAAACCGGCAAGCAAGCTCTTCGAAACATCGATTGAACCCTAATCACCGAAGCACAAGGAATTCTGCTGCTTAATGAACATTCTGTAGAGCAAGCGACAGCAGAACAAAGAAGCATGAGACCATTCTATGAAGATCCAGTCCCAGCGCCCAGTACTGAAGAGATTTAGAAAGCCATCCACAAGCTTAAGAACAACCAATCCGCCGGCTCCGATGGCCTACCTGCGGAACACTTCAAGTATTGAAGAGATGTTCTGGCAGGATGCATGTACCAGCTCATCAACCAAGTATGGGTGAAGGAAAGCATGCCCGATGACTGGTCAATTAGATCCATATGGCCAATATTCAAAAGAGGCGATCCTATATCCTGCAAAAACTACAGAGGTATAAACCTGCTCAATGTTGTATACAAGATCCTATTCAACGTACTATGTGAGCGTCTTAAACTTTTCTGCAACACTATTGTGTGATTGGCTCGTATCAGTGTGGCTTCAGGCCCGGCGGATCAACGATAGACCAAATCTCAACGTTGAGGGAAATCCTGGAAAAGACCAACGAACTTCAAGTCGAGACTCGAGACTCACCATCTTTTCATCGATTTCAAAACCGGATATTATTGCATAAGTCGCCAAAAGCTTCTATTGGCGATGTCGGATCTCGGGATCCTGGAAAAAAAAACTTATACAGCTATGTCGCATGACGTTACAAAATACGCGGTGCAACGTGCAAATGGGTAACAGCTGACTCGAGCTATTCCAGGCATGAACAGGGTTCAGACAAGGAGACTCGCTATCATGCGGTGTCCTGGAGCAGATAGTTCGCAAAAGTGGTGTTAACTTGGGATGCACTATCTTTAACAGGTCTTCGCTTGCTGCTTGGCTATGCGGACGACATCGACATCATCGGCCGCTCCAAGCAAGCTGTACTAGAAGAATTCACAGCTATTGATGAGCAGGCGAAACGAGTTGGTTTTGAAATGAATGAGGACAAAACAAAGTATATGCTATCAACAAACAAAGCTTCATCTGTCCATCACCTAGGACAAAACGTCACTGTTGGTAGCAATAGTTTCGGGGTAATCAAAGAGTTCACTTACTTTGGAACAAATATTAATCCTACAAATGACACCTTAGTGGAAGTCGGACGAAGAATTTCCCTAGCAAACCAGGTTTGGCCAAGCAAATGGGTTCAAAACTTCTTTCCCGAAAGACAAAGTGCTAACTATACAAAACGCTAATTTTACCAGTTTTACTCTACAGTACCGAGTGCTGGACGATAATTAAAAAAGGGGAATTGATACTGGGCACTTTCAAAAGAATGAATGAATGAAGGATTTGGGGTATAAGTGCACTGCGACTATTAACATCTATTGTGCCCCCATCTAGAGCTGGATGAGGTTGCTCATACTACAGCACGTTCTCCAAATTTGTTTCCTTGAGGAACTTGAGTATTTGGAGTGTTTTTAGGGAGGGTAGTTTGCTCTCCTCTATCTGGTGATTTCCCAGGTACCTGTGTCTTTGATGCGCGAGTGCATCACATGTACCTAGTATATGGTCCGGTGTCTCCTCATGAGCATTGCAGAATCTACACGCGGCGCTCTCTAAGCCAAGAATGTGGAGGTGTCTTCTAAGCTTACAGTGGTCTGCGAGGAGACCTGTTATTATTCTAAGTTTGTTCCTGTTTAAGCTCATACAGGACTGGAATCGTTCCTGGTTGTGAGGCCCAATCAGAAGTTTGGCCTGTCTTAGCTTTGGGAGTTTGTTCCAGATTTTTTTATCTTTTCACCTCCTCTTCTGTTTTCTCCTATTCCGCAATAAGGCTCTGGTCCGTAAGGGGTGTCATTGCCCCAATTTTTGCTAAAGAGTCTGCCTCTTCGTTGCCTTGTATGCCAACGTGGCCAGGGACTCAATAGAGTGTGACAGAGTTATGTTTGCCCAGTTCGTTTAGCCTGCCTACACACTCCCATACCAGATTAGAGCTGATGCTATATGAGCTAAATGCATTGAGTGCGGCCTGGCTATCCAACATGATTGCAATATTTTGGTTTTTATATTTTCTTTCGACACATTTTCCTATGGCGTTAATTCCTGCCTAAAAAATACTTGTAGACTGTATTGAAAGTTTGGTTCTAGGCCCATAAATTCCAGCACCAGTCCCTTCCGAAGTTTTCGATCCATCAGTGTACCACTTGATGGCGTTTGCTCTAAGAATGTAGTTTACGGTTTCATACTCCCACTCTTTTTTGCTACTTAACTACACATGGATTTTTTTTCAATGTTATACTTTTTAATCATACAATCTCTTGGGATATCAAGAAGGTTCGATTCTGTGGACTTACAAATCGAGTCTCATTGCCTGAGACTAATGATTTTCCCTGTCTCAGTTCCCTCTTTTGAAAATCTCATGATGGCTCCCTTAGCAGCGCTTTCTATGGCCACGTGTAGTGGGGTCAAGTGAAGAATGACTTCCATTGCTGCTGTAGGGCATGTTCTCATTGCTCCAGTAATGCAGATGCATGCTAGCCTCTGTACATTTTCTAGTGATTTCCTAGTTGGTATAAGTTCGGTTCTTTTGTGTCATGCAACCGCCCCATAGGTAATGATGGGTCTTACTATCATGGTGTACATCCATCTAAGGATGTTTGGTTCACAGCCCCATGATTTACCTGCAAGTCTCTTGCATATCATCAGAGCTTTAGTGGCTTTCCCGACAGTTATTTCGACATGTTTGTTCCAGAGAAGTCTACAGTCTAATGTTATACGTAGATAGATAGACTTCCCAATAATTCATCTACCACGAGACTCCACAGTAAGGGTGATAACACCCTTCCCTGAGGACAGCCTCTTGTTGTGATAACTTTCTGAACACTTTCTCCTGCATATGCTCCTGCAGTTCTTGTGCTCAGCATCCAACTAATCCATCTGATTATAGCGATGGGTACACCCTTTCTTAACAAGGCCCTGTTAACAGCTTCATGTGACGTATTGTCGAAGGCGCCCTCAATGTCTAGGAACGCACATAAGGCCATTTCTTTAGAGTCTAAAGCTATTTTTACGTTGTTTGTGAGTTCATAAAGGACGGTTTCTGTAGATATACCCGCCCTGTAAGCATGCTGGCGATGGTTCAAAGGCATATTTATTAATACTTCTGATCTGATAAAGTTATCAATTACCTTAGAGATATATAGATAGATAGATAGATATAATTTTTTATTTCTTATAAATTCATAATTACAATATAATAAAATATATATACAATGTAATAAATCAAATAAATAAGAAAAATGGTGACATTCTGTATCTAATATATAAGGTATATTAAATAGTGTTGAATGCCACATCAAAAAAAAGCAATACAAAAATTGAAAATGAATTAATTCCAAAGTCTTCAGTAAGAAGGATGTTAAGCTTATTGGTCTGAAGGACTTTGGATGTTTTGTATTTTTCTTCCCGATTTTGGGAATGAAGACTACCTTAGCTTTCTCCATAGACTTGGTGTAAACCCAAGTGCGATACTTCTTCGAAGTATATTAATAAGATAAGGCATTAGTTCATCTTTTCCTTTTTGTAAAAGGGCTGGAAAAATGCCATCTACACCCGGTGATTTAAAAGGTTGAAAGGAGCTTATAGCCCAATCTATCCTGTTAACTGTGCAGATAGCCTTGGCTATCTTCCAGTCCTCCCGGTTTGTTTTAAGAGGTATTCTCTCCATTGTGTCTGCTACCATTGGTTTACTACCCAGAAAGTGAGTATTTATAAGGGTTGAACTTTGCTCCTCATTTTCTGTATAGCTACCATCAGAGTTTCTAAGTGCTAACGATGTTAGTGTTTTCTCTTTTGCTAGAGCTTTGTGTAGTCTTGCTGCTGCTGGAGTGGTAGAAATCCCCTCATAGAAATTTGCGAAGCTTGGCTTTCCTTATCTCCCCATTGTATTTGGTCATTTCTGCAGAGTAGTTATGCCACTCTCCATTTCTCTTTGCCTTATTGAAAAGTTTTCTTACCTTCGATCTTAGTTTTGACAGATTATTGTTCCACCATGGAGCATCGGTCCGTCTTTTTATGGGTCTTGGGGGACAGCTGAGTACATATGCCTCGTTTAAAGCCCCACTTAACTCATTTACTGTATGTTCTAGTTCCAGGTAGGTGTTTGTCGTTTCTACTGGTCCTAACTGATCAAGATTTATCTTGAGAGTATCTTTATAAAGACTCCAGTTTGTTTTCTTGGGATTCCTTCCAGAGGTGTTCTCTGTCAAAAGGTTCTCCAGTTCTACACTTTAATTCTATGGTCAGACATTGATGGTTCGTTGGAAACTCTCCAATCCCTGACCAAGCTATTTAAGTTCGGAGCTCCGAAGGTTAAGTGTAAAACTTCTTTTCTTATTCTAGTTACAAATGTAGGGGTATTCCCTACTATGTCTAGATTTTTTTTTGAGAATAAAGTCTAAAAGGTACTCACCCTTTTGGTTTATATCGGTACTTCCCCATGTTGTATGGTGGGCGTTTGCATCGCACCCGACCATTAGGGGTAGTCTTTTGCTATTGCAGTAGTCCACCTGTTTCCGCACTTCTGTTGGTGGTATATTCGCATCATCACCAGCAAAGTATGCGGATGCTACAACATCGTTTGAGGGCTGCCGCCAATGTAAATTTGGGCCTGTAGTGGAACTAGATCCCACGTTATAAATTCTGAAAGATATATAAAATTTATATTATTTCTTATTTTTATGCATGCTCTGGGCGAGTCGTGTCTCGTATCCCATATAACTTTAGAGTCCTTACTTGTTAGGCTTCTTATTTGGCAACCGTAAATCCAGGGTTCTTGAATCAGCACTAGTCCCAGGTTATCAAGAGTAAATTTCCGCGCAATGACAGCTGATGCTGCCTTAGCGTGGTGTAAATTCACCTGGGCTAGCCTGATGCTGATCCCACGTCCAATCATTTCGTTGCCTTTTAGAAGATGGGGGCGAATGTCCCTTCATCTTCGAGTAGCATTTCTTCTTCCTCATTGGTAGGAAGCACTTCGTCTGGATCGGGTAGGAGAGATGTCTATGCCCTCCATCTCTTTGTTTATCCGACTTCCTGCATCCATTGCCAGTGGTGTTACCTGGCTCTGGGTTCTAGTTATGGGACGGGTTAGGGTATGGGGTGTGGTTTGGGTTGTTTGTGAGGGTTCAGTTGGTTGGAGAGGTTGGGTTTGCTGGGAAGATGTTTGGATGGTGTTGGGTGTGTTGGGCATCTGGGCTGTGTCAGGATTTTTGGGGTGGGGTATCGAGGGACTGGAGAGGTTGGTGTCCTTGGTGCTTGCGACTGAGGTGATAGTAGAAGTTTTCTTCCTTGCGGCATCACGGTTGGGGACTGCTGCCGTACGGAGACCTGTGACGGCTATCTTTCCGCACTTGTAGTGGAGCTGGTGATCTGCCTTCACTATTGCCTCTGCTGACTGACCGTCAATGCCGATCACAAGCAGCTGGCCCTTACCCTCGATCTTGCTCTTAAGGATTTCTAAGCTTTCACCGTCAGACCATCATTTTTGGCCTCTATGAGTGACAAGGATTTCTTATCGTCTTGCCCCGTGCTCCTAGGCAAGAACAGCGTAATTGTGTGCATTTTCGGGATGTCATCTCCCAAGCATGCCATCAATTCACTGCCTCTCCAGGTTGCCAGTTTTGAAGCTTTCTCCTTTAGCCAATCCGCTGTGTTCTGGCCAGCACAATCGTCTAAAAGTAGCCCAGTTCTATAATGCAAGCCGTTAAATTTGAGCTTGTGCCTCTACCCAAGAGAGACCTCCTCAATTATGGCTTCTTCCAGTGCTGACAGCTCATCAACACTAAGAGTTACCTGAGGGTATTCCCTTGGTAGAACCGCAATTCTCACACTCATTGCCGCACTTGCATAAGAGAGCCTTTATTCCCTAGATTCAAAAATAGCGGTGCTTGTTCCCGCTGCTGTCGTCCTGGCCTTTTTGGCGTTCTTCTTGAGGGTTGGGGTTATATGATGGCTTTTCCTCTTACCCTGAACGTCGGTTGAAGAATCTGCCTTCTTATCATCTACCTTCCCAACTAACAATTTAACTTGTATTAGGTCCGGGTTTTCAAATTTGGTAAGCTATAGCTCGCAAAGAACTAAAATAAGGCTTTGTTATGCAAGTCAACCGTTTTTCAATATTAATTTTTGATAATAGCCTGTAAATTCGCTTTTTAATTGAGATTTACAAGTTGTATACAAGCCTTGTATGCTTTAGTATGAAAAGACCTGTTTAAGGCCTGTTCAAGTTGTTTTACTGAAAGTAAATAGAGACATTTTGTATATAGCTTACTTAAATAAGCTTGTTATACACAGCAGCAAGATTTGACATTTCTCTTTAGTTGAAAATATTCTGCTGACTGCACCGGATTCAAAGAATATTCGTTCGTCGTTCATTTTATTAAATTATAAACAAATACAGAATTATAAAAAAACGTTTTCGTCAAAAAGTTGTAAATATTTAGTAAGAAGTTATAACAATATCACTGAACTTTTATTTCAAGTGCCCAAAGTCGAATAACGATATGAAGCGCGCGCTCGCCAATGTGTTCCTCGATTGACGTGCTCCTTGATGGAATTTGTGTCGTTTTTTTTTTAACTTTAAGAAATGTATATTTATTTTTGCAACTATTCTCCTTAATATATTTGTTTTAAATCTTTGAATTTACACAAAAAAATGAATAAGCTTTTGGATATTTGTCATGAATTTATATGTGAATTAGTTTACTATTGCCTCTAACCAAAAAAAATATATTTTACAAGTTTATGTACCTTCCAACCAAAATATTGTTCAGAAATGATTGTAAGGAATTCAGCATTTGTAATTAATGTATTTTTTTAAGTTATTCTGACTACCAATCAACAGTAATTTTGTTATACCTAAATACCTACCTATTTGTTTGGTAAATAAAATAAAATTTTTAAAAGAAACCCTATGGAAATTATTGTTTTATTTCGTGAGCTATTTTGTTTTGATTTTGACAGATGCACAGATGTTGTTCTCTGTAAGGAAAAATATAGTTTTATAAAATGTTTGCAGCAAACTTAAAGCATTGATTGCCCTCTTTCGTGAGCTATTTCGTTTTGTGGGTAACAAATGCTGCCCTGCGTAAGGAAATATATTGTTCTTTTAAATGTTACTAGCAAACTTTTAGAAATTATTGTCTTCTTTCGCCAGCTGTTTCATTTTGCTTGTGACAGATGTTGATTGTAGGCACGAATGAGTCGCACGTACTTGCTGTTATAATTCAAGTTGTTTCTAAAGCTTTATTTTTATACATAGGTAAACTAATAAACATTTACCCAAAAGTTTATAACGATATGAACTTTTATAGGAATTAAAGTTTTTCTTTCAAACAGCCAGAAAATTTAATATTCATACAAATTTTAGTTCAATAGAAATAGAAGATTTTTAAAATCTTTCAATAATTTATTTTCAAAGTTCATACAAATGAATGGAATAAATGCTAAAGATTTAAGCATACATTTTTTGAAATTTCTCTTTCAAATACGCCAAGAATCAATTGATTCACATTTAAGACAAAGAAAAAGAAAAAAGAAAAGAAAATCTTAGTTAAGGTAGGCTAGGTTGATGCGTACCAGGCAAATGTATAGTGGTATACGATCATATCGTAGTATAAGTTTTGATTAAAACTTCAAGTTAGGGTTTTTATAAATCCAACACATGGCCCTTACCACTCATATATTGCTGATAAAATTATACAGGCTATGCAGTATACGTGAAGTGTATCAACTCAACGCGCTGGACAGGTGATTGGAAGGTCATGGGTTCAAATCTCGGAAAAGTCATTTAAGTAAGTAAAATTTTTTCAAATAAAATAAAATTCTTCACATTTCAGAACAAAATAAAACATAGTACAAGCCCCCTCATGTGGAGAAAATAAACAGAAAAAATTACATTAATAAAAATTAAATAAATTGAAATTAAGCATTTTTTTTTAATACAACTGCTTTGAGAGGCTTTTATAAGGCCTTAGTGCAAAACCTATATATGGCCTTTCGAAAGTCTTATTATCCAAGCCATTTGCTTTCATATAATAACTTGTTAAGATAAGCAATACTTGATTTTTTTTAGGCCTTATTAAACTGTTGATAGGAAGCTATTTGATTGTTTAGCACCTGTGATGACAGGTTTTAAGGGAATCAAATAGTTTGTTTAATGTCAGCCAAAATCATTTGTGTAAGGCCTGTTTAAGTTACTATACAAGCTGGATAATAGCTTGTTTTAAAACTAAAACAAGTTAAATTGTTAGTTGGGTTCTTCCTTGCTTCCTGCAGGGACATCCCGTCAGAAAGAAATCGAAGTTACCATCTTGAGGACGCACCGCTCATTCCTTTTCTTAGTGGGTCATCCAAGCCACCTGGCTGCCCCAGTTCAGGAAGTGGACCAGCAAAGCGATTACGTCTTCTAGCTGGCTTCTTAGACGGTTCAGAGGTTACCCGTGATGGTGTCTTCCCATTACTGGAGCCTTTTACGGTCTTAATTTCATCATTTGCTGGCATGGGAGGTATTCTCCCCTTGAGATGCCCGGTGTTGTAAGTCCCTCTGAGGTTTTCTCTTTAGGAAAAAACTGCTCCCCGGTCTCGGATCGTCACCATGGAGGTTTTTCTCCATATGGTCCACATATTCGTTCGCGGTGACAACCCGCGGAACGTTAAATTTGTTTTGGTTTGTGTTGTTTTTTCTTTTTAAAATTTTTGGCATTTGAATCCCATGAGTAGCTAGAGAAATATATGGTCAGTCATACCAGAGCTCCGCATAGTATGGTAAGGTCATAGTTACTCTTTGAAACGGCCCCATCACAAAGAGGTACCGTTAGAATACAGCCGGTATATCCCCTGGCTGCAAATCATCCAATAGGCACGGTTCACTTAACACCCTGGATTAGGGGGGGCAGTTCTTAGTTCGTTACTCCTCAAAATCACCACTGCTTGTAGGTTGCCCCAGAAAACAGTAGGTCAGATGAATCTTTGAAACTTAAGGGTACGCACCCCGACAAGGTGACTGTCGCGCTCAGCGGATATTTGGTCCAATATGCGAGAAGGACGATTGGAGGAGAAAATTCAATCGTGAATTGTACGAGCTATACCAAGTTGTAGATGTATTACAAAGAGCCAAAACACGTCGACTACACTGGTTCGGCCACATCGAGCGAATGGACAACAACGCTCGAGCCAAGAAAATCTTCGAATCCCAGCCTCCATGTTCCAGACGAAGAGGAAGACCGAAGCTCCGCAACAGGGACCAAGCATTTCAGGCGCAAGATTTGGTCTCGATGACTGGAGGGAGCGTTTGAGGGACCGTAACCGATGGAAGACTGCAATAGCTCAGGCAGAGGCCCTCTATGGATCGGGAGCCGGATAAGTAAGTAATTAAGTTAGTTCTAAAATCACCATGCAAAAGTTTTTTCATTGTGGTTCACTTCAAAAACGAAAAAAAAACTCATTTTTGTTTTAACACTTAAGAAAGCTTTACAAAGTATTCTGGCTTCCGACTAATGCAAACATAGAAAAGAAGAGTGTAATAAGAAATCTAAACGTTCTCAAAAATATATTATTTACATAAATGAATAAATAATATCATTAGCAGATACACATTAACCGTAATATTATATACAATATTACAATCTGCATAATATTAAAAAAATGTTAGATAGGTACATAGAAATATATTTATATGTATGAAAAAGTGCATACCTATATAGTCGAACTCTAAATCTAACTTATTCCCTTCCGTGTAATCGAATGTCCTCCGTTTGGTTTTCGTCAAAAAGGGGACAATATGAGTGGTACTTTCGGGCATTGGCTTTTTTCTATTCGTATTATTACGAAGTTATCCAAGTTTGAATGAGATTTAGAGGTGAACATCAAGAATTAGTAGTGCGAGATTTGAAAAGCGATTTACGAAGATTGAGATTGGCAAGATAAAAAAGGTTCCGTGTATAACGTTGAGATAAGGCACGAAAGAAGAAAACAACTGAAACTTTGGTCAAAAATAAGGTATTTTCTTGTAATTTTTCAATCAAAAATATTATATTTCACGAAAAAAGAAAACAGTTAACAAAAACGTTAGTTTTGAAACCACTCAAGAGAGAAAAGATTTAACTATTTTTAATCAAATCAAAATAAAAACAATTCATAAAACAAACCGACCACGATTCAACGATATTTACAAACTGACAAAAAAGACATCTGTCAATAATCAGACAACCAAACACCAATCCACTAAAAGCCATCTATCGGCGAACACATATTTTAGGAGAAGTACCAGTGCCGTCACCTATGGTTAAAAAGTACTAAACAGTAGGATTGTACTAAAATGGCAATTACTCTGGATGTTTTGAAGCCACTTCTTAAAGAACAAAAAGAAGAGATTTTTAAGAACATTAATGAAGCTTCTGAAAGAGTAATTAAAAATACCGATGAAAAAGTGGGAATTCTCTCCGAAAAGGTTGAAAAGCTCGAGAAAGTAGTCGAAACTCAGGGAGCTATCATGGAAAAACAAGAAGCTAAGTGTGCTGCACAGGAAAAACGAATTTCTCAGCTTGAAATAGGTTTGAGGAAAAATAATCTTGTCATTTTTAAAGTGGATGAAAGTGAAAGTACCTCTGAGGAGCTGATGGCAACGATAATTTATATTTTAAATAATAGCAGCAATCAAATTGAACTTACAGCAAACGATATTGATAGTTGCCATCGCCTAGGAAAGAAGTCTGAAGACAAAATCAGACCAATTCGGTTAACTTTTAAAAGCTTCGAAAAAAAACAAAACATACTTTTTGCCCAGAAATCTCAAGATAACTTTATCATCTCAGAAGAACTACCAAAAGCTATTGTCGAAGCTAGAAAGCCACTTATACCAAAACTAAAAGAATTAAAAAAACAAGGAAAAAAAGCCTATTTTAAACTAGATGAACTAATAGTTGAAGGACAAGTTTGGAAAGAAGAAACAGATACTGAACCAGAAAATCCAAGAAAAAGAATTCGTTCTACAGAAGACTTACTACTGCAACAACCAAAAGCTAAAGATAGCAACAAAAACAAAACGAAAACTACTATTATTGGGTCAACTGACATCAATCCACGAAAACAATCTTCAAATCCAATAAGAAAGTTTTTAACACAGCAAAATACAGTAAAAATTTATCTCGCCAAACACCAATGATGGTAAACCGGGTTATAGTAAATCAAATAACTTGCAATAGCAAATCCAATTTCGAAACTACAAAACAAACCAAATTTCAAAACAACCTAGACTCACAAAAACCAAAACCAAAAGAACACATACAACCACTATAAAACACCAATCCTCCCCAACCCGGCTGATCACCGTGGGGAGAGATGATCGAAACCCCCCAAACAAAAATCAAAACAAAACCCAACTTATAAAAACTGAAAATAAAACTGAGATTGCAGGAAATGACTTACACGTGTGTACTTTTAATGTACGTACTTTAAAAGACGAAGAGAGGCATATTGAACTAGAGAACGCATTGAGTAAAATCAAATGGGACATTGTCGGTCTCTGTGAAACCAAAATATTCGGCGAAAAACTAATTGAAAAAGAAAACGGTAATCTATTTGGATTTAAAGGAGAAACGAAGGGGCTCTATGGAGTTGGATTTTTAATAAAAGAAAAATGGAGAAACTATATTGAACAAATAAGTTTTTATAATGAAAGGATAGCAGCACTAACACTAAACAATCAATTATCCAAACCTACGCACCGACAACAATGTCATCAGTTGAAACAATCGAAAGATTCTATAAAGATGTAGACCAGGTTTATCAAGATTTCAAAGCAGAGTTCATGTAATGGGAGATTTTAATGCCAAGGAGGATAACGAAGATTTGATAATGGGAAACTTTGGATATGGAAACCGAAATGAAAGAGGAGAAAGACTTGTAACATGGCTGTGGCAACATGGCCTGTGCATCGGAAACAGCCTTTTTCCAAAAACTGAAAACAGAAAGTGGACTTGGAAGTCACCAAGCGGGCTGATAAAAAATGAGATAGACTTTATTATAGTCAACAAAAACTCAATCTTAAAAGATGTTTCGGTTCTAAACAATTTCGATTTCGATATTGATCACAGGCTAGTAAGAGGGACGCTTCAAATAAACCACAAAACTAAAAACTATTGTAAAAAATATTCGAAAAGGGAAATTCCACAAGCATTAGATGAACAGAGTACGCATAAATACTTCGAAGAATTAGATAGAAGATGCAGTTGGGATATTATAAATAAGACCTGTCTACAAGATGCATTCAACCAATTAAAAAATGGAATTCTGAAAGCAGCAGAGAATAGTATCCTCAAAAGTTCAAAACAAAGTAATGATAAACTCACAATGGAAACGAAAAATCTTATAACAGAGAGAGAGAGAAAAACTACGACAAAAAGCACACCTTACAGATTTGCAAAAGATCGAGTTGAAAAACCTTAAAAAGCAATGCAAAAAAGCAATAAAAAAAGATTTACTTGATTACAATAACAGGGTTATAAAGCAAATTATAGAAGATACAAAATCTATGAAAAAAACACAAAAAGAATTATCCGTAGGAAAGGAGTGGATAGTTAAACTTACAGAAAAAAGAAAGAGTATTCAACACCGGACAGATATTAACAATACGGCAACAGAGTTTTATGAAAATCTGTACAAATTTAAGCTCACATATGAGGAATTAGAAAATGAATCAGTTAATATTGGAGGAAAGGAAGATAATATGCTGCCGTTCTTACCCTCTGAAATTGAACTATCCATAAAAGAACTACCTAAAGGCAAAGCATGTGGACAAGATGGAATCAAAGGTGAAATGCTTCAAATAGGCAAGAATATAAACTCATTCGCAGTCTTACAAACATGTTTAATTGGATTCTAGATTCTGAAGAGATTCCAAAGCAATGGAAAGAATCAACTATCATTTTACTGCACAAAAGAGGAGATACGACAAATTTAAATAACTATAGGCCAATTAGTCTTATATCAGTGGTGTACAAAGTGTTTGCAAAGTGTCTATACAGAAGGATTCGCAATACCTTTGATGAACAGCAACCAAGGGAACAAGCTGGTTTTCGGCAAGGTTTTAGCACAACAGATCATCTGCAAACAGTGAATCAAGTCATTGAAAAATGTAATGAGTACCGACTGGACCTTAAATTAGCATTTATCGATTTTAATAAAGCATTTGATACGGTCGAACATGCAACAATTTGGAAGTCACTTAAAAACCAGGGAGTGCATGGAAAATTTTTGAGAATAATAAAAAACATATACACAAACGCAATTCGAAAATTTCTCTTGAAAATAAAGGCCGACAGTTCCAGCTTAGCAGGGGAGTGAGGCAAGGAGACCCATTATCGCCAGCATTTTTCTGTGCTGTTTTGGAGGAAATATTTCGAGAAATGAGCTGACTTAGGACTGAAAATAGATGGAGAGTTTCTCAATAATTTAAGATTTGCGGACGATATCGTCTTACTATCAACATCCTATCAAGAACTCAAAAAAATGATATTAGAGCTGCAAAGTCATTGCAAAATGGCAGGACTCGAAATGAATGCTGAAAAAACAAAGCTGATGTGCAAAGGTGAAAAAAAGGACATTTCTGTAGACGGGAAAGCAATAGAATACGTCGACAATTATATTTACCTGGGGCAGACGGTCTCCTTCGAAAATAGAGAAGATAAAGAGATAGATCGAAGAATAACAAATAGCTGGAAACAGTTCTGGAAACATAAACAAATCTTCGATTCAAACTTAAGCCAAAGATCTAGAAAGTATCTTTTTGATGGAGCTATCCTGCCAGTAATGACATATGGATCACAAACATGGAGCTTGTCGGCCAAATCAGTACAAAAACTTCTGACCACACAAAGGGCAATGGAAAGGTCACTTCTCAATATCTCTAAAAGGCAACGAATCAGAAATGAAGTAATACGGAGCATGACACATTTTGGAGATGTTATCGAGAAGGCGAAACTGCAAAAATGAAACTGGACAGGACATGTAGCTAGAATGAATGACAACCGCTGGACTTTCAGAACTACATGTTGGATACCTAGAGAAGGCTTACGCAGAAAAGGAAGGCAAATAAAACGTTGGAGAGATGACATTGCCCGAAAAAATAATAGATGGGAAAGAATTGCCAAAGGCAAAATAGCTTGGAACAACTTGGGGGAGGCTTATATCCACACTTAATTATATACTTAATAAAAACTTAAAAATACTGAAATTAAACATTGAAATAGTTAACTATTATAATAATTTTATATTTGAATTTAATTAGTAAAAATTTAAGAAATTATATTTGTAAAATGAATGGATGAATAAAGCTTATAATAATAATAATAATAATAATTATTACGAACACCATAGCCCACCTTGTGAATAAACCGTTTTAAGTGGCCATAATTATTAATGTTTACAAATTTGAATGCCTTTACGCTATCATGTATTTGCGTTTAGAAAACGTCAATCAGCGAACCAGATACTTTAAAGCCCTAAACTTCAAACATGAGGTTTAAATCCTTATTAAAATAATATGTGAAAAATAAAATAAAATTCTGTTGAAATTCGTAGCTCGTTCTAAATAAAAATAAATAAATAAATTTAGTGGCACAACAGCTCGTGAAGAGCCAAGGCCTAGTGACTTACAACTCTCAACCATTCCTGTGTGCGTATTTTTGGCAGGAATGGAGGGGACCTACAATTGTTTGCCGAGTCCGAACGGCTAGATGAGAAAGCACTTATTCATGATAAGTATACTCTTGGAGGATTTGTCAGTTCCTCGCAAGAGGCAGTACCTCGCGAAAAAAATATTTCTTTTTTTAGGTGGCAGCGGCTGGGAATCGAACCCAGACCTTTGGCATGACAGCCCTTCGCACTACACATCATGCCACGAGGTACTGGGTCTGTTTAAAACCATAGCGGAACCTTGGGAGTGTTCTGAAATCAATCAAAACACACAACTTCGGTGTGGAGGGATTTTTTGAAGTTAGTATAAAGCATTACACACACAATAATATAATTACTATGCGATATTGCTTTATGCAATCGCATCATATTAACATTGAAATATCTTCTTTTCTATATGCAATGCAATGAAACGCCCTTAGTGAAAGCTGCTTTCCAGAGTAGCATATCTTTCATTTGTTATTAATGTCACTGATGGCCTTAATTGTGACCACATATCGACGCAAATTAAAATTGCTTTTCTGACCACTTTTGCGAATTTTAGTTATTTTCCTTTAAACGGCCCAGAACCAAAAATACTTCTTTCTAAATCCTTGACCAGATCTCCGATAGCAAATTTGATTATATGTATATATATATACAAATTAAGAAGCCCCTAGTGTATGTAACTTCTAGTATTTGAGAAAATAGAAAATTTTCAAAATTTGAAATTTAAAAACTTTTTTGTTGACTGTTTATGAAAAGAACTTTATTTGAAAGAAAAACTACGAGGTGTCTTGAGTTTTTTTGTCTAAAAATTAAAGTCACTACACCTTATTGAATTAATTCACTTTTTCTTCGGTCGATATAATTCAAAGATACACTGTGGTGACAACTGACAATAATCCACCAGCAAACTTGTGTGAAGGTTCAAGATAACTCGTGCTCACTTGTATAGCGCGGATCCAGGATTTCGGTGCATTTTGGTCACACTAATGCGAAATCGTTTCCAGAGTTTCCATAATCTTGATAAGATCTGTAGACAATTGGACTACTTTTCATACTACATACTAAATTGTATGCCTAATCTGTCAAGTCTAAAGGTAGAACTCGAATAGGCGGAAGCCAGCGAACGTGGTCGTACAAAACCGAGCGCAAACAAGAAATTCATATGACGCACACATAATTGCGAAGTGGTACTCTTCGTTTAGTTTTAGATAACTTTTGCCGTCAGGAGAAAGAGCGTTTACCGACCGCTCTATCGTAAGTGGACGTACACAAAATAAGAATAAGAATGGTGGAAGCAAACTAAAAAGAATTTGGCGCTTGGTGTATAGTTTTCAAGTGTTTTATTTTCTGTTTGAGTATGACTGAATTAAATTCCTCAATTTTTCTTAAATTAATTTTCGTGGTTTTGCAAAATAAATAATTAAAAGCCTATCACTCTGTGCTGTGAAAAAAATAAAGAAAATTAACATTAAACAAATAATTATTAACTTTTTTTCACTTTCCACCACTTCTGCATTATGGGTCACTTGTGAAATTGACGTTTCGGAAGGCTACTTTTCGGCCGGTTTTGACATAAGCTTCCAGCTGTCGCCTATTCTAGTTCTACCTTAAATATTTAATTTGTATATCTTTACTGACACCGCCAGGTCACCACATGTCTTATTTTTTTGTTTGAATTAATTAATTTATAGGAGAAAGGTGCACTGCGATCTAATGAAAATGATCTTTTATGCCCTCTTTAAGAGCCAAATGAGATAACTCATTCAACAACTATTCCTCCAAATTTGTTCCTTTTAGGAATACAAGTATGCCAGGTATTTTTACAGAGCGAAGTTCTCTCGTCTATCTGGCGATAGCCCCGGGTATCAATTTCTCGGATGCACGAGTGCATCACATTTTCCTAACATGAGGTCTGGTTTTTCCTCAAAGATGTTGCAGAATCTACAAAATGCACTACTCGCTAAGCCGAGAAGACTGAGATACCTCCTTATCCTTAGCATGCATGCCCTTAGAATGTCCGTTATTATTTTAAGGTTGTTTTTACTTAGTTTTACCCAGTAGTTGTATAGCGCTTTTGGTTATAGTTTCCAAACAATAGTTTAACCTGCCTTAGTTTTGTGAGTTCTTTCTAGATTCTATTCTGCTCTTCTGATTTGACTGTGTATTTCATCAAGTTATTACCTTTACCGCCATGTCATACTGCATTTTTCGCATAATTGGATCTGTTGCTTCTTTTTTAGTTAGGGTGTCTGCCACCTCGTAACAATGAATTCCAACGTGTTCTGGTACCAAGTAGAGTGTGACAGTGTTATTTTTGCCAAGTTTGTCCAGCCTACTTGCGCACTTTCAAACTAGTTTAGACTTGAAGGCGTGAAAGCCTGGTGCCTTAGGTGCAGCTGTGCTGGCTTTCATGATGGTGATATTTTGATAACGGTATTTCCTTTCGAGGTTTTTCCCAGTGCATTTCCCGATGGCATTAACTTCCGCCTCGAAAATGCTAGTGGACCGTCCCATCGGTTCAGAAAGTTTGGTTCTTCGCCCAAAGATTCCTGCATCAGTCCCTTCAGTCGTTCTGGAACCGGCAGTGTACCACTTGATGGCATTTTCTTTGATGATGGTAGTTTTTCGTTTCTCCTACCACTCTTTCTTGTTACTTTACTCCGTTTTGAAATTTGTTTACGAAGTTTTTCTTCATCATCTCTTGGAATGTGAAAGAGGTTTTTTCCTGTGGGCCGAGTAACATTAGTTAAGAAAGAACATAATCCAGTTAGCTATTACAAAAACAAATACATATGTACTTGTAAGCTAGTTAAGCAAAGTGTGTCACAATAATTTATTATAAAATACAATTTTCTATTGATTCGTAGCAAAAGATATTCAGTTTCTTGCATTATCCAACCTTATCCCTTATCGTTCGTTTCCTAAAATTAATTCACTCCTTCTCCCATTTAAATATCCATTAAATCAAATGGAAACCTCGACGTGAATTCAAATGAATCCGAAGTAATAGAATCTCCTGTTTAACAGGAATATCTTTCGAATGAACAAACAAAAACAATATCGCATACAACAAAAAAACCTCTTTGCTCTTTACTTAAAAAACTGCTTTCTACAAACGAATACAATTTGGGCTATACCTCTATGTGCATACAAAAAAAGAAAACAACATGAACTCGTAAACAATTTACCGCGAAAAAAATTCAATCGTAAACAACGCAATCAAAAATTCATTCAAACAAAACATTAACGTGGTGCTTCTTTACATCCTCCCCCATTTCTTTTTGCAAAAAGAACCAACTAACTTACACCCCAGTTAATACACAATACATTTCGAGCTGCCATACCACAAGAATCAAGAAGTCTACATCCTGTAGCATCATTTTTTATGCACCAAAAACCTTTCGCGTACTGTTTCGCCTGTGGTAATTTTCTTTTTCACGATTTTTCACCCCTGTTTTCAATCGAATGATAATAACTTGCTTCCCAAAATGCAAAAGCTGGCTCTGTAAATCGTTCTTCAACGTAATCTATAACGTCACAATACAATAAATTTAATTTGTGTGTACAATATCTATGATGTCAACATTATTTCCTGTACATAGAAGCTAACAATGAGGTATCTTTATGCGGAAACCTAAATGCAGAAACATTAGAACGAATTACTGTTATTTCAATTTTCCTGATCATTTTACTGCTGCTCGGTTCAAATAGGTAAGTGACTTAAGTATTTTGACAATCATGTATGCAAAGTTGGCAAATCTCTCTAGGGGCTTTTAAACACATCCTGAAGCATAATCAAGGATCATTTGAGACTCAAAGGACTCAGCCGTAATAGCTAAATCTACTTTCTTTGCGTGAGTAAACAAATGTGGACCTTTAAATCAATCGTAAACAAAAGTGAATATCCTATCCCAAAAGCCACATTTATATGTTCCCCTGTTAACCTATGTTTAATAATATTTGGTCGTTTGTTATCTTTTGGATTTCGTGAGGTCGTATGGTACTGAAACATTATACATAATATTATGTCTTCATCGTGTTTTATAACCTTCACCTTTCAAAGCGATAACTAACTAACAATGTGCAAAAATAATTTTCCTGTCATGGGAGATTCTGGGTGGGAACTGGGTATATAACATAGCCTTAGGCTGATGAATTTAAATACCTAGAAGTCTTTGTTCTCTGGCTGGTACAAAAAAGGAAATATACCTACCGCACGTATTCTTCGCGAATTCCCAAAAGAAAGCATAGGTTATATATTTTTCCCTACTCCTTTTAGAATGATCATGAATTTAAATTTTTTGTCAGGTAGGTACCTGCAACCTATTGTGCTTGACGTTTAACTTGCGTTAAAAATACAAGTACATTTATGCAGGTAAGGTTTATCAGGGCTTCGTTTTGGATTCGTAATAAAAATTAAAGTTCTCGATTTTGGTAAAAAATGGGGAACAGTAAAAGACTAAAATGTGCAATTCTGTCTGTGACATATGTCAATCCCAACAAGTAAACAATATTCTGTTAGTGGTTGGTGGCGATAAAATACATGTCCAGTCAAAAAATTTTCAACAGTCTTAAGACTTGGCACACTTGTTAAGAATGGTCTAGCAGTGATGAAGTTTAAAAAAGTCCCCACGAATTCAAGGCTAGCTCTAGCGGCAAGAACGTGCAACAGTTTTATTTTCTCATTTTTCATGTTTATTTTAGAAATTATTTGTCTTATCTTAGATAGCTAATAAGACTCTCTACAATATTGATTAAGACCGAACTTTCCATACCTTTTAAAGTTAAAGAAGTGTTTGGCGCCAAAATTTAGTACTTTATTAAATTGCCTAAAAAACGGTTCATTTCATATGCTTAACTATGATATACGGCTCTATAGTCCAGTCAATTTGTGCTCAAAGGGCCCTTAGCAAGCAAATTGTGGGGTTGTTTTGATTTTACTCCTCTTTATGTTCATGGGGTGATGAATCTGAATATGAGGTTTGCAACTAAACATTTCGTGATGCAACATGTAAAAAATGCAAACAAAATTATGCAAAATCCATTTTCTTTAAGTTTTTCACTTATAAATCGAAAATTTCATCACAGTAAGGCTGAAGGTAAACAAAATATTGAACAAATTTCCGTTTTAGGTTTTTTTTGAGACCATTTGGACGACTCAAGCGCTAGTTGAAAATTGACGTATTTTTACTGTTTCTGGAAATCCACTCGAAAAAAACTAATTAATTACTTTTTATTTATTTTTTTATTATCAATAACATATTTAAAATACACTATTGATAAATGATTGGTAAGAGCACTAGGAGTGTTAGCGATTATTTTAAAGCTTTTACGATGAGTGAAATAAAATGCGATTAAAAATGAATCTATAAGTTGTAATTGACGTGACAGCCAAACCGAGCGAGTAATTTATTATAAACTATAATAGTATAAAAAAATAAGAACAAGGTTGAAGGCAATATAAACTAGTTCCTCTGCAATGTTATTAGGTGTTGCCAGAAGGGCTAACTAATTTCTATGTTGTGGTCAGAACAGACCTTTGAATATTGAAAATTTATTGTTGATTAAGGTATAACAGTTACTTTAGTCTGATGCGTTTTGATTTGCTAAATTTAGATCTGGCCTCAGAACTGCTATTGCACTTTACATTCTTAAGATATTCGAATCTGAAGTTTAAAAAATGATGCAAATTTACTTACTTACTTATCCGACTCCTGATCCATGGGGGGTTTTTGCCTGAGATATTAGGCCTTCTATCGATTTCCCTTCAGTCATCAAGACGACGCGTTCTTGCGCCTGAAACCACCTATGTCCCGAAGCAGAGGTTTGGCCTTCCTGGTCGTCTGGAGCATGGGGGCTGGGATTCGAAGATTTTCTTGACTGAAGCTTTGTTGTCTATTCGCTCGATGTGGCCAAACTAGTGTATTCGACGTGTTTTGGATCTTTTGAAAACATTCAAATTTTGGTACAGTTCGTACAATTCACAATTGAATCTTTTCCTCCATTCACCCTCCTCGCATAGTGGAAAAAATTTTCTCTCGAAAGCACCCAGTATCAATTCCCCTTTTTTAATTATCGTCCAACACTCGGCACCGTAGAGTAGAACTGGTAAGGTTAGCGTTTTGTATAGCGTGCACTTTGTCTTTCGGGAAAGGAGTTTGGAACCCATTTGTTTGGCCAAACCTGGTTTACTAGGGTAATCTTTGTCGGACTTCCACTAAGGTGTCATTCGTGGGATTTATGTTTGTTCCGCGTCAGGAGAACTCCTTGACTACCTCGAAATTACTGCTACCAAGAAAGACTTTTTTTCCTAGGCGATGGAAGGATGAAGTTTTGGTTGTTGATAGCATATACTTTGTTTTGCCCTCATCATCTATAGCTGTGAATTCTTCTAGTACAGCTCGCTTGAAGCGGCCGATGATATCGATGTCGTCCTCATAGCCAAACAGTTCCGAAGATCTGTTGAAGGTACGAGTAGTGTCTTCCAGGTTAACACCACTATTGCGAACTATCTGCTCCAGGACAAAGTTGAAGAAATCACATGATAGCGCATCCCTTGTCTAAACCCTGTTCATGTCTGGAATACCTCGGATGAGCAGTTACCCGTTTCCGCGTTGCACCTTGCACCACGTATTTTGTAACGTCATGCGACATAGCTAAATTTTTCAGGATCCCGAGTTTCGACATCGCCAATAGAAGCTCTTGGCGACTAATGCAATCATATCCGGTTTTGAAGTCGATGAAAAGATGGTGGGTCTCGAGTATCGACTTGAACTTCATTGTTTTTTTCCAGGATTTTCCTCAATGTGGAGATTTGGTCTATCGTTGATCTGCTTGGCCTGAAGCCACACTGGTACGAGCCGATCATAGTGTTGCAGAAAAGTTTAAGTTGCTCACATAGTACGTTGGATAGGATCTTGTATGCAACATTAAGCAGGCAAATACCTCTGTAATTTTTGCAGGACATAGGATCGCCTGGATCATCGGGTCATCGGGCATACTTTTCTTCACCCATAATTGGTTGATTAGCTGATGCATTCACCCTACCAGGACATCTCTTCGATACTTGAAGTGTTCCGCAGGTAGGCCATCGGAGCCGGCGGATTTGTTGTTCCTAAGATTGTGGATGGCTTTCTAAATCTCTTCAGTACTGGGCGCTGTCCATTAATCAGCTGTTGGAAATGCTGCTGAAACACGTTTACAATTCTCTGTGCTTTGGTGACTATTTCACTATTTCAAAGAACTTGCGTGCCGGCTTTATATCCACATGCTAGATGCTTGGCTGTTTTGTAGAATCAGCGGGTATTGGTGGCGGTGCTAGACTAGACTCCTCGAGATACCTGAGCTGAGTGGCTGTGGAAGCTGTTTTCCTTCTACTTAGGGTTTTTCTCTTTTCTTATCTTTTCACGGAAAGTTATCAGAGTCCATGTCTGCACCTCGGAAAGTTCGCACGTCCAAGATGTTTGATGCAAATGGTCGATTTGGTTGTCGGTTCAACCATCTGGACATCGCCAGGTTGTTGTGTGTATCCTTCGTGGCTGCAGCAAAGTCGATTAGTTGGAAGCCGTTGTCTATTGCCTTTTCGTGGAGCGGTGCTTTTCAACTAATCTGTCAAAGATATTTTCCTTCCCGACTTCAGCATTGAAGTCTCCGACCACGACTTTGACATCGTACTCCAGACAGGCTCCATAGGCTGCGTCCAGGAGGTCATAAAACGTCTCCTTGTTATACTCCTCAGCTTAAATCGACGACTTTCGATCTGAGTCGATTTCACACGATCAATCCGCATCCTAGAATGTGCAATCTTTGACGACAGGTTTAGTAAATGTAGGAACCTTTTTTTTTTTTTTGTTATCCTATCCATCGTATCTCCTGGATCACAGTTATATCTGCCTTGTACCCCGTGAGGACAGATTGAAGTTTTTGAGTAGCACCCGGCGTATAGGGTGTCCTTACATTCCAGGTGCATACTCGTAGGTCTTAGTCTATTATAATTCCGGGTCTGGTTGCCATTTGAGGGGGGTCGTTATCCGAGGCTTCTCGCGTTTCTTTCATACCAATTGTTTTTTTCATTGTGGCCGGGGCGTTAGCACAACGCACTAACCTCGAATCTGAAGGGCCATGGGTTTCCTTGATCAACACTTGCACTTACAAGTTTAGCAAGACATGACATAACGCCAAGACCAGTATCCGGCTGTTCGAAAATATGGTAATAAATCCAGTCAGTTTGTGTTCGAAAGGGCCCTTTATAGGGCTCTGGACCTTTGATATGATGATGATCATATATATGGGAAACTTTAAAAAAGAAAACTCCAATCTATTAGATTGGTCAGTAATTAGTCAGAAAAGGTCAATTGGTCAGCCCTATATAACTTGTAAGAATGGCTTAAGGTTTCTGAAGGTCACGCTCGATTTTTGGTACCTCAATTAAGGGAAATTAATAAAAAAATGTACATGCCATCCGAGAGACCTCTTGATCGTGATAAAAGGTCAAATTTTTTCAGTAATGGTCAGCCACAGATTTTTTCTATATATTTTAAAAATTCGTTTCAAGGTCACAAAAAACTTTTGGCACCTCATTTGAGTCATTTAAAAAAAAAGTGTATGCCATTTGAAAGGCCACTTCACGGTCATAAAAGGTCGCCTATTTTCAGTGAATTTGCAAATATTTTACACCACCTTAAAGATGTCAGATCTATATAAAAGCTAGTCAGCTAGTTTCATTGGTCAGCTATAGATATTTTCTAATAATTTAAAAAAAAAATTTAAAGTCATAGCGATTTTTGGCACCTCATTTGTGAGAAGTTTCCAAATAGATATAATACCACCTGAAAGACCGTAAGATCTATAGAAAAGGTCTCGCTATGACCTTGAAATTCTTTTTAAATTCATTAATAATTCATAAAAAATATGTATGGGTGACCAATTATTAAAAATATCTGACCTTTTATGACCATGAAGTGGCCTTTAAGTGTAGTGCCTTGTTTTTCTTGGACCTTGAAACAAATTATAAAAATGTATGGAAAAAAATCTATCGCTGACCAATTACTGAAAATAGTTCACCTTTTATCATGATCTAGAGATTTTTGGGATAGCATATATATTTTGTAAATTTCTCTTTAATGCGGTGCTAAAAATTGCGTGTGAAAATTTAAGCTTTTATTACAAGTTATTTAGGGCAGACCAATTTCTAGGACTAGTTCACCTTTTCTGACCAATTACTCAACAATTATATGGTATTTTCTTTTTTCAAATATCCCACATCTGAGGTGCCAAAGTTACCACAGCCATTAAATTCTTATAGCATTTAGGCCAAGTACGCTGCTGATGCGAAACGAAAAATCCCACACAGAAATGACACAACGAAATAATAAAAGAATAATTTAGTCTTAAGTTTAGTACCTATTATAGAATACCTGTATTATCTAGAGAACCGACTCGTACCCCTCTTGCCTAAAACACCGCAAATTTTATTTTAACACATTAAGATAAAATTTTCTTAAGTTCCCTGTGAAGTTTTCAATTCATTCGATTTTTGTTGTTTTCAGTCCAATGAGCCAAAATCCATTGAGTTATCATTGTATTGGTCTAAAAAATAAATAAATTTAGTGGCGCAACAGCTCATGGAGAACCAGGGCCTAGTGTTTAACAACTATCAACCATTCCTGTGTGCGCGTTGTTGGCAGGAATGGAGGGGACCCACAATTTTTTTTTGCCGATTCCGAACGGCTAGATGAGAAGCACTTATTCATGACAAGTATACTCTTGGAGGATTTGTCAGTCCCTCACAAGAGGCAGTACCTCGGAAAAAACATTTGTTTTTAGGTGGCAGTGGCTGGGAATCGAACCCAGACCTTTGGCATGACAGTCCTACGCACTAACCATTATACCACAAGGTACTACAACAACATTGTTTTGGTGTGGTTCCATTTAAAATGCATTGGGCAGCTACCACATGCTCAGCCATGTGGAGGAAATCCTCTCAGTGCTGTTTGTACACTGATCTTTGTATACACTGGATAGTGTATTCCTTATAATGTATAACAGTTTTTTTGCTTCCATTTGAAGATGACAATTAGGTGGTCGGCTTCATAATTTGACGTCTACATTTACACAAGATGTCAATCTTTAGAAAGAGAAACAGACCAATGATATGAAAGGAAAAAACTTTGTCGGAGTTTATTTTATTATTTTTTTTTCATTAAGTTATTCACTGTGTGCATTTTGTTTGTGTTATTATTTTCCAATGGCAGTAGAATTATATCATTAGAAAGGTGTTTAAACGACTTCGTTTATTATTTCAGTTTGTAATAAAGTTGAACAAAACAGCTGGTAAGGTGCCAGTTATAGCTATCATTGAGACTCATCATTGAAAATTTTAATGATTGATTTTGAGACATATAGAGAGCAAAATCATTTATTATTTTGATGAATATATAAAGTTCAAGACTTCACTAATATTTCTAGTAAAAAAAAAATTCAAATAAGCCCAACTTTCCCCATAAAATGACTTTTAAGATTCCAATGATCATTGGTAAGGTAGTTCAATCATTAAGAAAAGAAAACTCATTTTATGTGGAAAGTTGGGTCTATTTGAAATTTTTTTTTTGACTAGAAATATTAATTAGGTCTTGAGCTTTATTTGTCCACCAAAATAATATTTGATTTTGCTTTTTAAATGTCTCAAAATTAATCATTAAAGTTTTCAAAGATGAGTTTCAATGATAGCTATAACTAGCACCTAAGTGTGATGAGAATGCGATTACATACATGTTTTTAATCGATATACTCAGATTGTTTTTTTTTGTGTCTTATAGGAATCATCATAACCCTCTTTGTTTGGACTAGCGTCGAAAATTAAAACTATAATTTTAGCTATTCCGAAACATCGCAAGCAGTATGTTAACACAGCCTTAAGTTTTGTTGCTTTGTGCGAACTTTTGAACATTCACTGAACTGTCAATACATTTCATTGATTTCAATCAACTCTTATTTCCTTTTCCGAGTACAAACCAATTCTTTTCTCTGGCAACCTTCATCGCTATCAGAACGTTATTAAGAGTTTACAATAGTATATATGTAATATCTCAGTCATTGAGCCGCCACTTTGGCGCCGGTCTCACAGATCGGGTTTTTCAACTGATGATTTTTCAAATCGTGTTATTACTTTTCATTTTTTTTTGTTTAATATGATATTTGACAGTAAAACAAAGGTATTTTATCAACCAAGGCTCAATAATTTCAATTGTAGTAGGTTATAAATTATTTTACGTAGAGCATTAAAAATAACGATGTTTTTAAACATGACCTTTTTAAAATTAAGAACAAATCACATATTCTTAAAACCAAATTACAGCAAGGAGTCTTTCCAGAATCTCCTTAGATTCTTCTAAAAACTGAATGAAAACTATATAAAAAATAACAACAAATTCGATTCCAGAAATTACATTTTTTCATACAAAAATGTTTTTTTTTTCGAATAAAAAAGTAGTTGTTTGGTAAAACATTGATACAATTTTTTAATAAGGTCCCTGATCAAAGGAGAAAAAAAAAAAATATTTCCCAAGAAATTCCAAAAGAAATATTTAACTATGACTACTTCACTAACATAAACGGTGACGCACGGTCTCATGCAACGGGTTAGTACCAAAAGTACAAAACTTCAGCTCCCTTTGCCGTTTTGCTGTGAACAGACGATAAAGGATGAGAAATGCGGCAGCTACACGAAATCACGATGAAAATTAGTGAATTTTTAAGAACACCCGGTCTCACAGACATATAGGTCATTGTTGGCGGGTTAAGTTGTTATACCGACCACGAGTTTTTTTATTTACGCTAGAGAGAAAGGGTCATTTTCGAAACATTTTTTTTATATTTCTTATCTTGAATTATTCCTTAAGACTATTGTTTTATTAGATTATCAAAATCCGAGTGATAAAAGAGAATTTGTGTAAGATACTCGGATATGTGTGGGAGAAGTGTGATCGCACAAAGCTTATTGTGATCGCACATTAATTTTTGTTCTTGATTTGCCTCAACAAAAACCCTAACCGTTTACAATTGCTGCCAAAGGCACAGGCTAAGTACAGGGTACAGGCACGACAAAACAAAATAACCTGCCCTATCTCCTGATCACAAACGACAAGGATTGCAATTCTTTAAGTGATCCTCACCAGCTTGAAACGATCGCACCGCCTTTTTTCATATATGTATAAAAGACCCAAACCTCGGTTATTGAAGTGATTCTTAACCGTCATAGAATGGCAACAATATTTATATTTTTAATATCGGTTAATTCATGAAAATTTTTAGATTTGAACCAAGTAATTCAGCAAATATTGTGGTTCCTTTGTAACCAGTCTTCCCACAAGATCTGGTGCAACACAGCATAAGGATATCTATTGCCAAAAACCTGACAACGGTTCTGCAAAAACAACCGCATGTGATATTCCACATTCTGTTCACTTACAACAAAAAGTCTGGCTTTGCAACAGAGATAAGCTTGGCCAGTTTCAGTTAAACTAAACTTTACTGAGGTTTTGTGTAGACCTTCAACTGAGCGATTCGGTAAGGGTTTTTAACCTCGAAAATCAAGCAACAAGTTGGGTTTTGGTCAAGTGCTCGTCGTTTTTAAGAAACGATCGTACATCCACTCTCGGATGCTCTTGTGTGATCAAGCCATACACGAGATCGTCAACTCTACCTCCCGAATTAAATCCAGCTTAATTCACCTCATTCAACATCAGCCTCCCGATCAAATTGGTGCAGAGCGGTTGCCTTTACTTGGCATCTGACTCTCCTGCACCTTCTCCTTTAACCACATTATTCAACTTTATCACCATCATTAACTTATACCAACCATCATCAATAGGAATTTCAATATGCATTTAAGTAATATACATATAAACTAATTAATCGGAGTCATCATCATCATCAATAGAAATTTAATATTAAATAACTCATGCTTAATTAAGAAAACATTATGTCTCATCGTCGTCATACGTTCAACTTGACAGGATTTGTTTGGTTGTTTGTCTGTCTATTCTTTGACAACCTACAGCTACAGCCTAAACCACTGAAGCAATTTTCTTCAAATTTTTAAATATTTTTTTTTTTTAATTCTTCGGAGGGGATATTTTTACCTTTTAAAATCACGGTACTTGCTATACAATCATTAAGAAAAACCTTATTTATCTGAAAAGCAGCTTCAACGAATTTGATAAAAGACAGTAGATTACTGTAGGTATGGTGAACATTCTGGAAAAAAAAATCCGAAAAACTATTAATAACGATGCCTGCCATTTAAGGGTTTTTGATATTCGATTTGTTCAAAGAATTTCAATCAAAATTTGCATGCTACAGCCTAAACCACATAAGCTCCATAAAAATCTCAATAATATTGCATACCAAAATAAAAAAATAAATGTTGGCCTTTTAAGAAGATATTCATTTTTGTTTTGAAAATTCAATATTTCAAGAACGCGTTGATGAATTGTTTTTGAAATGTATTTTAAAATTTATTATTATAATAATGAAATGTTCACAAAATCATCAAATCAATTTCAAATAATTTTTACGGTAAAACACAAAGTAGAGTTCTGAATTATTCTTGAAATGAAAACTTTTATTGTTTTTCTGGCAGAAGAATTTTTTTTCAACTTTTCACGAACGATGTACATATCGTCGGCTTTCTGTCAAAACCTAGCAAGTCCTTAAATGACATTTTAATGTACTTTTGGTCAACAAGAATTACTGAATTCGAATATCAATGTCTAGTAACTGTGCCATGGTTTCCTTTGGCTCTATCAACCAGTTTTAAAACCTTTCATTATCTTAAAATTCCATTTTATTACCTTTCAAATCGGTGTTTTGTGTCTTCTAACCAATTTTTCAAATTTGAAATTTGTTTTGACAGAAAGCCCACAATATGTACTTTTTACTTTGATTTTTGTGTTTTAACTCTTTAAATACGCACGTTTAATTAAAATAAATTTGAGGGCGAATTATATCCTTTGAGCAGTGAAATTTTTTGTTTATGATTGAATTCATCTGCCTAATATTTTATATCTGGGAAAAGCCCCCGGGGTTGGGTTCATGACCCCCATGACCCCCCCTTGTATCCGCCAATGTATCATCGTCGTTTAGCTGTGCTCGGACGTCAACAAAGCTTCTGTGCACAACATCTTTGGAGACCCGTAAGTTTTTTTAATCTTTTTGTTTTTAATCTTGAACAAAAATTTAACGTTTTACGATTTAGAAGCTAAGAGCTATTCATTCTATATGATAACATAAACTTACGACATTTACAATTTTCTCTTAACAATTTTTTTTATTGTTTAAAGATAATTTTTGAGTAAGAGTGATAACGAAGGAACGAAATTGATTCATTTTATGATTTTTTTTGTGAGCGAGATAAATGATTACTCTTTTACTCTCTTCTCTCATTTACGATTTGAAGCAAGCTTAATTGATTTGCATTTAACATACGAGTACCTACCAAAAATGTTATCAATTTCTTGTATGCAAATTTTTAAATTACCTATGTAATTAAACAATGCATCAATTTTATTCAATAAAATATAAATACATACATTGGTAGGTACTTGTTTTTCAGAACTATTTTGAATGTTTCAATCATCAAGAGAAAAAATTTTGAGAAGGTAATTTCAAATTTACACATACCTCAAACATTTTCGAAAGTGTGAAGACCATTTTTGCATTACATTTTTTTGAACTGCGGCTTATACATACTTCACTTGTTACCTTTTCAGGCTTCAGTAAAAACAAATTGTGGGAGCTTTGAATTTTTGTCTAAGATAAAAGAGTGGTTCTAACTACCTATCAACTAATTATTGATTGATTAAAGAAAAAATTATCTCCTCCTTATCTATTATTTTGAAACAACATTAACTTTGTCAACAAATAATAATACAGTAGACGCTCGATTTAGTGAATCTAAAAAAAGTTAACTATCCACAAAACTTCCGTGTTAAGAACAAAAAACGTATATGCTTTTTTGGCTGTTTTGAGTTAGGTACAGTTTTGGCATCTTTAAATTGTTTACTTTTTTTTAAATTAAAATTTGTCATTGTTTTGTTTGATAAACAACCAACAACCCCCCCCTCCCTCCCCCAAGAAATGGAGCTGCATACGCCGCTGCTTTTATTTTCAAGAATCAATGCTCTTATTAATTTAAAGTCGAGCAATGAAAAGCTGATGGTCTTAGAACGTATACTCTTAAAGATATAAGAAATATCAAAAACAACTTCGCTATTTTCAACTATATATGAAAGTACAAAAAAAGGTCTTTTTTGTCATATCTTTACGGAATCAACCTATACCTATTTAACAATTCAAGAAAACGTACGTTGTTCAAACTTCAAATTCACTTAAGCATTCAACTGAAATTTTATACTCTATTAAAAAAAAATATAAAAAAAGATTACCTTTTCTCTTTCTTTGAGCAAAATTTAACGAACTAACTAAACTAGTGAACTAAGTACGTGAACTAAGTTCACTGGTTCACTTAAGTAAACTAGTTCATTGAAGTAGTTCGTTCGCAAACTGCAAAAGCCTATTATAATCGCAGGATATTAGCCTGTAGAATAAAGAATGGTGCTGCGAAATAGTTATCAGACGGCAGCTATCATTGAAAATTTTAATGATTGATTTTGAGACATTGAGACAGTAAAAAAAAATCAAATAGACCCAACTATGTATTCACAATGATTGAACTGCCTTACCAGTGATCATTGAAATCTTAAGTCATTTTATGTGGCTAGTTGGTCCTAATTGTTTTTTTTTCATATTTGTCGATCAAAATAATAAATTATTTTGCTTTCTAAATGCCTCAAAATCAATAATTTCAAAAGTGAGTTTCAATGAACGCTAAAAAAAGTTAAGAAAACGTTATTAAATACCTACATATATGTAGGCACAAACCACAAATATAATAATACATGTTTAATATGAAAACAACAACACATTCTCACAATATTCGAAATATCGCCGCAGCACAAAAAAAAAACTTTAGCTACCCACGAATGATATCCTATGCATGGATCCAACGGGGAAATAAGATCATACTTGTAAATACCTATACCTACTCAACAACCAGCAAAGCAAAATAAATATAATAAGGGTATTCATACAACGTCGTAAGTTTACAAATTGTGTAAAATGATAAGTTTACGCAAAGTTTGCATAAACGACCTTTTTTATACTTTTGATTAAATGCTAGGTAATTCATTTGGATAAGTTTAACCAGTTTGGTTAATTTTACGCAACCAAATCCTATGATAAGCTTAACCAAATTGTGTAAATTATTTCCCATACAAAATTTGACAGTTCATTAACCAATTTGAAAACTTATCTAGGGTTTTACGAAGTTGCATGAATACCACTAATATCTAGCACTTCGATTTCGATCGTTGCAAAACTAGCATTCCAGATTGCAGAAACGAAAAAAATCTAAAAACATTAAGGAAAAGATAAGAACGAAATGGACAGAGAAGAGAAGAGATAGACATAGATATTTTCCAACAGAATCAAAAGATACAAAATACTGGGGAAGGTCCCAAGTAACAAAATTGCTTCGCATTTCATTATACAATCTTTATGTTAGTAGTTGTTTCTATATTGGTTGTATTAGTGAATATGGCGACGCCAAGCTATAATCGGCCATTTTATAATTTATATTCAATTTAGTACCTGAACACAAATGTTTCAAATAATTGTCAATAATTAAGGTTGGTATTAATTGATCAATTAATCTATTATATCCCTATTTATTTAATCAACCATATGTGTTTCTTATAGCTATGTGCTTTCATTTTTGTAGTAAAATTCGCTTTTTAAAACCTTTGAAAAATATAGCTTTTTTAATTTCATAGGTCATTTTGCTCCATAGGCTTGAGATATCTGTGTATTATTATATGTGGTAGTAGCAAGAGGCCTCCACTTTTCATGTGTTGCCAAAGATATTGCGAAGACCTTATACAAAAATGCTTTCAAGCTCTCGATGCAAATAATCTTATTAAAAATGAGATAATCAAAGACTCCACAGGAATATCAACGACGAAAACGAGATCGCTACCTTTATTTATGCTCACCTTTAAAAATAAAGAAAGTTAAATGCGAAGGCAGACATGCAACTAAAAACCATCCCATGGGCAGAGAATAGAAAGTGAAATGTGTTGACTGTCAAGGCAACCATCCTGCAAGTTACAGAGGATGTCCCGTCGTCAAAAAAGAAAAACCACAACTGGGAACAAGCTTAGAAACTCAACAAACACAAAAGCAATAGTTGAACGCAAAAAAGTTGCCATTGAAAACAGAACTAAAAATCAACCGCCAAAAGCAATTGCACTAAGCAAAAGTGTTGAAAATAAATCCTATTCCCAGATTGTCAAAAATGTGCGGAAGAACGAAGAAACATCTATTAAAGAAATGCTTGAACTTATCCTGAAAAGGATTGACAAACAAGATTTAAAGATAAAACAGCAAAGCGAAGAAGTCGCTCTTAAGAAAACAATTATGGACAGAACACTCAAAATCGCAACATGGAATGCAAACGGTCTTTTACAACATGTATCAGAACTAAACATCTTTTTAGACATAGAGAATATAGACATTTGTTTGGTGTCCGAAACTCACCTCGCTATAGAACAAAATCTTGATAAGAAATTACCAAACTATACGTGTTATCACGCGAAGGAGAAGAAGACTATGCAGAACTCCTAAATTTATTAGGACATAACTTCCTTGTTATTCTGGCTCGCCAACATATTGGCCATCTGATCTCAACAAAATATCAGAACTTATAGACTTTTTCGTAGTTAAAGGTATTAAAAGAAATCATATAAATGTCGAAAGTAATTACGATTTATCATCAGATCATACTCCAGTAATATTATCACTGAGCGAAGCAGAAATAGTAGAAAAAAGTAATCTTAAGCTCGTGAATAAAAGAACAAACTGGAACGAATTTAGAGATAAACTTGAAAGTTTTATAAACCCAAGATCCCCTATGCAAGCAATTGAACAGATTGATCATGAAGTAGATCAATTTATTGCTGATATGCAACAACAATTTCGAACTCAAGAGAAAAAGAAATAAAATATCCTGTCGAAATAAAGGATCTGATCTTGAAGAAGAGAAGAGCTCGAAGAAAATGGCAAGCTACGAGATTTCCAGGTGATAAGGCAGTTTTTAACCGTCTTAACAATGAACTAAAGAAAAGAACTGTGAATTTAAAAGTGATTCACTTAGGTGATTCCTGAATAGCCTGACAGCAGATGTTTCTACGGAATATTCCTTATGGAAAGCAGCTGAGCGCCTTAAAAGACCACAGGCGCAAAACCCGCCGATAAAATCTCAAGATGGTGAATGGATCGGAAACCCAAAACAAAAGGCTGATCTCTTCGCTGAACATCTCGCGAATGTTTCTAAGCCATTTCCAGCAAGCACAGCTACAGATCCCTTACAGTTTGTTGATATAAACGACGAATGTGAAATTCCTTTAGTCACGCTAAAAGAAGTAAGAAGTATGTGTCAACATAAGTTGTCTAACAAAAAATCACCAGGGTATGATCTAATAACTGATCAGGTTTTGAAAGAAATGCCTTCAATAGCCTTCAAAAAACTCCAATTTATAATAAATGCATGCCACATCATTAGAAAATTGCAGAAGTCATTGTTATACCTAAACAAGGTAACCCACCAACAGAAGTAACATCTTACAGACCTATATCGCTTGTACAAATCATGGCAAAAGTTCTTGAAAAACTGCTTCTGAAAAGACTAAGCAAAATAATAGAAGAAAGAAGACTAATTCCGAGCCATCAGTTTGGATTTAGAAATAAACATTCCACGATAGACCAAGTGCATCGGATTACGGATGTTGTGGAAAGGCACTTGAAGAAAAACAAGTATGCTCGGCTATATTCTTGCGGCTCAAGCCTTTGACAAGGTTTGGCACTTGGAACTTGAGTACAAACTGCAAAGGGATCTTCCCAGGCAGTACTACGAAATACTGAAATCCTACGTTACAAACCGACTCTTTAGAGTACGGTACGACCAAAATTACTTAATTAATAATAGCGAATCAAACTAAATGAAACAAAATTGACGCATATATACTTTACAAACAAAAAAATAAACAATGTTCCAATTCTTATAAACAGTACAACAGTACCTTACTCCAATACTGCCAAATACCTTGGAATGACTTTGGATGCAAAGCTTAAGTGGAAAAAGCACATCAAAAAGAAAAGAGAAGAACTAAGCTTGAAGTACAGAAAAATGTACTGGTTACTAGGAAAGAACTCTGACCTATCTATCCAGAACAAACTAATGTTATATAAGCAAGTACTGAAACCCGTTTGGACATATGGCATCCAACTGTGGGGCTGTACAAAGAAAACAAATGCTGAACCCATCCAAAAATTCCAAAGCAAGGTCCATCGCGGAATAATAAATGCCCCTTGGTATATAAGAAATAGCGATCTACATCGTGACCTTCAAATTGAAATGGTTACAGGAGTGGTTAAAAAACACGCTGTATCACACAATCAGCGACTGCAAAGCCATACCAACTCCGAAATGGAGACCGTCTTTAATGTACGAGACAATGTTCGGAGATTAAGAAGAACCAAGCCTCATGAGCTGATGGTCTAAAAGCTATGGGAAAGTGTTATAACCTAAACTTCCCACAATGCGATTTATAAATTAAGAAAGAAAAATTACTTCTCGATCTTTCATAGATTGGTCCTGATTCACCGGTGGTTTTAATGCGGTAAGAGTCCAACACTACGCAGTAACGATTCTTACCGAGTATGTTGAAGATTTCCATTGGATAAAAAAAAATTACAAATTTCAGATAAGATTAAATAATATTGCATATCAATATTTTCAAAAAGAAGTTTTTTAATTTTTTAAAAACGTTTCAAATTTTTTTTTTTGGAAATTCGATATTTTAAAACGGGTTGACAATTTTATTTTTATTTTATTTTTATATGCACTTTAGGGTGGTCTTTATATTGTTTTTTTATTCTGAGAGGCTCTACGTAGAAAAAAACATTTCCTGATTTTTCAGATTTTTATTTCACCCCCTGGTTTCCCTTAATCTTTAAGCAATGGGAGTTAAATAAGTTGTTGAGACAGCTAAGTACTGCATGTACAGCATGCTTGCATCACCTTTGACTAGCTCGTCGGTGGGGTGGGTACTTGTGCTTACTGCTGAACTACCGTACCATGTATTTCATGCCGATATAAAAAATTTCAAAATTTAATCAAACAAGACCTATAAATGACCGCAAAACGAATTTGTTTTTCTAATATTTTCCTTGTTAGAAACCCAAGGTGTAATCTAGATCGCTGGAGTGTAGCCCTCCCTCTGTTTCAATAAAAAGAGAAACTCGAAACTCCTTGAGCCACTCAAAATTAATTTTCAATAATCCCTAATGTAAATAGATGCATCCTATGTTCCCTTAGATTAACTCACATTTGTCGGATCGTCTCGCATAACACGATCACTTCATATCCCTTCACTTGTGCTCTAAAAATGACGCATCCTGACTCCAATCAAACCAATAAACAGAGTTTATGCATTCTTACAAGGATCTTCATTTGAGATTTTTGTTTTTATTAAAACCCAAATTCTGACATCGAAGAATCCAAAAATAGAGACTAAAATTTAACTCATCACCAAATATTGTTTAAGCAAAATAATGATTTTTTCAATTTTTTTTTTGTTTTTAATAAACAATAAGGTATTCTGCCCTGTTTAAAATAAAACTCACTCTTGAGTGAATGCATTTACAAAAAAAAAAGTATGTTTATAATATATACATATGTAGGTATGTATATAAGAAAATAAACAAACTCAAAATAAAAATAAAAATTTTTAATGTTTTGTTTCACTTAAAAAAAATAAGGTCAATCATGAGTTGGAGTGAAAACAGGAAAACGAGCATATACGTCAGTTTGCTAATCCTTAAAATGTGTCATAAATTGGTATCAAATAAATAATATTATCCGGGCTTGTAAATGTTGATAGGAGTAGGTATAGATACTCTTTACAAAAAATGAATAGCCTATTCCTATTCCAAAGCTATTAAAAGAAAATTATGTGAAATTATATTTTAAAACTGTCTGATAATTTTTTGCGTATCTCTTTGAGTACTTGGTAGGAGTCATGACCCCGTGACCCCCCCTGTATACGCCGTTAAATAAAAGTGATATTTAATAATGTAAGTTTTGAAAAAAAACTTTTTGAACAAAGAAATACTTTTTTTTTCAAATTTTTGAGTTTGATACCTCATTTCTCTAAACTAAAAAACCGATTTAAAAAGAAAGAATGAAGTCTTAGCATTTTAAAAAGTTATAGTATGACATTTTAAGTGTTGCCATTATTTTTTAATATTTTCTTCCGTCTGTAGTCGTTTTTTAAGAAATTACAAAACACCCTCAATTTAAACTTTAATTACTCCGACCACACATCGAATTTGGATATGCACTCTAGTGATAATTAATGCGTATAAATACGTACCTTTATTGGGTATAAAGATCATTGTTATTGTTTCTGGGTCAGATTTGCCCATTGTCATTTGAAAAAATGTTTTTCTCTCTTTCTTATTGTATTAAAACCAAAAAATCTGTTTTTACATGCTTACCTATCTAAAAAATCTTTTTTAATTTTTAATGATTTTCTTTTATTTTCCAGAATTAGATAAAAAACTTACTAGTTTAGTTTGAGTTTAAAAATATGAAGAATGAATTTCATCCTCATCAGTAGAACTTAAGTTATAAGTGATTCAAAATATCCTTAAAAGAAAATTATTCATCAAACCACTTTTTCTCTATCAAAGAAAATTCAAATACAAAACAAAAATATCTAAGAAATCCAAATCTGTATATTCCTAAGAAAATTAAATACAAAAACAAAATAACTATCAGCCAAATAGGTGCCTACCAAACCAAACCATACACATATAAAGATATGTGTACTGTGCTACACAGCAGCTACAGACAGCAATACAACTACAAAAACACAAATAAAACATGAAAATTGAGGTTGGACACGAAACGCAAGAAATAAAATTATAACAAATCAAGAGGAAATAGAGTTCGGGAAGAAAAATGATAAGAGAGAGAAAGAGATGCATGTACGTGTACCTTACCTACTTGTTTCAATGAGAATAAGAAACGAAAATTTTTCTATATTTTGTATGTTTGTCACCTACCGCTGCTGGTTTTTGTATCTTTGTTGGCCCCAGCTGTTTGATTTTGTATCTTTGTTGGCCAGAACGATGTAGCTAACATCGACAATCTTAATCTCAATCTTAAGACAATTTTTTCTATGGGGCTGATACATCTGTAGATGATTATTTGTGCTACTACCTTTATCGACCTTGTAGCTTTATTTTTTTAAGAGTGCCAGTGAATTTTCTTTTTGTTCAATTCTTCAGTGACAGATCTATACATACTGTCGTCTTCAACAATGACTTTCCAATTGTCTTTATTGTATTATGTTACATGCTTTTTTAGTGCATTTTTCTACTATGCTCTTAAGCTCGCCAAACATTGTCAAACCGGAAATCATGATTGGCGGTGGTGCAGTTTGCATTGTACCTTTAACATAAGACTTCTTTTGGGGTGCATTTCTCATTTCATTATTCGATGTTTTCATTATTGCAGCAATATCTGCTTTTGAAGCTACCTGCTTAATTTTTTGAACAGCCTATGTTACGTTTGCTTTTGTTACCATCAGTTTCAAGAAGGAGCACTTCCTCATCAGTATGAAACTCGATGGTTTTTGGTGGGCTTTTCACTACAAGTATTTTTGGACTAGTCTTGTTGTCATTTGCGGTCTTCTTGTCTAGCAAGTTGAATTTTTCTTCAAGTCGCTTAACTTGTTGCTGAAGACTCTCGAAGAGGACTTCAAGTTGTTTTTTGGCTGTTATTTCTTTTTGCCATTCTTCGAAATAATTTTCGGATTCAACTTGGTGGATCTCGTTGTTTTTTTTATGGAACACTATCTTTTATTTCGATTTTTTCATAGGTTTTGGTTTCTTTTTCGTTGATGACTTCTTCGTCATTTGATTTTTGCGTAGGGGTTTTCGATGGAGTAACCCTTGAGGACATTTTTGGTGGAGTCCTCAGTGTTTTAGAACTCCGTCTGTTCCAATAAGCAATAATTGGTCCTCCCCTGAATCCGTAAGACCGATCTCCGATGAGAGTGGATTTAAAAGTTTATCTGGATTGCCACCTGTGGTAATATATCTGTTTGTTTTACTCATTTCGATATTTGTTTTTTTTTGTAATTTTTGTTTGACAGCCATAAATAGCTTATTTACTTCTTCTATTTAAGATCTAAAATGCAGCCGCCCCTATGGGATCAGACGCTGACTAATGAGCCGCACAATATGCGTCAGACGCTCTTGGGTTTCATGGGTTTTCAGAGCGATGTCTTATCTTATGCTCGTAGTTCCTGAGAAGGTAACTCAAGTGTCTCAGCTCTTGGATCGCATAGATCCAACGCTCGTCGTTAGTTCAAAAATAGGTTTTGACTGCATTGATTCTTCGCCACCGCTGAAGGTAGCTAGCTGATTTCAGCCACTTCATTGGCTGGCTCTGAAATAGCCTTTAGGGATGAACCTATAAGCATATGGACTGGGGCAGTGCTTCGAGATCGTTTGGGTCGGATGACATCGGAGTGATTGGTTGAATTAATCACGGCTTCAATGTTCCTCATATTTAAGCCTGGCACCAAGACTACTGTGTAGATGACCTTTTGACATCTTAACGGGCGCCTCACAAAGTCAATCAAAGTGGGGTGCCCTCGGTTGTATAAAATGTAAATTTATGTTTGCATTAGAACAAAATGAGATAACAGTGATTTGAGATGATATTTTAAACAAAAAAATGTTCAATTCAATTAGTTTGAAATTGGGTCCAAAAAAATTAGTTGCGTTGTCACAATATGTACGAGTATTACTGGGAAGACCTCTCCGACCACCTATCATTTGTTTTAAGGCAGCAAGAAAGGCATCCGTTGAGAGGTCAGATACCACCTCCAAATGAACCGCCTTTGACGAAAAACATACAAAGACAGCATTATAAGTTTTGTAGGGAACCTTTCCTCAAATTTTTTAGTATGTTAGTATGGGGCCGCAAAAATCTACTCCATACCACAACACAAGAACGGACGCGAGGGAGTTTTTTTTTTTTTTTTTTTTTTTTTGTAAATTCATTTTTATTTTTTAATTATCTTATAACTATCTTAAAGCTAGACAAAAATTCATAAAAACTAGCCTACTTATCAATATCTTAAAACTAACTTACTGGCCCCAGTCGGGCGCTCTAAGTTAAACTATAATAACTTAATGCTAATGCCTTTCGGCCTAATAACTATCTTAATACTAAATCCAGGTCGGTTTTATTTTTTACCGAGAAGAATTTCACAAAAAACTCGGTATGTATGTCTTTATTTTTTGGTTTTATATAAAACTTACAAACTACATAAAACTAAATTAAAGCTAATTAAAACTACTTAAAACTACTTTTAACTAATTTTAAACTAATTACAACCTACTTATAAGCTACTTACAAACTAGAACAGCCACAGCAAGCATTTTCCGGTTTTATAATTTTTTTGTATATTTGTTGATTTTATAATTTTTTTTTTTTTTTGGTGTTTTTGTATGTTTTATATTTTTTTTTTTTTTTTTTTTTTTTTGTGCCACCCTGACTGTCCCTACTTAAAACTAGCTACTGAAACCTATGTAAGTCGGCCATACAAGAGAAATAGCAAGGTCAACTTTAAATGTCTGAAGGAACTTCATCTTCGTTTTTCAACCACCAGAACTGGTTCTCCTGCTTTACCCTATCTCTTCGGTCCCGTTCGGACACAGTCCTACTGAACCGAAGGTGCTCAGCTCCGTCTTGTGCGAGGACGTCTCGACTGTAAAGGAGCCGCCGATCTACAGTTCTACGGCCGACGTGGTAGATTAGCGGAATCGCCGCTCTATCCTGGATCAGCCCTCGACTGTCTAGGTGGAGGAATGCATCGGGCGGAATAAAGCCGCTTAGACGCACACTCTCATAGTATTCGTTGTTGGGGTAGTAAGCCCCGAAAATTAAGCTGTTAGACGAGGACATCGCTCTTGCAATGTGACCTCGAATAAGCTTCAGCAAGAAATTATCTATCCTGTTTATGTTGGCCCCGTTGTATAGAGCCAGGTTGGAATAGTAGTGTTTGTACTCCGACTCTGGTGTTCTGTGCAATCCAAGGCAGCGTCGAAGACACTGCCTCTCAAACACCCGAATCTTTTCCATTTGAGATGGGGCAACGTTGAACCAAACCGGGCACCCATAGGCAATCATCGGTCGGATAAGGGCCATGTAGCAAATCACCTTCACCCTGCTGTCGAGCCGGCTGCTATAAAACAACCGTTTCGTCAGGGCGAAAGCTCCCCTAGCCCTGGCCAGAGCAGCATTTATATGTCTGTCGAAATACAAATACTGATCCATCCAGATGCCAAGGTACTTTACTACACTTTTACTCGCCAGTGGATGTCCATTTGGTCCTACGATCACCAGCTTGCGCCAGTTCTTTCTCGTATCCCTTGTGGCTCTAAGCAACGGAGTCCTAAACAAGATAGTTTCTGATTTCTGAAAGTTGATTTTCAACTTCCAGTCATCGCAATATCGCTGAATCTTCTCGAAGTCACGCTGCAAAAGAATCCTGATGACCTCGACTTTTGGAGCTGTTCTGTACGCAATTAGATCGTCGGCATACGCAATTGCCTGAGTTAGACTACTTATCAGATCGCTGGTGTAAATGCTGAATAGAATCGGCGAGTTGACCGCTCCCTGCTGAAGACCATTTTTAATATTAAAGGTTGTGGCAGAAGTTACATTGAGACTCTTGACAACAAACTTTCTGCCATTGAGCATATCATAAAGCATATATAATAGTGGTTTACTAATGCCAAGTCTGGTCAGCTTTAGATAAAGACCCTCTAACCATACGGTGTCGAAGGCCTTCTCCAAATCAACCAGACAGGCACCCGTACACTGCTTCTTAGATTTGTTCCATTGGACATCAGAAACGAGTTTCGATGCGGCATGAATAGTGTCATGTCCCGCCTTAAAACCGAACTGATTGTCCGGTATGATATTATTGTCCTCTGCCCACTTAGACAGAGCTCTATTGATAACTTTTTCGAATACCTTGCTGATACTCGGAAGAAGACTTATCGACCGGAGATTCGCCGGATTGGAGTTGTCCTTTCCCTTTTTCGGGAGAGGATGCACCACAGCTGTCTTCCACCGCACTGGATAATATGCATTATTCAGAGCGTTGTTAAACAGAGTGGTATAAATGTCTACTGCTTCTTGAGGTAAATGTCGAAGTACAACGTTGGATATGCCATCGACTCCTGCTGACTTCTTCTTCTTTAATGAATCGAAGATGAACTGGAGCTCCACCTTCGTAATTAACAGGGAATTGGGCCCATTTCGCTCGGCGATTATGGCGTTTGCCAAATGATCTTCATTGAACCCGGTGAACCCAAGGTTCTCTGATCGCCATTGCGTGATGTCATTCCGAAGGTAGAAGTGATGGAGCAAGGCTCTGTTTTCCAGGTCGTGATTCGGGCGAATGCACGCATTCACCTTGTACACTTGCTGGAAAGCAGCCCCCACAGCCTCCACTTTCTCCTGCGGATCTTCGACAATAAAGAGGTCATCGTCCAAGACGGCGTCCTCTGGATTAATTCCTGCTGTCAGAAGTACGTCTCTGTTGTCCGTCGTTCTCTGAAGCTTAAGACAAGGAAGGTCGTTCTGATCATTCCTTCTAAATATCTTGTTAATTTGCGGAAACATGCTCGGGTCGCTAGCATTAACGGCCCGAATTTTGTTGTCCCAATACAAATTAATTGACAACCGATAGTTCTCTTTAATTAGTTGGTTGATGTTTTTGATCGACGACTTCAGTGTCCTAATCTCCAGATGGTAAGGGTCAGTAAACCGTCGGTACAAGAGTTTTAGTCTTGTCAGCAGTCCACTTTTTTGTCTGTGTAGTGCGTCAATGGTTGCGTTTCGATACATGTCGGTTGCGTCCCGTTGCTTGTATTTCGGTATTGTTCTGTTCATTGTTCGTTTGATTGTCTCATCCATTTGTTCTAGGTATTGGTCTATTTCGTTATTTGTCAAATTCCTGTCATTTGGTGGGGATAAGTTATTCGAACTGATTTCGCTCGATAAGGCGTTGGTAAAGCGTGGCCAGCGCACCTTACTGTAATTATAAGTATGCACAGGTACATACTCATCCAACTCCACGAGCTCGTTCGGAAGCTGTATTACGGCGGCGAGTCCGCAGTGATCACTGTCGTACTCGATCGTTCGTAAGCAGTTTCTTGGTCTTTGACCCACAGTGTCAGTAATTGTCAGTCTTGCGTCTATTAGCAATAGATCCAGATAGGCACCGCTTCTTGGAAACGATGGCCGATCCGTAGCCAGCAGGTCTACACCATACTCAGTGTTGTATCGACTCATCCAATTGAAAAGATGAATACCTCTTTGATTTTGAATTTGATTTCCCCAATCTTGGTGTTTGGCATTCAAATCACCGGCCATGAGAAAGTAATTTTCTTCCAAGCTCAAGTGTAGACATTCGAAAAGTTTTTCAAGCTCTGTCATAAAATCAGTTGGCTGATGTGATGCCGGTGCATAAGCCGCGATCACATACATTCGCTTCCCCTGTTGGAGAGGAATGCATACGATGCACGCCTCTAACAGCCGAAATCTGCGCAGATCACTATTATATATAACTTTATGATTAATGCCTTTTCGTATGAAGATTGCGACGCCCCCCCCCCCCTTGAGTGGAGTTGGGTCGATCTGTTCTAACGATATTGTAATTGTTGTTAGTCAACTTATGTTTCTGGTTCAGCTTAGTTTCGCTGGCCATAAACACATCTGGACTTTGGTCTTTCAACAATTGGAAAAGATTAGCTCTACGTTCGGTCCTAATCAGTGAATTTACATTCACAGCAAGGATCCTAAGAGGCCTCTCCGACAGCGCGCCTTTAACCTCTAATTTGCGTTAGGCTAGGCAAAACAGAGTAGAGATAGTCTACCCTAGTCGCCTGCTCCTTTATCTGGGTCTGAAGTCCTGTAAACTGGCCTTGAATTGCCAGCAACATACTTCTAATTTCGGCCTGAGCGTCCGGCGCCTTTGGCACTAGGGCCGGCTGGGCTGCCTTAGCTGCAGGCTGTACCGTTTTTCCCCTTCCTGCCGCCATTTGGGCGTAGGAAATTTGGGGATTAACGGGCGTTGCTGTAGGAGCACGCGTTGATGGGCGTATCTCTACCGCTGTCTGCTTAGCCGCTTTGTTGTTTCTTATTTGCTGAAAAGCTGAGCAACCCCGATAATTAGCAGGGTGCCCCTCCTTTCCGCAAAGTGTACATTTAAGCTGGGTCATGTCTTCGACCCGTTCTTCACCGAGCTTGCACTCCCCCTTAATGTGGTCCTCACCATACTTAACGCAGCGTGGCTGCATTTCGCAGTTTGCTGCAGCGTGGCCAAACCTTTGGCAGCGCATGCATTGAAGCATGTCGCCACGTCTCTTTAGTTTATCCCAAGTAACAACCTGGTAGTTGAGGACGGAGATACTCCTCAACCTATCCAGTTTGCTGTTGGGCGATAGCTGAACTAGGAAGAACGGCAAAGACCGCTTCTCCCGTCTGGCTCTGACTGTAGCGAACGGCTTGACCCCGATAAAGTCGAGAACGTCGCTCGCTTTTTGACGGAGCTCATTTAAGAGCACCTGTGGTTCCGTGCAGGAATCTATGCCCTTCAAGAGGACCGTTTGATATTTATCCACTTTGGGGGTAAAACTGAAGAACTCAGTCGTGGATTTCTTTAACAATTCTTTTATAATTTTATGCTGCGCCACTGTTGAGCAGTGGATAGCATGCCTATCTTTATTTAAACGTTTAATAAAAAAGTTTTGGCCTATGGCCGACTTACATAGGTCAATAGTTTCCTGCAATTCCATTTTATATGTGTTAATTGGTGGCACTTTTTCTTTTTTATTTTGGGGCGTGGGCTGTGGGTGCTGCTGGTGTTCTCCTCGCTGCTGCTGACTCTGCTCCTGTGGTTTTTGTTGCTGCTGCTGCTGTTGCTGATGTATTTGTTTTCTCGGCCGTTGCTCCTTCGGCTGCTGCTGTTGTTGTTCCTTTGGCATTTGTTGTTGTTGCTGCTGCTTTTGAGCATTACCGTCTGGCTGTTTGTTTTTCTGTGGCAGCTCTTGCTGTGGCGCTGCCTTTTTTGGCGCCTGCACCACTTTTTTCTGCTCGCGCTCCTGCTTCTCCCTTTCGCGTCGAGCTTCTTGCTTTTGTCTGAGCGCTTCTATCAGTGGGGTCACGATGGCATTGAGACGTTCCATCTCCCCCCGAATGACATCTATTTTTTGGCTGATGGCCTGCTCGTCCAATTCTTGCGCCTCGTTTTCCTCTTCGGCGGACGCCTCTGGCGATGTGAGGTCAACAAGCAGATTGCTGTTGCTGTCCCCCGTTGTATACAATCCCTCGCCACCCTCTGACATATATTCGATGTCATCGTCGGATGGCGAGGTATCCAGTTGCTCTTGTATTTTTGCTGCTGCTGTGGTTTTGGCTGTGCGCGCCGTCTCCTTCACCCCAGCTGGCAGCTGGGCTGAGGTGATGGCCCATTCCGGTGTGCCGTTCTTGCTACGGCACTTGTTGATGGCGTGGCTGGTGGTGCCATCGCTTGCTTGGTTGTTGTTGTTGCTGCTACGGCTTTTGCTGGTGGTGCCATAGCTGGCTTTATTGTTGTTGCTGGGACACCTTTCGATGTCCCCGCCGTGTTGTTCGATGCCATTTGCTCTTTTTCCCACTCGATGAAGTTTTCGACTTCTCGATTATGGAAAAAAGCAGCTAAATAATTTTTCCCCGACTGGGACTCGAACCCGTGATCCTCAGGTTGTGGGTCTGCCACCTCTTTTTTTTTTTTTTTTTTTTTTTTTTTTTTTTGAAATTCATTTTTATTTTTCAATTATCTTAGAACTATCTTAAAGCTAGACAAAAATTCATAAAAACTAGCCTACTTATCAATATCTTAACACTAACTTACTGGCCCCAGTCGGGCGCTCTAAGTTAAACAATAATAACTTAATGCTAATGCCTTTCGGCCTAAGAACTATCTTAATACTAAATCCAGGTCGGTTTTATTTTTTACCGAGAAGAATTTCACAAAAAAACTCGGTATCTATGTCTTTATTTTTTGGTTTTATATAAAACTTACAAACTACATAAAACTAAATTAAAGCTAATTAAAACTACTTTAAACTACTTACAACTAGTTTTAAACTAATTACAACCTACTTATAAGCTACTTACAAACTTGAACAGCCACAGCAAGCATTTTCCGGTTTCTATAATTTTTTTGTATTTTTGTTGATTTTATATATTTTTTTTTTTTTTTTTTGTTTTTTTTTTTTGGTGCCACCCTGACTGTCCCTACTTAAAACTAACTACCTAAACCTATGTAAGTCGGCCATACAAGAGAAAATAGCAAGGTCAACTATTAAATGTCTGAAGGAACTTCATCTTCGTTTTTCAACCACCAGAACTGCTTCTCCTGCTTTACCCTATCTCTTCGGTCCCGTTCGGACACAGTCCTACTGAACCGAAGGTGCTCAGCTCCGTCTTGTGCGAGGACGTCTCGACTGTAAAGGAGCCGCCGATCCACAGTTCTACGGCCGACGTGGTAGATTAGCGGAACCGCCGCTCTATCCTGGATCAGCCCTCGACTGTCTAGGTAGAGGAATGCGTCGGGCGGAATAAAGCCGCTTAGACGCACACTCTCGTAGTATTCGTTGTTGGGGTAGTAAGCCCCGAAAATTAAGCTGTTAGACGAGGACATCGCTCCTGCAATGTGACCTCGAATAAGCTTCAGCAAGAAATTATCTATCCTGTTTATGTTGGCCCCGTTGTATAGAGCCAGGTTGGAATAGTAGTGTTTGTACTCCGACTCTGGTGTTCTGTGCAATCCAAGGCAGCGTCGAAGACACTGCCTCTCAAACACCCGAATCTTTTCCATTTGAGATGGGGCAACGTTGAACCAAACCGGGCATCCATAGGCAATCATCGGCCGGATAAGGGCCATGTAGCAAATCACCTTCACCCTGCTATCAAGCCGGCTGCTATAAAACAGCCGTTTCGTCAGGGCAAAGGCTCCCCTAGCCCTGGCCAGAGCAGCATTTATATGTCTGTCGAAATACAAATACTGATCCATCCAGATGCCAAGGTACTTTACTACACTTTTACTCGCCAGTGGATGTCCATTTGGCCCTACGATCACCAGCTTGCGCCAGTTCTTTCTCGTATCCCTTGTGGCTCTAAGCAACGGAGTCCTAAACAAGATAGTTTCTGATTTCTGCAAGTTGATTTTCAACTTCCAGTCATCGCAATATCGCTGAATCTTCTCGAAGTCACGCTGCAAAAGAATCCTGATGACCTCCACTTTTGGAGCTGTTCTGTACGCAATTAGATCGTCGACATACGCAATTGCCTGAGTTAGACTACTTATCAGATCGCTGGTGTAAATGCTGAATAGAATCGGCGAGTTGACCGCTCCCTGCTGAAGACCATTTTTAATATTAAAGGTTGTGGCAGAAGTTACATTGCCACTCTTGACAACAAACTTTCTGCCATTGAGCATATCATAAAGCATATATAATAGTGGTTTACTAATGCCAAGTCTGGTTAGCTTTAGATAAAGACCCTCTAACCATACGGTGTCGAAGGCCTTCTCCAAATCAACCAGACAGGCACCCGTACACTGCTTCTTAGATTTGTTCCATTGGACATCAGAAACGAGTTTCGACGCGGCATGAATAGTGTCATGTCCCGCCTTAAAACCGAACTGATTGTCCGGTATGATATTATTGTCCTCTGCCCACTTAGACAGAGCTCTATTGATAACTTTTTCGAATACCTTGCTGATACTCGGAAGAAGACTTATCGACCGGAGATTCGCCGGGTTGGAGTTGTCCTTTCCCTTTTTCGGGAGAGGATGCACCACAGCTGTCTTCCACCGCACTGGATAATATGCATTATTCAGAGCGTTGTTAAACAGAGTGGTATAAATGTCTACTGCTTCTTGAGGTAAATGTCGAAGTACAACGTTCGATATGCCATCGACTCCTGCTGACTTCTTCTTCTTTAATGAATCGAAGATGAGCTGGAGCTCCACCTTCGTAATTAACAGGGAACTGGGCCCATTTCGCTCGGCGATTATGGCGTTTGCCAAATGATCTTCATTGAACCCGGTGAAACCAAGGTTCTCTGATCGCCATTGCGTGATGTCATTCCGAAGGTAGAAGTGATGGAGCAAGGCTCTGTTTTCCAGGTCGTGATTCGGGCGAATGCACGCATTCACCTTGTACACTTGCTGGAAAGCAGCCCCCACAGCCTCCACTTTCTCCTGCGGATCTTCGACAATAAAGAGGTCATCGTCTAAGACGGCGTCCTCTGGATTAATTCCTGCTGTCAGAAGTACGTCTCTGTTGTCTGTCGTTCTCTGAAGCTTGAGACACGGAAGATCGTTCTGATCATTCCTTCTAAATATCTTGTTAATTTGCGGAAACATGCTCGGGTCGCTAGCATTAACGGCCCGAATTTTGTTGTCCCAATACAAATTAATTGACAACCGATAGTTCTCTTTAATTAGTTGGTTGATGTTTTTGATCGACGACTTCAGTGTCCTAATCTCCAGATGGTGAGGGTCAGTAAACCGTCGGTACAAGAGTTTTAGTCTTGTCAGCAGTCCACTTTTTTGTCTGTGTAGTGCGTCAATGGTTGCGTTTCGATACATGTCGGTTGCGTCCCGTTGCTTGTATTTCGGTATTGTTCTGTTCATTGTTCGTTTGATTGTCTCATCCATTTGTTCTAGGTATTGGTCTATTTCGTTATTTGTCAAATTCCTGTCATTTGGTGGGGATATGTTGGTTGATCTGATTTCACTCGATAAGGCGTTGGTAAAGCGTGGCCAGCGCACCTTACTGTAATTGTAAGTATGCACAGGTACATACTCATCCAACTCCACGAGCTCGTTCGGAAGCTGTATTACGGCGGCGAGTCCGCAGTGATCACTGTCGTACTCGATCGTTCGTAAGCAGTTTCTTGGTCTTTGACCCACAGTGTCAGTAATTGTCAGTCTTGCGTCTATTAGCAATAGATCCAGATAGGCACCGCTTCTTGGAAACGATGGCCGATCCGTAGCCAGCAGGTTGACACCATACTCAGTGTTGTATCGACTCATCCAATTGAAAAGATGAATACCTCTTTGATTTTGAATTTGATTTCCCCAATCTTGGTGTTTGGCATTCAAATCACCGGCCATGAGAAAGTAATTTTCTTCCAAGCTCAAGCGTAGACATTCGAAAAGTTTTTCAAGCTCTGTCATAAAATCAGTTGGCTGAGGTGATTCCGGTGCATAAGCCGCGATCACATACATTCGCTTCCCCTGTTGGAGAGGAATGCATACGATGCACGCCTCTAACAGCCGAAATCTGCGCAGATCACTATTATATATAACTTTATGATTAATGCCTTTTCGTATGAAGATTGCGACGCCCCCCCCTTGAGTGGAGTTGGGTCGATCTCTTCTAACGATATTGTAATTGTTGTTAGTCAACTTATGTTTCTGGTTCAGCTTAGTTTCGCTGGCCATAAACACATCTGGACTTTGGTCTTTCAACAATTGGAAAAGATTAGCTCTACGTTCGGTCCTAATCAGTGAATTTACATTCACAGCAAGGATCCTAAGAGGCCTCTCCGACAGCGCGCCTTTAACCTCTAATTTGCGTTAAGCTAGGCAAAACAGAGTAGAGATAGTCTACCCTAGTCGCCTGCTCCTTTATCTGGTTATGAAGTCCTGTTAACTGGCCTTGAATTGCCAGCAACATGCTTCTTATTTCGGCCTGAGCGTCTGGCGCCTTTGGCACTAGGGCCGGTTGGGCTGCCTTAGCTGCAGGCTGTACCGTTTTTCCCCTTCCTGCCGCCATTTGGGCGTAGGAAATTTGGGGATTAACGGGCGTTGCTGTAGGAGCACGCGTTGATGGGCGTATCTCTACCGCTGTCTGCTTAGCCGCTTTGTTGTTTCTTATTTGCTGGAAAGCTGAGCAACCCCGATAATTAGCAGGGTGCCCCTCTTTTCCGCAAAGTGCACACTTAAGCTGGGTCATGTCTTGGACCCGTTCCTCACCGAGCTTACACTCCCCCTTGTTGTGGTCCTCACCACACTTAACGCAGCGTGACTGCATTTCGCAGTTTGCTGCAGCGTGGCCAAACCTTTGGCAGCGCTTGCATTGAAGCATGTCGCCGCCTCTCTTTAATTTATCCCAAGTTACAACCTGGTAGTTGAGAACGGAGATACTTCTCAACCCATCCAGTTTGCTGCTGGGCGATAGCTGGACTAGGAAGAACGGCAAAGACCGCTTCTCCCGTCTGGCTCTGACTGTAGCGAACGGCTTGACCCCGATAAAGTCAAGATCGTCGCTCGCTTTTTGACGGAGCTCATTTAAGAGCACCTGTGGTTCCGTGCAGGAATCTATGCCCTTCAAGAGGACCGTTTGGTATTTATCCACTTTGGGGGTAAAACTGAAGAACTCAGTCGTGGATTGTTTCAACAATTCTTTTATAATTTTGTGCTGCTCCACTGTAGAGCAGTGGATAGCATGTCTATCTTTACTTAATCTTTTAATAAAAAAGTTTTGGCCTATGGCCGACTTACACAGGTCTATGGTTTCCTGTAGCTCCATTTTATATGTGTTAATTGGTGGCACCTTTTCTTTTTTATTTTGGGGCGGCTGTGGCTGCTGCTGGTGTTCTCCTCGCTGCTGCTCGTTCCGCTTCTGCTGGCTCCGCTCCTGTGGTTGTTGTTTCTGCTGCTGCTGCTGCTGCTGTGTTGTTTTCTGATTTGGCCTTTGCTCCTTTGGTTGTTGCTGTGTTTGTTCCGTTGGCAGCTGTTGTTGTTGCTGCTTATTTTCGTTCTGTTGTGGCAATTTCAATGCTTGTCCTTGCAGATTTTTCTCTGGCTGCTGCTTTTTTGGTGGCAGCTCTTGATATGGCGCTGCTTTCTGTGGCGCCTGTTTCACTTTCGTCTGCTCGCGCTCCTGCCTTTCTCTTTCGCGCCGAGCTTCTTGTTTATTTTTTAGAGCTTTTATCAGAGGGGTCACGATGGCATTGAGTCGTTCCATCTCCCCCCTAATGGCATCAATTTTTTGGCTGATGGCCTGCTCGTCCAATTGCCCCTCACATTCTTCTTCGGAGGACGCCTCTGGTGAAGTAATATCCACAATCAGGTTGCTGTTACTGTCCCCTGTTGTGTAAAATCCCTCACCACCCTCTGACATATACTCGATGTCATTGTCGGATGGCGAGGTATCAAGTTGTTCTTGTATTTTGGCTGCTGCTATAGTTTTGGCTGAGCGCGCCGTCTCCTTCACCCCAGCTGGCAGCTGGGCTGAGGTGGTCGTGGAGCGGCGCTTAACGAGGTTTGGCGCACAGCTAATCCTCTTCCTTCTCTTGTTTTTCACATCGGCTGTTGGTGCCGTTAATTTTAACAATCCAAGAAATAATACTCAGGATATATCAGCTTCTGAAGCGAAGCTTATCGGCCAAATTCTTGAGACTATTTTTTGTTGATGTTCTTATGATGTTTTTAAATCTCCAAATGTTTCTCTTAGTGTTGGTTAAATATCGATAGTCTATCGATAGCAAAAAAAAACTATCGCATACATCGATAGTTACAAATAACTATCGATAGTTTCAATACTTCCAAAATCCAAATTATTTAACCCAAAACCACAGCAGGGCTAACTTTCTGAATGCACCCAAGTTGGTTCTTTGTTATTTTAATTTATAAAACGATTCTTGAAACACACTTGAATTTTACTGATTTTTTAGAATGTTAATGAGCATGAGAATGGGTTTGTAGCGTGTTTAAGGTACAAGTTTTTATGAGACAGTTTTCAATCACCATTTTTGTTCAATAACCCGAAGCAACGAAATCAAACTGTGCCTTTTTTACAGTTACGAAAAATTTTGTATGTATAAGAATTTATACATCGTTGTATAGTAGCAAAATAAATCCTTATGCAGTGCATAATTATTAATGTATTTAGCGGATGGTAATGAATTAGATTGCTAACGTCTGGGTTATTTATGGGATGTCATTTACTTATCTACAAATATATAGTTGTAGGTATTTTGTTTGGCATACAGTTGTTTCCGAGAATATAAGACTTATATGTTTTTCACTTAGACTTTTCACAACATTGTTGATAAAAGTGTTAAAAAAAGTCAAATAACTTGATAATTAGATCCCGATGATGGCACATAGTGCCACAATAGATATCGATTTTAGCAAGAAACATATATGCCTTTTACTTTCGGAATCAATTGGAGGCCAAACAATATACCTACAATTAACTCTAACCTATATTCCGGAAACACAAAATTCTTAAATAATACAAAAATAAAGTTTTATCAGGTATTTTATTTTGATATCCCGTGGGAAAATTGGTATAGATGACCTTAAAATATCATTTTGGGGCTACCATCCATCCAGATTTGTTCATACATACTTATACATATATGTATATATATAGTATCTTAAATAGCAATTAAATTCAAAGATTAAGAATTTAATCAGATTTTAGGTATTCATAAGGCTTTGTGGCTAGTAGAAATGTTTCGTTCAGGGTTTTTGAAAAATTTGGTAAGACTATCGATATTATGGATAATATCGATAGGGTTTTCCCAAAACTATCGATACTATCGAAAATGGAAACTATCGATGTTTAACCAACACTACTCGATATGGTGCATCAAAAATGTTTACACCTCAATTTTTATTAATCAGATCGTCGATATTAAGCCTATGGACGTATACTGAAAATGACAGAGCATCATTTCCTATTTTTGTAAATTGATGTGGCCTTACTCATGTTACTAAACTTGGAAAACCGTTATTTTCAACACTCAATTCCCCAGGCTTCAAAAAATCCTGCCAGACTTTTGAGTTCTGGCACCAATAAATCCTAAAACTCATATTTTAGTTAAATGTTTTTCCAAAAAAATTGCTGCCAGCTCTTGTACTAATAGTGGTATCTTCAGTTCGCAGCACCTATAACTATGGAGGTAATTTTTTTGTATTAACCAATATCCTGATCGAACAGAGTCAGAATTGGTTGAAAAATCATTAAGGCGAGTGAAGCTGCAGGTAAAGGCTAGTAATATATAAATTCGAGTTTCCTTAAATAGTGTGTATACATAATACTGGGAACTTAAATTAACTCTGGCGATTTTTCGAATTCAGGAGCCAGATTTGAAAGAAATAATATTAATAATAATAATAATAATAGGCAAATGTTGCAGTGGCTCTTTTCGGTCCCAACAAACCCGCTGTCTAGGACTTGTTCAAGATCAGAAGGAGAGATTACAAAACCGAACAACTTATGCAAAAAGAGCAGCCTGGTGGAATTTTTGTATAGAAATAGAGTCTACAAATGCTGCTGCTAGGCTCAGGAATGTCATGTCAAACGTTCATGCTCCTCCGGGCTTTCTCAAAAGGCCGGATAATTCCTGGACGGACATATCCCCTGTGGATAGACGCCTTAACTTTAGTGAAATCTCTAGTAATATTGCTAGATCTTATAGTAGGAAGGTGGCCTGGGCCATTGAATCCTTCTCAGCATACAAGCCTGCAGGGCCTGATGGTCGGAAGCTCTGTGGACATAATTGTTCTTATTCTTTATTCCCTCCAGTTGGAGAGAAGTCAATGTCATATTCATTCCCAAAGCCGGCAAACCTACCCACACTGAACCAAAAGATTTCAGGACAGTAAGCCTATCCTCTTTTCTTCTTCGAAAGACTTATAGAAACTCACATACGTCTATAGCTAAATGAAAGTGCTCTCTCGCAGCCCCAACATGCATACATAAAGGGCAAATCTGTGGAGACTGCACTTCATGAAGTGGTCAGCACAATCGAGAAATCAATTCAAGGAATTTACATTGGGAGCATTTCTTGATAAGTATAGAAGGGGCATTGCAATTCGACAAGCCCTAGACTCGATGGATATGATCCAAGGTTTTCCAACTGGATTGACTCCATGCTTCAGACGAGAACTGTAAACACTCAAAGAGATCATAGCATAGCAAGCTGAAAGTAAGGACAAGGAGAAGTTTTATTTCCCTTACTCTGACTCCTGGTGGTTAGTCAGATTCTGGTGAATCCTAGCTTCAGCAGTGTCAAAGTCATTGCATATGCTGATGATGGTACAGGGAAACAATTCCAAGGGAATCTGCTCCACATGGGAGTTTATTCCATTACAAGTGAGAATCTGTTCCTTTTTTCAAAGTGCAATTTATTCTCACTGGAGAGTGGAGTTTTTGCCCACTTGGTATGAGAATCTACCTCACAACTTTTTCTTTGATTCGTTCTAAGGAGGTATTTTTCTGAACATAGTTTCCTTAAATCTAGATTCCTGAAATGCAAAAGAAACTTTGCATATCCATCCTCGCACCCACCTCAAATCCTATAATGAGCCCAACCAGGGGGCTGCATGCCCCCCCCCCCCTACATACCCCACTATTTACTGGCCATAATGCTGGCGTATTTCTCTAAAACAACAATGTGGTTTTCTATATTATTTATGAGTCAATAATATCCCAAATTCCAAATTTTAGGTGGGAAAAAATTTCACAAAATTTCGGGTGTAGTTACTTCCCTTTTGAGGTGAGAATTAATTGCACTTTGAGAAAAGTGGAATAGATTCCTACTTATGATGGAATAAACTCGCATTTGGAGCAGATGCCCGTGGAATTATTTCCCTGCCCGGCTAATGATATGGTAATTATAGCATCAGGGAAATTTGTCCCAATACTGTGCTAGCTCAACCCCGACATACGTTTGGTTTGGTGGGCAGCCTAAGATAAGGCAACCAATCTTAAAACCATGATAAAAATTGAAAGACAAGCATGTACTGGCACAACCAATGTCATGAGGATCACACCAACTGCAACCCTGGAAACATTCCTGTCACTAGCGACTAGCCCCACTCCATCTTTTAACGAAAGAGACGGTGACCAAAAGTGCTCTTTGACTTCAACAATGCAATGATTGAAAAAAGTGCCTTTATGGTCAAAAAACTACTATAAGATTTACCGACATAGACATTCAGATAGACTATACATTACCACACATTGATTTTAATCTGATAGCCGTAACAGATATTACTACAAGGACACACTGGACGGAAAACCGGGTCATAAACATTAATCATGTTTCGGTCTTTATGGATGGCTCCAAAACAAACGACGGGGTACGGTCACGTTTTTTTCAGCTAACCTAACGAATATTTAGAAATCAGACCTTTTCGTGTAAGACACGGAAATAAGTATTCAAACTTCAAAGAAATAGTGGCTAATGTACCACAAGGAAGTATATTAGGTCCAGTTCTGTACCTTTTATTTACACGTAATATACGATATAACCCTTACAGAAGACACTATCGTAGCCACGTTTGGTGATACTGTACTGTATTAGGTACTGTATTACTGTATTATGTCGAGTTCTGTACCTTTTATTTACACGTAATATACGATATGCCCCTTACAGAAGACATTATCGTAGCCACGTTTGCTGATGATAATGCAATACTAGCAGTAAGCAAAACAATCAGCGAAGCTACAATTACATTTCAAAATGCACTTAATAATATTAATGAGTGGAGAAAAAACATGGCGAATAGCGCTCAATGAATGAAAAGTCAGTCCATGTAGACTTTACATATACACAAATTAATAGCTTAGGTACCCTTCTTTCTTAATACCACTCGTGTTCCATTTGCAAGTTAGACAAAGTATCTGGGATTGACTCTAGACGCATAATTAAAATGGAAGCCACACGTAAAAAGAAATACAAAGAATTAAATGTAAATTAAGAGATATTTACTGGCTAATCGGTAAATATTCAAAGCTCAGTTGCTTAGTTGATTTTATACAAGAAGGTGCTTAAAGATTAAATAACTTACATACATTTAAAAATAAATTGCTTAGGTCATTTGTTTATAGAAACGAAGATCTTCACAGGGATCTCGGGATCCCTACGGTTCGGGACGAAATAAAAAATTTCGTGCGAAAACATAAAAATCGGCTATTAGAACATGCTTTTTAGACGTTGCATAATTGGTGTCATGTCCCACCCTAAAACAGAACTAATTATCCGGAATGATATTATTGTGCTCTGCCCACTAAGAGAGAGCTCTATTGATAACTTTTTCAAATACCTTGCTGATACTCGGAAGAAGACTAATCGACCGGAGAATCGCCGGATTGGAGTTGTCCTTTCCCTTTTTCGGGAGAGTAAAACGCACTGGATAATACGCATTATTCAGAGTGTTGTTAAACAGAGTGGTATTAATTTCAGCTGCTTCTTGCGGTAAATGTCGAAATACATATGCCATCGACTCCTGCTGACTTCTTCTTTTATAATGAATCGAAGATGAGTTGGAGCTCCACCTTCGTAATTAACAGGAAACTGTTTGCCAAATGATCTTCATTGAACTCGGTGAAACGCAATTGTGTTAGAATTAACAGCCCGAATTTTTGTATTCCAATACAAATTAATGAACCGATAGTTTTGCTTTATTAGTTGGTTTATGTTCTTGATCTACGACTTCAGCGTCCTAATCTCCGGACGAAATAAAAAGTTTCTAGGTAAAACATAGAAATAGGCTATTAGAACACTCTAATTGAACGATTATTGACATTCTTCACGAGTCGAATTTAGTACGCCGTCTGCGAAAAACTAAAACCTTCTGACTTGATGCGGTGACCAGAAAAACACTTTAAAATCGCGGAATAAGCAGGAACTTTCACGGAAAGTTACCTGCAACACGTTACTTAACTTCCGTAAAAAATTAATTGCTAAATATGTTTCGACTTGGTTGCAATCGGGAAATGGAGGTAGTTTATTGTAGTAACCTATAAGCATGCGTTTTTGGGTCCTCATAGGGCCTTATGCAGGTTTTGCACCTACCCAAGGGAAAATAAATTAAAAAAAATATCTTCACTTTGCTCAGTTTTGCAAATTGCAAACAAATAGTCGTAAATTACGAAATCCCGAGCCAAGGATTAAATCGGGACTAATTTTCGTAATTCGCAACTCATTTTTCGTGATCTGATCCAAGAATTTTTTCAGTGTTCCCATCATTAAACTTAAACTTTATGTTCATGATTTATTGTAAATATTTACTAGTTTAACTAAATTAACTGCTATGATTGACCCTTCCGACTCTAGATTTGCCGGAGGTGTAATATTTTTACTCTAACAGCTTTCACCTAGTCATCAAACGAAATTTGAACATTATTAACATCAAGTACTTGCAACCCAGCTAGGGTAGTTTCTCTTTTTTCTGTTAACGAGAGTCAAAAGTTAGCTGGAATTTGCTTGTACCTACAATCCTACATACCTCTTCATCAAATTATTTTATATTTCTCAAATAGAATTTTGCTGGTTACCTATAATTTATTATTTATAAACGGAAAAACATTCCGTGCAATTTTAGCTTGTATCCTTAAAAATTATCTGTGCACACTCCGCGAATACATTTTTAAACATTTCCAGTCTGTTGGTAATTTATTGTTGATTGTGGTTCGTTATCTTACTCACAAGAGGATGCAGTCGTTGATATGAAATAATTCTTTACAAATTGTTAATCGTACAGATCCTGAACGGGGAATATTTTATTTTTAAAGTGTATGCCTTCAAATAATTAACAGTCGCCAGTATTAGTTTTTTGTTTCGTGGGCGGATTGATAACCCATTCCCATGACGCACAGTGCGGCCCTACTTGAAAAAATAAAAAATTACGTCAGATTTAAACAAGAGGAACATATATAGGTATATGTATTTACATAATAAGCTGTGAAATGATATACCATAACTTCAAACCCCCAAGTGGGATAGAAAGTGTGATGGTTTTAGAACCGTTCCTAAATATATTCATGTATTAACATATGTCAAATCGTGTCGGATGCGCTGTCAAGTTGTGTATATAGAATTTTATATTTTGCTTCCACACTATTATACATGATTTTCTTCACACTTTTTTGACATGTGTTAATACTCAATGGGATAGTGTGGAATAGCTATAACTTCCCGCTGGTGCCCTCGGAAGCTAGAGGTCCGATGTGATTTTATTTTTAAAAATCGCCTATTGAAGATCTCCGAAAAAGTTCTTAGAAATTCAATATATAATCAAGTGAAGATTAGTGAGAAGAATAAAACTTACCCAAAGCCAATATCAATGGTTTTTCTCAAGATAATTGAGAACCAGAAAGTTTAACAATTTTTGGTGAAGTTTATTTTGATTTTACAAAAATTTTACAAAATTAGTATTTTACAAAAAACCAATCAAATATCAATAATGACAAATATCAATTATGAACTAATGTAAAGAATTTAATTATCCCAAAGCCATACCAATTTGTGTGATCTCAGGATATTTTTTTTTGTGTTTACAAAAATATTAAATGTCTAAATATTTGTACAAATCCTTTAAATTATTAATTATAAACTAGTGTGTAAAATTAAATTAACCCAAAGTCAACATCATTGTTTGTTCTCAAGAAATTTGAGACGAAAACAAATTTCAAGAATTATGGGTAAAGTTGCTTGTATTTATTTTTCGTTAAAAAAAACCGTTTACAAAACAATAACAAAAATCAATTATTATTAACTAATATGTAGGATTTAATTAACCGGGAGCCAATATCGTTGTCTATTCTCCAGATAGAGTAAGAATAAAAACGTAAATAATAGAACATTTCTTATTTTTGTTTTCATTTTTGTGAACTGTTGAATGTAATTCAATTTAAAGGTAAAGTGACCCTTAGTCCAAATGCGTTTCGCCCAGATACAACAATTGGTCTCATCAGTTAGATGTTGTTGTACCCTTCTAAGACGCATAATTTTAGTCGATGATTGCCGAAACGTATTAAATAAACAGCGCAAATGCACTGTAAATTATAATATTCCCCAGATATTTGTTTCTATCCGATGGAAATCTTTTAAAGACACTCGGTAAGAATCGGTATTGAGTAGTGTCTTTGTATATAAACTTTATAGTATTATCTTTGTATATAAACTTTATAGTAATATCATCAACATCGATGTTTCATCAGCCCCTGGTGGTGGAACACCTTGCCTGCTCTCAACATCAAGTGTTGAGGGAAACATTTGAATGTTTCTTGTTTGGGTTTTCTTCTTCTACTTTTGGGATTACATGTTTATAAGTTCAGTCGTAAGAATGCATTGGATATGGGAGGATCGCCTCTCGGCACTCCAAAAATGAAAACAAATATTGATGGATTTTTTAGGTAGGTAAGTCACGCCGCCAGACGGTGGGGTGGGTAGTTTTTTTTTTATTTTTAAGTGACGTTTTCATTCTTGTGTTTGTTCGTGTTGTTTTTTACTTTTCTTCTTTTTCTCGATCTGCGGCATGAGAATAATATAGTAAGGTATTCCTATATACGTATGTATGTAGTATTGTAGTTTATAAGTATGCGGGAAAAGTTTCTCCGTTTTGATTTTGATTATGGAAGATTTTTAATGTATCTGTTGTATTGTATTTGATGATTATTTATTAAGGAAACATAGAAAATTGTATTAAAAAGATGCATACGTTAATAAGTGCTTGTTTAGTTAAAAAAAATCTAATAGGTAAATATTTTCATTTACAATTTGGAAAAGGAAATAGTAGAATGAATAGGTGTTTTCTGTAGGAGATCGATCTTTTTCAATTCAATGAATAGGAACATAATTACAATTTCTTAAGGATAACGAATAAATTAGGTAGGTACTTAATTGATTAGGCATGGGCTTTTCATTCTTTAATATAAAATTAAATTAAAAAATAATTTAATTTCGTGTTTATGTAGGTACGTATGTATATGGTTAATGCTAAAATAACTTTAATAGATGCCTCAACCTGTTCTTTTTAACTGTAGAAAGGTTCCCAGATTTAGCTATTTGTTTGCAGTTGATTATTGTTTATATTTATTGAATGTTTCTTATGGGAGTAAAAAATGTTTAACTTTAAAAGCATATTTAGTTTACAGTACCCATGCAGAAACAAATCAAATTTGTCCATCTATCACGTGCATAGTTTTGGTTTGATAGAAGAGATTTGCATCGTGTTTTTTCATATAAAATAAAATATATTATTTTAAATAACTAAAAACACTTGATTCAAAATATTTATTTTATGGCCTTTAGTCCTACAAATTGGCGTTTCGTCCGACTTGAATTTTGAATCAATAATTCAACAGGTCCAATCCTTTAATGCTAAGTCGTCTACTTGGCTGATTTATTTCTGTAGTATATAGAATTTGTATTATTAAAAAAACCTTAGAAAACACTTTTTTTTTAAATTTATCTACTTAAATCCATGCATAATTTTGTATAATATTTTTGAATACTATAATAATCGCTTTGGCGAACAATGTTTGCCTTGGCCTTATAAATTTACCCTTGATCAATGAATTATAGGCCTAAAAATGGAAAATAATTATTTTAATATAGAAAAACCATTTGCATGCAAATAATGCTGTGAGATGCATACCTATATGCATATATTTTTTTTTAAGTTTAAACTGACCATACAAAAAAATATTTTTATTAACCACGCTATTTCCCAGCACGCAAAACAATTGCCGGGTAAATGTTTCGTAATTCCGATTCAGAAGACGAAGTTTTAGGGATGGTGTACTAAGGTTAAAGTCAAAGGAGTTTATGTTTAGATTAACACTTCGCAGCATTCGAGAGATAGGTTCGTTTGAGCCATAGGAGGTCCTGTGGGTGGGAAGATAAAAAAGACGAGGATTTCGAGAACGAAGGTTAATGTTAAAGGACCTTTTGACGAAGCCGAGGGCTGAATTTGCCTTGAGAATGATATCATCTACATGGGAGAGAAAATTAAGTTCTGGCTCAAATATTATAAATTCAACGGTGGATCATGAAGGAGGTAAAGACGGGGAGGAGATTTAATACGTTTACGCGTAAAAGTGATTGATTGGCATTTGGCAACGTTGAGCTCCAAGCAATTTTTAAGACACCAAATTGAAAAACTGTCAAGGTCCTGTTGAATAAGGGAAGAGTCATGTGTCGACGAAACGATCTTGAAAAACTTGGTATCATCAGTGAAATAGAAGAGTGTTTCTTGGGGAACACCGGAGGTAGCTAAGAAAGAGCAAGAGGTGGCGGTTATAAAACGAACGCTGTAATAACTATTATCTAGGTAAGAGGAGATCCATTTTAACAAAGAAGGTTCGAAGCCGAGAGAGGACAATTTGAAGAGTACTAGCTAATGGGAAGTTTTATCAAAGGGCTGTCTAAAATCAGTTGAGATAACATCGACATCGTAACATTTCTCCATGGCTGATAGCGTGAAAGACACAAATTCAACAAGGTTAGTGATTGTAGATCTGTATTTGAGAAAACTTGGCAATTGGTCGATTATTGTTTACATCACCCTTCGAACCTTTTTTTGTATTGGGATAATGAAAGATGATTTCCATATCTGAGGAAATTCACCAAGATTTAGGGAAAGGCTACAAATTTTTGAGAGAGGAAGAGAAAGGGTTGAAGAGCATTTTCTTAGAAGTATGGCAGGAAGACCATCGGGACCGGGATTAAATTCATAATTTAGTTGATTTAATTTAGTTTCGATGAGATACGGATCGACAGTGCGAGGGAGAAGCGGTCCGAGAGAAAAGTTTTGTAGATATTTGAAATATGCAGAATCATGTGCAAAGGAGTCATCTGCAAAAGATTGTTTGAAAAATTTAGCAAAATGGTTGGCGATAGTGCTAGGATCATTTGAGATTTCGTTATTGAAAGAGAGAGTGTTAGGGTAGCCATCGGATTTTCATTTATAGTTGACAAACTGAAACAGGTCTTATGCGAAAAAAGTCTATGAACATATTTTCGCATGTAGAAAAAATTGAGATGAAATACCTACAAATTAGGTTTTTGCATACCTATTTGGTTTTCAGTTTCATGCATAAAACCATTGCTTACATGGAACTACGAAACATTTACCCGGCAATTGTTTTGCGTGCTGGGAAATAGCGTGGTTAATAAAAAATATTTTTTTGTATGGTCAGTTTAAACTTAAAAAAAAAATATATGCATATAGGTATGCATCTCACAGCATTATTTGCATGCAAATGGTTTTTCTATATTAAAATAATTATTTTCCATTTTTAAGCGTATAATTCATTGATCAAGGGTAAATTTATAAGGCCAAGGCAAACATTGTTCGCCAAAGCGATTATTATAGTATTCAAAAATATTATACAAAATTATGCATGGATTTAAGTAGATAAATTAAAAAAAAAGTGTTTTCTAAGGTTTTTTTTAATAATACAAATTCTATATACTACAGAAATAAATCAGCCAAGTAGACGACTTAGCATTAAAAAATTGGACCTATTGAATTATTGATTCAAAATTCAAGTCGGACGAAACGCCAATTTGTAGGACTAAAGGCCATAAAACAAATATTTTGAATCAAGTGTTTTTAGTTATTTAAAATAATATATTTTATTTTATATGAAAAAACACGATGCAAATCTCTTCTATCAAACCAAAACTATGCACATGATAGATGGACAAATTTGATTTGTTTCTGCATGGGTACTGTAAACTAAATATGCTTTTAAAGTTAAACATTTTTTTACTCCCATAAGAAACATTCAATAAATATAAACAATAATCAACTGCAAACAAATAGCTAAATCTGGGAACCTTTCCACAGTTAAAAAGAACAGGTTGAGGCATCTATTAAAGTTATTTTAGCATTAACCATATACATACGTACCTACATAAACACGAAATTAAATTATTTTTTAATTTAATTTTATATTAAAGAATGAAAAGCCCATGCCTAATCAATTAAGTACCTACCTAATTTATTCGTTATCCTTAAGAAATTGTAATTATGTTCCTATTCATTGAATTGAAAAAGATCGATCTCCTACAGAAAACACCTATTCATTCTACTATTTCCTTTTCCAAATTGTAAATGAAAATATTTACCTATTAGATTTTTTTAACTAAACAAGCACTCTTAGCGGAGCAAAATCGCATCGTCACCTCCAAGTGGTGCCCGCTGGATAGCCAATTAGGTGAACTAACGATGAGCGTTGGATCTATTGGATCCAAGAGCTGAGACACCTGAGTTACCTTCTCAGGAACTAGGAGCATAAGATAAGACATCGCTCTGAAGAACCAGCTCTCTATGAAACCCAAGAGCGTCTGACGCATAATGTGCGACTCATTGGTCAGCGTCTGATCCCATAGGGGCGGCTGTATTTAAGACCTTGAATAGAAGAAGTAACTAAGCTATTTATTGGTAACAAACAAAAGTTACAAAAAACAAACATGGCAATGAGTAAAACAAACAGATACATTACCCCAGGTGGCAATCCAGATAAACTGGTAAATCCACTCTCTTCGGAGATCGGTCCTACGGATTCTGGGGTGGACCAATTATTGCTAACAGGAAGTAGACGGAGTCCTAAAACACTGAGGACTCCGCCAAAAATATTCCCAAGGGTTACTCCATCGCAAAATCAAATGACGAAGAAGTCATTAACGTAAAAGGAACCAAAATCTATGAAAAGATCGAATTAAAAGATCCGCAGTGTTCCAAAAAAAGCAACGAGATCCACCAAGTTGAATCCGAAAATTATTTCGAGGAATGGCAAACATAAATAATAGCCAGAAAGAAACTTGAAGTCCTCGTTGAAAGTCTTCAGCAACGGAAAGAGACTTGAAGAAAAAGTCAGCTTGCTAGACAAGAAAACCTCAAAAAATGACAGCAAGACTAGTCCAAAAATACTTGTGAAAAGCCCACCAAAAACCATTGAGTTTCATATTGATGAGGAAGAGCTTCTTTTTGAAACAGATGGTAACAGAAATAAACGTAAATCCAAGAAACGGAAAGCAGAGGGTAGCCCAGAGACTGTTCAAAAAGTTAAGCAGATAACTTCAAAAGCGGATATTGCTGCAACAGCGAAAACATCAAACAATGAAATAAAAGATGTATCCCAAAAGAAGTCTTATGCTAAAGGTACTAGACAAACTGCACCACCTCCAATCATGACTTCCGGATTGACAATGTTTGGTGAGCTTAAGAACATAGTAGAAAAATGCACTAATAAGGCATGTAAATATAAATAAAGACAATTGGAAAGTCATTGTTGAAGACGCCGATGCGTTTAGATCTATCACTGAAGAATTGAACAAAAAGAGAATTTAGTGGAACTCGTACGAAAATAAAGCTAGAAGGTCAATAAAGGTAATAGCAAGAGGCCTCCACCCTTCATGTGTTGCCAAAGATGAAGACCTTATTCAAAAAGGTTTCCAAGCTCTCGATGCGAATAATCTTATTAAAAATGAGATAATCAAAGACTCACCTGGAGTATCAACGACAACAAGGAGATCTCTACCTTTGTTTATGCTCACATTTGAAAATAAAGAAAGTCTTGATAAGATCTACAGTATAAAATCAATTATAGGCATAGTTGTCAAAATTGAGCCACTACGAAAGTCAAAAGTTGTTCTACAATGTAAACGCTGTCAGGCCTTTGGGCATACACAAAAATACTGCAATCGTGAGTTTGCTTGTGTTAAATGCGAGGGCAAGCATGCAACTAAAAACTGTCCCATGGGCAGAGAACAGAAAGCGAAATGGCAACCATCCCGCAAGTTACAGAGGATGTCCAGTTGCCAAAAAATTCCAAGACACAAAAAGAAAAAAACAAAACTGGGAGCAAGCTAAGAAACCCAACAAACACAAAAGCAATAGTTGAAAGCAAAAAGTAGCCGTTGAAAACAAAACTAAAAATCAACCGCCAAAAGCAATTGCACTAAGCAAAAGTGATGAAAATAAATCCTATTCCCAGATTGTTAAAAATGTGCAGAAGGACGAAGAAACATCTATTAAAGAAATGCTTGAACTTATCCTGAAAAGGATTGACAAACAAGATTTAAAGATAAAACAGCTAAGCGAAGAAGTCGCTCTTAAAAAACAGTGATGGACAGAACACTCAAAATCGCAACATGGAATGCAAACGGTCTTTTAAAACATGTATCAGAACTAAACATCTTTTTAGACATAGAGCATATAGACATTTGCTTGGTGTCTGAAACTCACCTCGCTATAGAACAACTGAAGAAGGCTATGCAGAACTCCTAAATTTGTTAGGACATAACATCCTTGTTGGTGGCGACTTCAATGCTAAACACACCCAATGGGGATCTAGGCTCATAACAACGAAAGGTAAACGGCTTTATCAAGCAGGCCACAAATACAACTGCGAATTTTATTCTTCTGGCTCGCCAACATATTGGCCATCTTATCTCAACAAAATACCAGACCTTATAGACTTTTTCGTAGTTAAAGGTATTAAAAGAAATCATATAAATGTCGAAAGTAATTACGATTTATCATCAGCTCATACTCCAGTAATATTACCACTGAGCGAAGCAGAAATAATAGAAAAAAGTAATCTTAAGCTCGTGAATAAAAGAACAAACTGGAACGAATTCAGAGATAAACTTGAAAGTTTTATAAGCCCAAGATCCCCTATGCAAGCAATTGAACAGATTGATCATGAAGTAGATCAATTTATTGCTGATATGCAACAACAATTTCGAACTCAAGAGAAAAAGAAATAAAATATCCTGTCGAAATAAAGGAGCTGATCTTGAAGAAAAGAAGAGCTCGAAGAAAATGGCAAGCTACGAGATTTCAAGGTGATAAGGCAGTTTTTAACCGTCTTAACAATGAACTAAAGAAAAGAACTGTGAATTTAAAAGTGATTCACTTAGGTGATTCCTGAATAGTCTGACAGCAGATGTTTCTACGAAATATTCCTTATGGAAAGCAGCTGAGCGCCTTAAAAGACCACAGGCGCAAAACCCGCCGATAAAATCTCAAGATGGTGAATGGATCGGAAACCCAAAACAAAAGGCTGATCTCTTCGCTGAACATCTCGCGAATGTTTCTAAGCCATTTCCAGCAAGCACAGCTACAGATCCCTTACAGTTTGTTGATATAAACGACGAATGTGAAATTCCTTTTGTCACGCTCAAAGAAGTAAGAAGTATGTGTCAACATAAGTTGTCTAACAAAAAATCACCAGGGTATGATCTAATAACTGCTCACGTTTTGAAAGAAATGCCTTCAATAGCCTTCAAAAAACTCCAATTTATAATAAATGCATGCCACATCATTAGAAAATTGCAGAAGTCATTGTTATACCTAAACAAGGTAACCCACCAACAGAAGTAACATCTTACAGACTTATATCGCTTGTACCAATCATGGCAAAAGTTCTTGAAAAACTGCTTCTGAAAAGACTAAGCAAAATAGTAGAAGAAAGAAGACTAATTCCGAGCCATCAGTCTGGATTTAGAAATAAACATTCCACGATAGACCAAGTGCATTGGATTACGGATGTTGTGGAAAAGGCACTTGAAGAAAAACAAGTATGCTCGGCTATATTCTTGCTGCTCAAGCCTTTGACAAGGTTTGGCACTTGGAACTTGAGTACAAACTGCAAAGGGATCTTCCCAGGCAGTACTACAAAATACTGAAATCCTACGTTACAAACCGACTCTTTAGAGTACGGTACGACCAAAATTATTTAATTAAAAATGGCGAAGAAAAGAGACGAACTAAACTTGAAGTACAGAAAAATGTACTGGTTACTAGGAAAGAACTCTGACCTATCTATCCAGAACAAACTAATGTTATATAAGCAAGTACTGAAACCCGTTTGGACATATGGCATCCAACTCTGGGGCTGTACAAAGAAAACAAATGCTCAACCCATCCAAAAATTCCAAAGCAAGGTCCTTCGCGGAATAATAAATGCCCCTTGGTATATAAGAAATAGCTATCTACATCGTGACCTTCAAATTGAAATGGTTACAGAAGTGGTTAAAAAACACGCTGTATCACCCAATCAGCGATTGTAAAGTCATACCAACACCGAAAAGGAGACCGTCTTAAATGTACGAAGCAATGTTCGGAGATTAAGAAGAACCAAGCGTCATGAGCGTCGAATTTTGTTTTATTTAGTTTGAGTCGCCATTTTTGCATCCAATCACTAACTTTATCGACTGCATTTAGCAGTTCTTGTGTAGCCTTCGTAACGGATTTATCTGGCACCAATATTGCAGTATCATCAGCAAAGGTGGCTATGATAGCGTTGATTTCCACTGGAATACCCCTTTTATAACGGGTGATTTTTTAGCTGGTTTGGTTTTGGCAACACTGGTTTTGACATCTGACGTGTGTTTAGTACCTTGTGTCACTGTCAAACAGCTTCAGTTTGGTTTGCAATTTAACCATGGATCGTCTTACAAATGAACAACGCTTGCAAATTATTGAATTTTACTATCAAAATTCGTGCTCGGTTCGAAATGTTCATCGCGCGCTGCTTCAATTTTATGGTTGGCATTCTCGACCTTCTGAGCAGTCTATTCGGAAGATTGTGACCAAATTTCGCACCAAATTTACTTTGTTGGACATTAAACCACCAACACGTTTACGTACTGTGCGTAGTGAAGAAAATATTGCGGCCGTATCAGCTAGTGTGACAGAAGACTGCGAAATGTCGATTCGGCGCCGTTCCCAGCAGTTAGGCCTTTGTTACAGCACTACGTGGAAAATTTTGTGGAAGGATTTGGGCGTAAAGCCTTTTAAGATACAGCTGGTGCAAGAACTAAAGCCAGCCGACCTACCACAACGCCGAATTTTTGGTGAATGGGCTCTTGGAAAGCTGGCCGAGGATCCGCTTTTTTATCGAAAAATTGTGTTCAGTGATGAGGCTCATTTTTGGTTGAATGGGTACGTAAATAAGAATAATTGCCGCATTTGGAGTGAAGATCAGCCAGGAGCATTGCAACAGCTACCAATGCATCCCGAAAAAGCCACTGTTTGGTGCGGTTTATGGGCCGGCGGCATTATTGGGCCATATTTCTTCAAAGATGATGCGAATCGCAGCGTTACTGTCAATGGTGAACGCTACCGAGCGATGATAACAAACTTTTTTTTGCCCGAAATGGAAGTTCTTGACTTGCATGATATGTGGTTTCAACAAGACGGTGCCACATTCCACACAGCACGCGAAACAATGGCGCAATTGCGAGGCGAGTTTGGTGAACAGTTAATTTCACGTTTCGGGCCGGTCAATTGGCCGCCTAGATCGTGCGATTTGACACCATTAGATTATTTTTTGTGGGGGTATGTCAAGGCTAATGTCTATAGGGACAAGCCCGCTTCGATTGACGCACTGGAAGCCAACATCTATGCATTCATTCGTGAGATACCGGCCAATATGTGTGAAAGAGTACGCCAAAATTGGACTCAGCGGATGGGCTACCTGAGACGCAGCCGCGGTCAACATTTGCATGAAATTATCTTTAAACATTAAATTGCAAGGTTCAAACTATCGATTCAAATAAATATTTCATTCATTTTTTCGAATTTTTTGTGTTTTTTTTTTTTGTTAAGTTCTAAACCTCTTAAAGAATCACCCGTTATAACAGATATAGAGTTGGTGCTAGGACACTTCCTTGTGGTACACCGGCTTCAATTTTCTTTAGTTCGTAGTACTCTTAGGAGTCGGTTCGTAACGTAGGATTTCAGTATTTCGTAGTACTGCCTGGGAAGATCCCTATGCAGTTTGTACTTAAGTCCCAAATGCCAAACCTTGTCAAAGGCTTGAGCAACATCTAAGGATATAGCCGAGCATGTTTTTCTTCAAGTTCCTTTTCCACAACATCCATAATCCGATGCACTTGGTCTATCGTGGAATGTTTATTTCTAAATCCAAACTGATGACTCAGAATCAGTCTTCTTTCTTCTATTAATTTGCTAAGTCTTTTCAGGAGCAGTTTTTCGAAATCTTTTGCCATGATTGGTATAAGCGTTATAAGTCTGTAAGATATTGCTTCTGTTGGGGGCTTACCTTGTTAAGGTATAACAATGACGTATGCAATTTTCCAATGATGTGACACATATCTTAGTTTGAGACATTCATTTATTATAAATTGGAGTTTTCAAGATATTTGAGGCAAACAAAAAAACTGTCAATTGTCATTATTGGTAAAATAACTTGCAATTTCTTCGCTTCAAAAAAAAAACTGTTTATTCAATATTTTAAAAAAAATTAATAATTTTTAATAAAAAGTTAGTGCATAAAATAAAATTACTTCGAAGCCAATATCATTGTTTGTTCTCAAGATATTCGAGGAAAACCACTTTTTTCAAACATTTCCAGCAACTTTTTTCTTATTAAAAAAAACTATTAGATGATATTAAGGGTATTTATGCAACTTCTAAAACCCTAGATAAGTTTACAAATTGAATAAGTTTATCTTTTGGTTAATGAACTGTCAAATTTTGTATGGGAAATGATTTACACAATTTGGTTAAACCTATCAAAGGATTTTGTTATACGTAAAATTAACCAAACTGGTTAAACTTATCCAAACGTCAATGTGACTCTTATTCTGATTGAATGCCCTAGCATTTTACCAAATGTTTAAAAAAGGTCGTTCATGCAAACTTTGCGTTAACTTATCATTTTACACAATTTGTAGTCTTACGACGTTGCATGAATACCCTTATTATATTTTTATATTTCTACCAATTCTTTATCACGTAAATATGCGTAGAATAAAATCAATTCGAAGTCGCTAGCATGGTTTGTTCTTGAGATATTAGAGACTAAAGGAGCTTAGCAAGGATTTTTTAAATTGAATATTATTTTTCAAAGTCCTTTCTGCACATATTGACATTCTATTTATAAAATTAAATTTATTTGAAGTAGATATCTTGAGATATCGTGAACGAAAAAAAGCCGAAGAAAAGAAACGAACGTTTGTACAGACACAGACATCTCTCTAAAAATGATGGCTTCCGATTCTTGGGAGCTCGGAACGTGCAGATATGTCAAAATTGTCGATTCGACAAATCGGACCAATTACAATAACTTCTAGAGGGAAGTTGAAAAGACGCTGATGTGTTTTTATTGTAAAAATCAAAAAATTGGTCATTGAAATTGAGAAAATCGTGGAGTGCTACTTAATTAGAGGGTGCATTTTTGGGTTTTTTGCATATAACTTGAAAACGAAGCAAAATTTCGAGATAATGCAGGCAATAAAAGAAGATACGATCAAACTGGGTGTATGATTTGTTCTTGACCAATGAAGTCAAATATAATAGACATTTCAACTTTTTCTCAGTTTAAAAAAAATTAACAGAATTGCCAAAATGAACAAACCTGCTTCTAAAAACCCATTTTTTAAACATTTGTTAGTTATATATACCTTCTTGAACATGAAAAATAGTGCCAGATAAGTTTGGTTGTGAAAACTGGATTTGCTGCTCTAAAAACTTTGAGCTCGAAAAGCACTTTCGACCCAAAAACTACATAGTCTGGCACTATTTTTTTATGTCCAAGTAGCTATAAGTAGCTAACATATGTTCAAAAACAAAAACAGCAAGTGCAAGAATAGAAACCTAATTGAAATCGAATAGTACCGAACATTCCCTCGGCACGAATAGGTTTCATTCGCTTGAAGTTTGTTGATATTTTTTGTATTAAAAATTTATATCTGAATAAAAACCTTATAGGAACCGTATGTGTGTGAAAATTCAAATCTGGTATCGAAAAATAAACAAGAAAATTTCATATAAAATTGAATTTCATTTCCTAATTATTTAATTTCGAAATGCAATAATGCTGTGTTTGAGGTTTCTGCCAAACATAATTTAATTTTTTTTAAAGTTTTTTTGGGTAAGTAATTCTCTTACGTCTCTTTGCTTGATCTAATTATTGTGTGGCTTGGTTGGTATATCTGAGTTCTTCAGGTAAAGTTTCATTGAAAATTCGACGAATTTAAAAAACCAATTAGATTTTATAGATTTTTCTTTTTCTTATAAGATTTTTTGGGAAATTTGGCAAGAGTGTCTGTGAGTTGAAGTATCCCACTTTCCTAGCTATCACACTTCACTTTGGAATGTCGATGGATGTTCAAAATTGCAGTCAATTCCGGACAGGTGCACATACAGGAGGGCAATGGGTGCAATTGTTCCCCCTCTGGGCAGAGATGAACCAAGGAAAATATATGAATGCAATAATGTCTACTCAAGAAACGCTTCTTCGTTCTATGTTTATAAAATTTTTTCTTAGCAATCATTTCTATTTACCTGATTTTCCATTTCACAAAATTATTTAATTTTTTGATGAAACAACCGATGTACTCGTATCTCAATTCTTCTAACTGTGGAGTGGGGAAAAATTCAGCTGTTCAAAAATAGGCTTCAAGTCGAGTAATTGTAAATCTTTTAACCTCGGTTTCTTAAGTCCGATTTTAAAAGTTATGGTCTTGGATTTAAAAGATAAATGTCAGGTTACATTCTTATGTAACATTTCTTGAGAACAGTCAAATTTTTTCACACAAAAGAACAGACTGAGTCCCACATCGATCTGATTTCACTTTTGAAAATGCAAATGGGAATGAAAAATTTCACAATTTTGAAAAACAATGTTTGTTTATTCAAAATTTTTTCAATATAAATTGATATATAATTCGCAGCGTTTACCTACTGCACTTGTGCAGATTTCCATTTTTCACACAAAACTCTACTTAATTTGAAATTAATTCTAGACCAATATCAACGCTTTCTACTCATCCCCCCTCTTGTATGACCAACGAATTGTTGGCTGGCGAATCGTTGCATGATTAAAAAAGATAGATCCGCCTGAACAATAGGAAGCTTGTGTGTGTTTTTTAAAATGCTAGTGGCTGTTGCAATCAGTAAACAACTATATGAAGGTTTTTCTTATAAAAGAAATTCTATATTATTAGGTTGGTACTATACTGAAATAAATCAGCTAAGTAGAAGACTTACCATTGAGGATTGGATGGCTTACTGATGAGTTTGACTCATCAGTGACATAATGAAGGTCTTTGTAATACGTATACAATTCAGTTTAATTAACACGAATTCTTTGACAAAAATCCACTCTCCACTGTAATGGAAATTATGCCTGGCCCCAGGAGAAAAATTTGCAGCATAACAATTTAGTATAGGTAATAAAGGATAAATAAAACAGAAAAAATATCATGAAACTTGGTGAAAACGTTTCATATAACATGAGAATTAAAAAAATATATATAAAACATACAAAAACACCAAAAAAATTATAAAATCAACAAAAATACAAAAAAAAAAATTATAAAAACCGGAAAATGCTTGCTGTAGCTGTTCTAGTTTGTAAGTAGCTTATAAGTAGGTTGTAATTAGTTTAAAATTAGTTGTAAGTAGTTTTAAGTAGTTTTAATTAGCTTTAATTTAGTAGTTTTAATTAGCTTTAATTTAGTTTTATGTAGTTTGTAAGTTTTATATAAAACCAAAAAATAAAGACATAGATACCGAGTTTTTTTGTGAAATTCTTCTCGGTAAAAAATAAAACCGACCTGGATTTAGTATTAAGATAGTTCTTAGGCCGAAAGGCATTAGCATTAAGTTATTCTAGTTTAACTTAGAGCGCCCGACTGGGGCCAGTAAGTTACTTTTAAGATATTGATAAGTAGGCTAGTTTTTATGAATTTTTGTCTAGCTTTAAGATAGTTCTAAGATAATTGAAAAATAAAAATGAATTTACAAAAAAAAAAAAAAAAATGAGAATTAAGAATTACAAAAGTCTATGCAAATATTTCACATGAAAGGGTGCTTTTTTAGGGGGAAAGGGGGGGGAGATGTGGTGTATCGAACGGAATGATATACCTTGGTACAATCTTAGCATATGATACTTACATGTTTTTAAAGTAGTTTTTAATGACATTAAACATAAATCGATGCGGCTTCCGTGAGAAAAGTAATTTCCATTTTTATGTGAGGATGACTAGGGTTTTGGTATAGCAGTAAAATACTACCGAATACCAATTGAAAATAATAGTCCTTGGCAATGGTTCATTTGTCATAAAACCAATAATCAGATGACTCCATGAAAATATCTGTGATGAACAGGTGTTTATTTTTGGGGTAAGGGTAGTGGTACGATTATTATCATAACATCTGCGAGAAAAATGGTACCTTCAAAAAACTTAGTAGAAATATGTGTTGAACTACAAGAATAAAGAATCAAAAGAGTCTATAAAAATATCTTTAGTAAAAAGGCGTTTTTTATGAACGAAGGAAAGTAAAATAAAACGACTCTTGAATGAACTATAACCACTCTCGAATAAAAGAAAGACAGAATTCCGGATTAGACATGACAGCAACGAACCTCCGGAGAGCTTTGGTTAGCTTTAGAACTTCCAATACTAAACGAAAGAATGAAAGCTTTGGAAAGGGAAATTTATGGGAAGTCCCCGTGTGGAAAGCTCTAAAAGCAAATACAAGAACCTTCCGGCTTTTTTGGGAACCTTGTGAAAAGTATAACAGCACATGTCTGGCCGGCAGAGGACGCAGTTTATTTTTAATCGTGAATGAGTAAAGTTGGTTGTTATTAAAGTAAAGTTGGTGAATTAATTTCAGTGGTGAACAATAAATTGTTTTGTAGTAAGAAAAGTAAAGTGTTTTATTTTGTTAAGTAAATAAGTGGAGAATTTAAATAAAGTGAATAAGTTTTACTAACGAACCTTTTTTTGTTTCAAGAAACAAAAAAACACCAATCAGCCAAACTCGCCAAAACACTTTTAACCCATGATATTTTTGTAAATTCCTTTATTTTTATCGTAGTCAATGAAACATTTTTACCGAATTCCTTGAGGGTATCATCCTTTTCAAAGAATTTCGAAAATAACACCCTTCCATGCAAAATATTTTCATAGACTCTTTTGATTCTTTATTCTGTTAGTTCATAAAGCATTTTTACCAAGTTTTGTTGTGGTATCATTTTTGTTAATGGCTTTATGGTAATAATCCCACCGTAACCCCCACCCCCTAAAAAACACCTTTACACCTCAGATATTTCTATGAATTCTGCTAATCATCGTTTTGTATAACTAATGAACTATTGATTTTTTTCACAGGGACCGCATTGATTCGTCGTGTTTTATGTCATTTGATGTTTATTTCATTTGATTCAGCATTAAAAACGTTTTTAAAACACGTATCATATGCATAGGTTGTACCAATGTAAGTTTTTCCGCTTGACGACACACCACAACTTGCCCCCTTTCAAAAATACACCCTTGCATGTGAAATATTTTTATAGACTCCTTTGATTCTTCATTGTCATGGTACATGAAACGATTTCACCAAGTTTTATGGTGGCATCAATGTTTTTTTTTATTCGAAGACCTTTCTGTGCTATTTGCCTGTCCCAATTGTAAAACTGAAACACGACATTCGTCAGCAAGCGTCCAACACCAACTGCCTTTACAAGCATTTTTATTTGCATTTACATACAGTTTACAGGGCTTACAAGTTTGCAGGGCTTACAGGGTTTACATTCGGCCATCCTGTGAAGAAAACGGCCTCGTTTCGTCTGCGTCTACCTGGTCATCAACATCAGGGTTTATTTGGCACCACGGTTTCATCTTGTCCGAAGAAAATACTGAGTGGTAAAATCTACTCGATCTCTGCATTCCAGGTATATCTTCAACCACGTATCGATCGTTCGGTAATACTGCGCAAATTATATAGGGTCCTCTATATTTGGGCTCAAGTTTTCGAGATTCGCCCGTCGGTGGTGGTTCGTTCTCAATTACGACTAAGTCATCTTTGTTGTATAACATTGGCTTTTTATAATGTTGATCGTAACGCTGCTTCCACTTGATCTTTTGTTCCTTTATTTTCTCGGATGCTTCTATGCGATTAATAGCTACTGGATTTGGTTCCAGTTCTAGGATGTCTTGCAAAACTAAAAGGAGCTTATTTTGCAAGATATCCCGAGGTCTGAAATAAAATAAAAGTTCGTTTGGGCTTTTCCCTTTGGTGTTGTTTGAGGAACTGTTTATCGTCCACTGTATGTTACGTAAAGTTTTGTCCCAGTCCCGTCAAGTTTCTTTCTTTGTCATAGTTGTTATGGCACTCAGTAATGTTCTGTTCATTCGTTCGACCTGACCGTTGGCCCTTGGCGTTCGAACCGCATTCTTAATGTGTTGTATGAGATTCTCTTCACAGTATTTTTCAAATAAATTAGAAGTATATGATGTACCCCTATCAGTTATAATTCATTTAAAAATTTTAATACGTGAGAAGTTTTCGTATCCCGTACTGCCTTGAACCAGACAAACTTAGTAAAAGCGTCAATGAGTACAATCACGTACTGGTTTTCACAAGAGCTTTTAAGAAATGGACCCAAATGGTCCAAATGGATGCAATGGAATGGAACTGGCACGGTTTCAAAAATATGAAGTTCACCTTCCCTCTTCCCTCCAGGCCGCTTGTTGTAGCAGCATTTGACACAGGCACGTATGTGTTTCGTAATGTATTGACGCATTATAGGAAACCAGAATTTCGAACAATTTTCCAACGAACACCGGCAGGAACCACCCACATTTTGTTTCCGTTTACGTTTCTGAATAATTTGTTATTTTTAAAGGTGTAATCTAACTGCAGTTGCTTCGTTTCGGTATCATTTCTTTTGGTTTTGAGTTTTTCAATGATTTCTACTAACTTAGGATCTTGATTTTGCAGAGATACCACCCAATCTCCGTCATTGATAGTGATTTTTAAAACTTTGGTCGTCTTATTATCTTGATTTAAAGGCTCGGGGCACCTACTTATGGCGTCAACATGTTGCATTTATTTTCCTTGCCTATGCACAATGGTGAAATCAAATTCAGATAAACGCAACCACCATCTCGCAATTCTTCTATTCAGGGGTGTACTAACTTTGAGTGTTTGAATAGCTTGACAATCTGTGACAATATTTATGTGTTTACCTAAGACATATATGCGAAAACGTTCAAGGCTTTCCACAATAGCAAGAACTTCAAGCTCAAAACTTGAATAGCCCTCTTCGTCCCCATTTGTTTGACGACTAAAATATTGTACGGGTCTTAGCACTTCACCTTCTTCTTGCATCAAAATCCCTGATAATCCAATAGAAGAAGCATCTGTGTGGAGTTCATGCCTGGCATTTACGTTATAAATTGCCAACACAGGATCTTGACAGAGTATATTATTCAAATGTTGAAATGCTGTATCTTCCTTCTCGCCCCATACAAATCTAACATCCTTACGAAGCAATGCTGTCAATGGCTCGGCTAAGATTGCATACTCTTTGATAAACCTTCGGAAATACCCACTTAATCCCAAAAATTGGCGAGTTTCATGAACGTTTAGTGGTACTGGGTAGTCAAAAATGGCTTGAGTTATTGATCCTGGTTTTACCCCCGTCTCTGCAATAACATGACCTAACATTTCAACCTCAGTATGAAAAAAACTACATTTTCCTAGTTTGAATGTCATTCCGTAGTCCGATATAACTTCTAGTAAGATTCTCAGCTTTTTTAATCCTTCACCAACAGTTTTGCAAGGAAGAACTATATCGTCTATATAAATCAAGATTGATTTATCCCCGATTCGCTGCTTGATTTTATTCATTGTGCTTTGAAACTCGGCTGGAGCATTCTTCAGCCCAAAGCTCATTCGGAGAAATTCGTATTGATTGTCATTAGTGGAAAAAGCCGTGAATTTTCTTGACGACTCTTCAATTGGTATTTGATAGTAACCGGAAATGAAATCGAGGCAAATAAAATATTTAAATCCAGCAAGCTGTGCAAGTTGTTCTTCTGCATTTGGCATAGGGAAGTGTTGGCCTACGGTTATTGAATTAAGTTGCCGATAGTCAACACAAAGTCTCAATTCAGTGTTCTTCTTTTTTACTAACAAAAGAGGAGAAGAAAACTCTGATGTACTTTCTTGAATGATTTTATTTTTGAGTAAACCATCTATGATCGTTTTGATTTTATCACGTTCCGTAAAAGCTAGTCGATATGGTTTCCTATTAATAATTGCGTTCGATTTCAATTGAATTGTAAGCTCAGATATGTTACATAAGCCTATCTCAGATAAATCTTTCGCGAAGCATTGTCGAAATTCATTTAATAAATTAACAAGAGATTTTACTTCCTCGGGTGAAAGCTCGTCATTATACTTTATATCTGAAATTACTATAGCATCTTTCTTTTTCGGTACGCGCTCACATTGTTTTGGTTTAGGCTTTATCTCAAAGATTAAGCTATTGTGTTCTTTAACAACACGAATATGACTCTGATCAATAAAATCTCTTCCAATCAGAACATCAAATTTAAGTAACGCATCATCAACCACAAGCAGAAAAATATTTGCAACAACCCCATCAATTGAAACCTCAGCAAAAGTTTTCTGGGATGATTGGTATGATCCACCTCCGAAATCCAATAATTGGTTCTGGCTCGGCATAGAGGTTACCTTCATATTGCGAAAAATGTTTTGTATGATCATACTGCACTCACTTCCAAAATCGATGAAAGCTAATTTTGACTCTCCGTTAATAGAAATTATTTTATGATACTCATCCGGGATAATTATTAGATTCACCCGACGTCTCGAATTATTATTTTCTGATTTCTTGACAAAACACTGTGTTTCCGTGTGTCCACTTTTTTGGCAATAACTACATCTAGATCGCCGTGGTGGCCTGGGACAACTTATTGATATATGACCTCGTTCGGAGCAGTTAAAGCATATGCGGTTATCTGTTGTGCTATTTGGTTTGGAACTACTACATTATATCCCTTTCTAAATCTTAGGATTGACGATGGCCCACGATCTTTTTCCTGATTCTGTAACATATTCATATTCTCAAAAGATTTGATTCTCAGAAGGAGATCTTAAGTCGATGGAAAAATAACTCCAGTCAACAGATTTGCAATAGTTGTATTTCTCAAGCCAGCTATTATATATTGGCAAAAAGCAGAATCTGAAAGTTTAGCTTTTGTGCCCATAGCGCACATTATAAAAAAATAAGTATCCAAGTCTTCACCAGCATGCCGAAAAAGGTTAGATAGCTGAGAGTGTATGTCAGCTTAATTTAGAGAACACGGAAAACTTTCATTTAATGCTTTAGAGAATGAGGTCACTGTCTGGAAAAGTTCTCTTTGACCGTCATACCAAATTCGCGCAGCCCCCTTTAATTTAGCTGACATAGAAAAAAGAACTAACCTATCACTCCATTCATACATTTCTTGCAATGAGATAACCCTTTCCATAAATTGAGCTGCGCTTAGACCCACAAATTGCTTCCCAGGATTAAAACTTGGGAGAACTTCTATAACATCTCTTGGATTGCAGAATACTTTTTTGTTATCATTCCCTAAAGCTGAAGCAGCTGCAGCTGAATTTATTTCATATTCCTCGCATTTTTTTCCGACTCTAATTTTCTGTTTTCCATTTCGGTTTCAGTTCTCTTCTGAGTATTTTTGTTAACTTGTGTGCTTGTGTGTGTAAGTGTTTCGTTTTCCCCTACTCCATCGTCAACTTCTTTTAAAAGCCTTTCGCGCAATTCGCTGACTTTTCCCGTTAAAGATAATTTCCGTCTCTTCAAACATTCTTTAAGAGATTTCGATGTCATAGTTTTGATTGTTCGTTCTGTCAAAGTCAAGTAGTACACACACAGATAAAACCCAATGGTATAAGAAAGGAGGAACAAACAGAAATTCAAAACATTAAGAATATATAGGTACTAGTATGACAGAAGAATCAATACAAATGTAGGTATACAATAAAAATAAATACTTCACCAACAACACATTTAGGTAGCTAGGTACAGTATGTATAATATTTTATTTTTGTTACCGTTTATGACATCATCGGCATCGCGATTTCTGCTCTCGGCTTCTGTCTCTGTTCAGTAGACACCTTCTTTCTTTTTCTTAACATAACTTCTTTCTCAATTCCATTCGAAAGACAAGAAAATAAATAAAATGCAAACAAAAGTTCGTTTTCGTTTTCGTTTATGTTTTTTATATATATATATTTGGTTATGGGTGGTTAAATATCACATCCACCAACACATTGAAATGCAGTGACAGCTGCATGTTCTGAAAGCTGCATCTACTTTAACCAAACTATCTTTTTCTTGCTCTGGCTATATAAAAGCAACTCAACTACATGCTTTATACCGTGAATATTATTATGTACATAAATATCTCTTTTCTTTCGTTTACATTTGAAACATCGTTTATTTATCTATTTTTCTTTGAATCGTTTTTTTTTTCTTTGTTTTCTTCTTATTCGCATTTTTTTTTAAACATAATCTACTTCAACTCAATCAAATAGCACATTCTATAATATTATATTCGTTTTTTTTTTTAAATATTTATTTATTTCGTATCTTCTTTTCATTCATCAAGACTTAACGGAACCAACAACTAAAACCCTTTTTTTCGTTAATTTCTTTTTTCTTATTTAAAAACCCCTTTACTCACTGTTTCTACCGCTTTTTATTTATTATTCGTTAGCTATATATGAAGACTTTCCGATACAAAAAAAAACGTACGTTATAATCTAGATTTCGATTCTTTTTTTTTGTTTTTTTACTTTCGTTCGTTTGTTTTTTTTTTTTTTAATTTAGTCTTTCGTTTTGTTTATTTATTAAATTTTAGCCACGTTAGTACTATTAGAAAACTTAAACAAGATCAAATTAGTTTAAAGATTTTCGTTTTCTTTTCTGGGTATCCACTTCTGAGCTGTAAAAATGAAACACGACATTCGTCAACAAGCGTCCAACACCAACTGCCTTTACAAGCATTTTTATTTACATTTACATACAGTTTACAGGGCTTACAAGTTTGCAGGGCTTACAGGGTTTACACAATTAGGAATTCTATTCCTGTTGGATATAGTTTACAGTGGATTTTTGTCAAAGAATTAATGTAAGTTAAAGTGAACTTAATACAAACAGCGTATGACAAAGGCCCTCACTATGCCACTGATGAGTCCAAGGACATAAAAACTATTTTGAATCATTGATAAACATTGAAACCTGCGTTGGAATTGAGCCAATCATGGGCCTTCAGTAGTGCATGGGCCTCTGAATCGCAAAAGTTCATGGTTCGGTCCCAGATGATGGCAAATAGTTTTCTTAAACTAATACGAGCATAACCAGGCTAAGCACCATTAAAGAGGTCTGATTATCGAGGTGGTACTCGTCAAATAGCTATAACTCCCGCCTATATAAGAGTACTTGGTGGTAGCCAATCATATTCAATTATGAACTAAGTTGGCGTTCTTTATTTTCTTCTCAAACTCTCAACAAAGTTTAATTTAGCTAATTTAAATTTCTTATTTCATGCTTTTAAACATTTTTCTCTCATTTTTTTAAGCCCTTCTTCGCCTTGAACATAAGAACAAGTACGTGCGACCCAGTCGTGCATTTTATTTTGTTAGGACGACAGGCTGTTAATAGTTCCTTTTTATAGTAAGGGATATTTCCCAAAAAAAACGATATTTTCGTCAATTCACCATTTTTGGAATAGCTTTATATCCTTAAGTAGTGGTCTTACGAAAAAAAGTGTTTTAACCTTTTTTGTAGAGAATTGCATGATCTACACAGCTTATTATTTTTCGATATAAGTCACCATTCAAAAGTTATAGGCCAAAAACCAACTTTTTGGACACTTTACCGTGAATAACTTTTTATGCTCAAGTGGGATTGACGGGGACTTTTGGTAGTTGATTTGTTAAGCCCAAAGGAACGTCTATATCAAAACGTCTATACTTATCGGAATTTTGGCTAGGTCAAATGTCTATTTTGACTGGACTAATATTTAAGACCGTACTTATTCTGTGACACAAACCATATCAATTAAAATCGTAGGAGTTGCTTATGAGAAAAATTCTATTTTCTTCAACATCTGTTTGGAAGGTGCCGTTATTTATGAAAGAAATTTTTTTTAAATGTACAGTGCTGTGCAAAACAATTGCAACTTAAACCAGCAGATGGTTCCATGTCATACAAATTGTCTTGGGAAACTTTATTATAACAGTTCATGACTGTAAAAAACAAAACAAAATATTATTCACTTAAACAAAAATTTAATTGACATAAAATTAAAAATAAGGGATATTTGCTGTGCAAAATATTTGCAACTTCAAGCAGTGTCTTAAAATTTTCTTACTTTTATGCAAGAAAATGTCATACCCTTTTTTTCTTCTCACAGGTACAATCCTCTAGGCATAGAAGCAAAGAGGTTATTAAATATATTTTTAGCTATGTCATCCCGTTGCCTATTAATTTCAGCCTAAAGATCGCCCTTCTGCTTAAAACCTTGACATTCAGATCTTCTTTTAACTAGCTCCCACAAATCTTCTATAGGGTTAAGGTCTGGAGACTGCGCTGGCCATTGCAAAACCGTGACTTTTTCCTCAGAAAGCCAAAATTGTAGCCTACCTCGTCTTATGCTTGGTGTCGTTGTCATGTTGAAAGTCAAGGCAAGTGGCATTCCCCAATCGGAATAAGGAAGCATGGTATTTTTTAGAATTTCATAGTTCATTATGCTCTCCACCATTCAAATTAGACATATTCCTAGGCCAGACTATAACAGAGCCTTAACTATTCCCCTTGTATACTTTGGATTTATAGTATCTCATCTCTTGATCTCCTGACATTTTGCCTTCCATCTGATCCGTGGATGTTGAATTTAGATTCATCAGACGAATTAAGTGCTGCGTTGGTATTGCGGCACTTAATTAGCTCCTAAGGAGGGCGTAATTTCTGCATCACTAGATTTTCGAATTTCGTTTGTAGCGGTGCAATCTTGACGGAAGTGCATTTATCAAAAATGTTATTTGGCTCTTTACGGGTGAGCGGGTTGCGGTAGAAAAATGAAATATGACTTTTTGCAACCTACTCGACGGCACTTTAATTGTGACGTTTCGACTTTTTGGATAAATGTGGTATGTAAAAAGCCTTCAACCTCCATGCAATTATTGCATCCGATTTCAAGGTCACCCAAATTAAGTGCTGCGTTGGTACCGCAGCACTTAATAAGCCCCCAAGAAGGACGTAATTTCTTCATCATTGGATTTTCAAATTTCGTTTATGGCGGTGCTATCTTGACGCCTACCCCATAACAGCACTAGTTCCACACAAGGTCCACAGGCCTGTTTGACCATGAAGGGGTGGGAATAATAATTCAAGTTGCACCATTTTGAAAAGATCTCCGAAAGTTCTTTACCATGACATTTTTTTTTTAGTGAGGTCTTTTTTAAGTGATTTAGGTTATTTGACTAGCACCGCCACAAGTTCCACAAGTTTCCACAAGTCTGTTTGGGAATGAAAGAGCATTTGAAAAGCATTTGGAGGGACCTTTAGTTTGAGACTAGAATTTTCAATGTAAAATAATTTTTAGGCAATTTTGAAATGCACTTTTGAGATACATTTCCAGATTAAGATTGCAGCACTTAATTAGCACTTAAGTTGGAGGTAACTTCTGCATAATTAGATTTTTGAGTTTCTTTTGTGGCGGTGCTATCTTGACGTCAAGATAGCACCGCCACAGGTTTGAAGTGGAAAGGAATTAAGTGCTCAGCAAAGATTGCAGCTCTTAATTAGCACCCAACTATTGCAACATTAGATTTTGGAATTTCGTTTATGGCGGTGCTATCTTGACGGACCTGTAATTTTTGTTTGCTGCTCAATCGTTCGGTTTGGAATTAATGTCATTTTTGTAAACAGGTATATTTTTAATTTAATTGATTTTATCGTCGATAGGGAGTATAGAAATTGTGTTCTACGTTTTGTGACAGTTTTATTCAATCTGTTCGATTTGTAGTAAAGAAATTTGTGCTAGCAATGCACAAAGCTCATATTAATATTATTGTATTATATTTATAATATTATACCATCCCATCTGTTTGTGTACTATGCTAGTAAAGAACGAAAAAAATTAGCTAAAATATTCAATTTTGTGCTAGAATGAAGTTAAATTTAATTTGATAAAAGATGGTAAAAGTTATTTTGTTCTCGATTTTAATTCCTGACAGATCAACCATATTCTAGGACTTTGTCGTTCCTAAACGAAAAGTAACTCAATATAACTTTTTGTTAATTATGGTATAGCAACTCTTCTTTTTGACACATTACCCACAATTAACTAGAGTAACATAAAAGTACGCACACGGAAAGAATTAAAAAATCACCAATTGAAAAATTTGCACTCACAATTTACGAATCAAGTTTTACTCGTAAATCAAGGCATTTTGATCCCAAATTAATACAAAATTTGTAATTTAACATTCAAAACGTAGCAATTTACAAAAATTTGTTTATTTGTGATTTGCAATTAAAATTCATGCTTGTACTTTTCATAGCAAAATTCAACTTTTTTGGCTTAATTTTCTCTCCAAAAGAATAATTTCACAAACAGCGTTAAAAATATTGATTTGTGATAATTATCTAGTAATTTACAATGCTCAATCACAGATTTACGTTTTTTTTGTGGCAATTTGCAACTCCATGAGAATAACTGCAAATCACTAACAAAGAATTCCTTAATCAAAACTCATGAAAAGTATAAATTATTTTTTAAAAGCATCACCATTTAAGATAAAAATGCAAAATACCGTTATTTTTGACTTTTGTCCATTTTATATAAGAAATATCTTTTTAATGACCGCTAATTAAAAAAAATTATATGTTCTTGTAGAAGGTTAAATAATCTACAAACTGTGTTAAAATAAATTTTCCAACATTTACCATTTGAGAGTGGTTAGCGTAAAATGATTGTTTTCGATACTTTACTTTTTTTAAAGTAGCAATATCTTGTTACTGGTCACTTGTATGGAAAAAAGTGTTGTAATTTTTCTATAGATTTGTAATCTACAAACGGATAAAATGTTTTTTTATAAAAACTTCATTATTTAAGAGTTAAAAGCAAAAATCTGGAATCTTAAGTTTTTGACGAAATTTTTCAAATAATTATAGGAGGAGTTGGGGCACCTTGATACGATTTTCACTCAAAAAACGGGCTGTATATTGACAGTAATTACAAAGTAAATTATTTTATATATTCATTGTCTCTTTAACGAGCTTATATGACACGAATTAAATCTAAGACTCATTCAGAAAAAATATTAGGGCCAATATATTAAGTAACGGAATTTGTATCAAACTGCCCCATTCACGGGGAATATTGATTCATTTCAAGGACGCCTTGATTAATTGCAAGTTAATCAGTTTTATTGTAAAACAAGTTTTTATTATTTTCTTAACGAACATACATTATATCAATTCAACCAGAAGGCACTTTTTTACATTTTTGACATAATTATGTATTAAAGAAGTCAAAGCAACTTTATTGATGAAGTAAATAAAAAAACATTCCTCGTTTGTACATTCCCACTGTTTTTTCGTTTAAGAAAGTAAAAACGTTATACCTAAATGTATGTCAGACATAAACGGCATATTGATAGTATTTAATTACCCGGAGGTGGTTTGCATCTATGTGCCCCAACCTCTTTCAGGGGACTTAAATACAAATTACAATTAAAGCAAATTTAATAATGAAACCTTTAGTGAGTTTCACAATAAAAAGGACATATACTCACCAAATGCTTTCATACAAATTTGTAAACACAAAATATATCAACCAAAAGTCGATCTTTAAGGGAACGACAAAAAATTACTTGCGGGCTTGCAAAAAAAATTTTTGGTTGTAGGGCGCAAACGATGACTAAAACTGGATGACGGGCACATATGACCAAGCGTTGTTATTTTATGTGATTATTTGATTGACTTACTGCGTCTAGTTTTCGAATAGTGTTGATTGTATCAATGTGTCCCATGTATCAATGACCCCCATCTATATTAGAAAAAATATTTTTTATATATAGAGGGTAACAGTGCACAAACTTTGCACAAAAAAGTTTTCGATAACAAAGTTTCAGCAATTGGGAAGAATATGCGACGTAAAAATGTCGTCACTGCGCATGCACATTTGTGGCATTTTACATGCCATGTACTCGTAGCATAACGGTCGGTTAAATGGGAAGTTTTTTTTTAAATCTGGTTGTTATCGAAAGTTAATTGCAGGTAGTACGCAGCCTAGTAGGTACCCAGATCGAAACAAAATTTATCTCCCATCTAAAATTTTGCCAGGACAAATTTTATCTCGATTTTTTTTTCCAAGCAGTACGCAGCTCCAGCACAAAACTTGTACATTTCGCTTTTCATAAACTTAAATAATTTTCCTGTTTAATTCTTTCCATTACAAAGACGTTTTGAGGGCACATGACTGAAAATAAATATAAAATGTGTAAAGAAAATGATGACATAAGAATTGAGAATAGATTAAGTAGAACAGCTGTTTTAAATCAGCCAGTGGCGTAGATAATGGGAAAGGGTACAAAAGGGCCACATACAGATTCAGAAAAAAATGTTCATCAATTCAAAATTTAAATTTATTTCCAAACCGAGAAACCGAGTTGGAATCAGCAAACTGATTTGGCAAATTCAACTGGATTTCAGGAGCAGTAGAAAATTTTGAACATTTCTGGTTTTGGCAGGGGTTTTTTTAATTCATCGAAACACATCCATCCTTCAATGGAATTTTATAGTTGAAGCTTGACAGACAGAGAAAGAACTATTTTATGGAAAAAGTTTATTTTGATTCAAATGTCTTAGATAACTTTTCTCCGGGGAAGCAAAAAAAAAAAAATTGGAGTTCTTAAAGTTTTTTTTTAACTCATTGACATTCATCCATTATTGTCAATGGAATCTGACAGTTGAAAGCTTGAAAGATGGAGGACAAACTATATTTTTAAGAAAAAGGTTTATTTTGGTCCAAATGTCAACCAATTGCCCTATTCACTTAAATCACCCTTTTCAGAGAAGTAAAGAAATTGAAATTTCAGACTTTTTAGAGGTATTTTCATCCATCCAAATAATATTGTGCCCCATCAAGCGCAGGTGCTCAATTTTTCTTGCTCTGCAAATGCTTTGAAATAGTCTGATTTCTGTATACCTAAAAAAATTTCAAATTTATAATTTTTTTAATTTCTAGCTACGCTACTGTACTCATTTGACTCTTCTCTTATCTCTTCACCTTCAGAATTTGTCACGAGAAAAAAAACGTAGAGATAAAATTTGTCTGCTCGATCTGCGTACTAGGCTGTGTAATAATTATTGTAAGTAGATACTTACACAATAATAGTTTTATGATAAACTATGATTAGGGAAGATTGCTTTAAGACCTAGGAAGTACTTTTTCCATCAGGTGAATTTTTGTGTCCCAAATTTAGTACACCTTGAACTTACCTTAGAGAGATTTTATTTCCAATATAAGAGCCATTGTAATAAATGACAGAAAAAGTAAGAAAAGGGGAAAACGCAATGACCGTTTATAAGTTTTTTTTATTCTGATGTCATTATACCTCATTTGCAAATTATTATACAGTACAAGTACATATTTTCTCCTAGAATATCTACCGGTACAGAGTGATATAAGTGAAAAAATTTTACTTGCTGTGGAAATTGAAAATAATTACATATATCTATGTAAGTCTTAAGGACTATCCGAAGGTGAAGATTTTCCTGTTATATACCAAGTGAAAAAATATATGACGAAATATTCATTCATAAATTTCCTTATGTAGGACAGATCTACCCTGATATATATACCTATGTGGATATATTATCTATATATGGATATGGATAAATTATTGATAACAGTTTTTTGTAGACGGGTCAAAAATAAGCATTGTTCACTATGTGAGAGGGATCTATCTCACCCCGTTTAAGAGGTACGGGCAATTTAAAAAAAAAAAAATTAAATGAAAAAAAAAAAAATTAAAATCAACGGCAACACTTACAATGAAGTGCTATCTATACCTTTTTTGAGAGCCAGCAATCTGTTCTGTTTTGTGTTTTATCGTTAATTTAAATTCAACTATTTGTGTCAATAGTTTTTGAACAATTGGAGGTTGTTGGGGTGGCCTAATTTGCAAAAAGCAAGTAATGCGGGATACCTGTTCTTCGTAAAGTAAAGGTTTGTTTTTTTCTAGTGCTGAAACAAAGGTGATGCGAAAACACCTATATATATACATACGTATCTATGTATGGGAAAAATTGAATCCCGTAACCGTATAAGCTATTAAAAATAATCGACCTATAGCCAAACTTCAGATTTTACCGAAAAGTTTTCAAGCCATAGTTAAGAATTTCATTGTTAGAAGCTATATCGGAATTTAAACATGGATTAGTAAGTGTTAGGTCTAGCACTTCAAATTTATTAATTTTTGCAACATGTTGTCTTAAAGCGATGGGAAACAGATATCAGGTTAATGTTGTTTTTACTGATTTCGCTAAAGCATTTCACCGCGTGCAGCACGAAGCTCTGATTCAAGAGCTGGCAGATATGGGCTTTCACTCTAAGTTCTTAGAGTGGATTGGAAGTTACTTGACAGACAGGACTCTATTGGATTAGGCAGTTTCTCAACCAAAATTATAATAATTAATCGGGAGTTCCCTAAGGAAGTCATCTTGGTCCTCTCGTTTTCTTGGTATTTATAAATGACCTGCCTGTTGCTATCAAAATCTTTCACAAAATCTTATTTGCGTGTGATTTCAAGTTACTAGTGACTGTCATCTATTTCAGACTGTTGGCAGCTTCAACGCGACATTGATTCCTTAGCAGAATGGTACAATAACAATTATTTACATCTAAATACTCAGAAAAGTTCTGTTATGACCATAAATCGATTGAAAAGCTCAATAATATTTGAATATAGTATTTCTAATTTTTTTATTTAAAAGAGTATATGAACAAAAGGATTTAGGAGTTATTTATGACTCTGAACTTAAATCTATCTTACCTTTCGATTATATAATATCTAAACCAAACGCTAGCGTTTTATCTTTAAAATTCGAAGCATTTAAATGATCCATACACTTTTGAATCATTGTATGCCGCCTAAGTTCGTTCAATTTTAGAATATTGTGCTGTCGTTTGGAGTCCATATCACAATCTGACATGCTTCGAATTGAAAAAAATCAAAAAAGGGTAAGGAAATTCGCACTATGTTAAATGTACTCTTATCCGCACACGCCCTCCTATAGTATAAGATATCAGCTTATGGGTCTTAAACATCTCGATAAATGACGGTCTTATTATTTCGCTTTGTTTGCTTTTGACATAATAAAGGGTTCTTCAACAGGGGCGCTAAAAAAGTAGAGCGACGGGGACAACAAACGACGCCATATTTCTTGCCGCTCTTTTGACATTTCTCTTTAGTAAGGTTTGTCATTTCATGATGGAAAGATATACGAGCCAACACCGAGTGTCGAAATTATTAAAATTTACTACCGACATTCGGATTCATTGGCTTCAACGTTATGAGCGCTACGCTCGTCATAATCGTTTTAGCAGATCAACAATTGACCGTCTAGTGGACAAATTTGAATCCACAGGCACAGTACAAAATGTTCCCGTGCCAGTGAGACAAAGAAGTGCCCGTAGTGTCGAGAATATTGCTGCCGCTGAGGCTTCAGTTACAGAAAGCCGAAATGTGTCTCTCATACGTCGTTTTCAAGCGTTGGGCATCTCTGTGACGTCGTTGTGGCGAATTTGGCGAAAAGATCTTGGCCTACATCCTTACAAGATTAAATTTATGCAAGAACTGAAGCCGCTTGACCACCAGAAGCGTCGTATGTTCGTAAATTGGGCTGAGCAACAACTTGAAAATGATTCGGATTTTCATCGAAAAATCATCTTCAACGATGAGGCTCATTTCTGGCTAAATGGCTTCGTCAATAAACAAAATATGCGGTATTGGTCAGGCAGCAATCCACACGTACTCCATGAACCATCATTGCATCCCGAAAAAATTACGGTTTGGTGTGGTTTAGGGGCGGTGGCGTCATTGGGCCGTACTTTTTCCGTGATGATCAAGACCGGCACTTTAATGTGAATGAGGATCGCTGCTGTTCAATGATAACCGAATATTTTTGGCTCCAATTGGAAAATATGGACTTGGAGGACATGTGGTTCCAACAGGACGGCGCCACAAGCCACACAGCGAATGTCAATCAATTTATTGGAAACCAAGTTTGGAGAACGTGTTATCTCACGAAATGGTCCAGTCGCTTGGCCACCTCGGTCGTGCGATTTGACGCCGTTAGACTATTTCATGTGGGGCTACGTCACGTCTATGGTCTATGCCAACAAGGCAGTGACGATTGATGAGCTTCGTACGAATATCGATCGTGAAATTGCAGCAGTATCAGCAGATTTATGCTTGAAAACCGTCGAAAATTGGGTTCAGCGTCTGTACTTCTGTAAGCGTGCCCGTGGTGACCATGCAAAAGAAATTGAGTTCCATACATAATGGCATCGAACGTACTTTCACAGGAATAAAGATTTTCATTGATATCGAAAACCGTTTTTGTTTTACTTAAAAAAACTTTTGTAGCGCTCTTATTGAAAAACCTGATATATGAAGTTGAAATTTCTTCTTTGGAGCAACTTTAACAACGCATTGAAGTTGCTGGAGTCAAGTTGCAGGAGAATTTGGTGGACTTAAATTTATCTGCCGCCATAAGAAGAAGATACATCCTTTGCCTTCTAAATAGTGGGGATCAAATCGAAAATTTCTTATAACATCATTTATTTTATTTAGAATAGGCTAAAATGTAACAGATATTAAAAATATTACTAGTTAATAAAGTTATTTTTGCATCACTTGCTAATAAAACTAGTGGTATTTATGCAAAGATAGAACAAAAAAAAGATTTTTCTTTGAAAAAAGTACTTTTATTTTCTTTTTAATTTCTCAAAAACAAAGATACATTTTAGCAACCGGTTTTCTGTGTTTTATTGCCTGCCTAAACGGGGGGAATTAGACCCCCCTCCCATACGTTTTTTTTTCTTGTCTTAACCCAATCTACTCGCTCCAGGTTTTTGAAGCACCTTATACCAATCACCCTGTGCGTATGATTCTTAAGGCCAATGGGCATTAAACATTTGAAATTTGTAAAAATATTTGAGTGAGTTTTGTTTGGCTTAACGATGAAGTGCTAAACGTCGCTGAAGGTGTGTGGAGGCCTGGCAAGGCTGCCGATCTGAAGAGAGAAGAGTGAGGTTGGACGATGACGCAGGAGTTTATATAAGGTAACGACTAGGGGCTGATTCCATAAAATAGATCAAAGGGTAAGCTATGGTTATATCGTAAATATTAGGGTGGGATAGGTCAGACCTTGTCGACAACATCTGACAAAGCCGGCTGTAACTCGTCGAACCACTGCATGATGAGGACATCGAGATAGGGTTGATTTCTAGTAAGGTATGGAGTAAAGAGATTTTGTAGGTTAGAAAAGGAATTAAGGACCATGTTCCTATATATAGGTGTATATAACTCACATATTTATTTATAGATACATATTTATAATCATTGTAATTTTGGTGAATAGATCATAGTTAAGTTAGTCTGTGTTGAGTTACACAAAGAACTACAGAAAGCATTCTTATACTTAACCTCCTCTTCATGCAGTGGCATTAGGTACCTGAACTTGTGCAAATCCTCATTTACTTTCTTTTTCAAATCTCAATTTTACAGATCATCCTTTCCCAATAATATCCTTTTCCGATATAAGAGCACGATATTGTTATGTTTGAGTTGGAGTTGCTAGGACGAGGGCAGAAACCAACCCCATTTCGTCGAGCTTAGCCGAGCTAAAGCAAGCGTACCTCCGCCCCCCTACTAGCAACAGAGACTCCCCCGTGGCCTATCGTAGATAGTTACCTTCTGTAGGCCCTTTATTGAAGTAGAGGATATGATCTTTTCACCCTAGTCCGCTCCTGATTAAGCGCGATATCAATATTTTCTTTTGACAACAATGAGGTCAGGGTGGCCGAGGACAACCTACTCTGTTGGAGGTTTATCTGGAGCACTTTCGTCATCATTTCTCTTTTGTTTATTTTGTAGGTTGGCAGCTGACATCAGACGCACCTTGACCTCACTGATGCCAACCATCAGGTTGAAACCCCTGGGAAGCCTAGGGAGTTCTGACCCCGGAGGAGGTTTTCCAGTTTTTTAGAGACGTGACGGCCCAGTAAGTGAATGCGGACTTTGGGTCTGGTTGGGAGTTCACTTTGGGAGGAAACCTTAAGAGTTATCCCTTCGAGCAAACCTTTTTTCTCGCCTATATTCAAATGTAGCCATTTTAGTGTTGATTCATCCGAACATGTCAGAATTTTGACTCCCTTGACTGTCCCCAGCAAGCCGAATTTCGGCACAAGACCAGTGGAGGAAAAAATTTCGGCGTTGATTAAATCCAGGATTTGTATCTCTACCTGAGCCTACTGTTCATTCGTTATTTATTCTACAAATATCAGCCATCACCTATGCATGACAATTTTATTGAAATTGCTGTTAAGTAAAAACGAAGTTTCCTTTATTAATCCGTTAAATACTAACGCTTACTTTTACAAATTTATACATTACAAAAAAGTTATATGTATTTTATCACAATATTGTGTTGAAACAAGTTTCTTTAACTTTTATACATTTTAAATTGTCGTAAAAAGATGAAATCAAAAGAATTATTTATTGAAAACTGATATCAATTGATTTAGAAGACTATTAACACCATGGTTTGATCTACTGAATATAGGACATATAAGTAGCTGTCTTCGTATGCTTACTTGACTATAACTGAAATTTAATCGACACAGAGCCGATGAAGATGTTATTGAACTGTTCACTATTCCAATAATAAAACATAGTTGTAGGTACTGTCTATGTTTCGAGAGCGGAGGTAGGTTTATCAATTTAAGTCTTTGAATATAGGGGTGTAGAGGTGTTATTTGGGACCATGGAAGAAAACGAAGACAGAACCGCATAAACCTTTTCTGAACCGCTTCCAGTCTAATGATGTGCACAGAGTAGTATGGCGCGCATACGACACATCCGTATTCGGAAGCGTATACAGAAGCGTTTAATAAATCCAAGCATTTTGTTAGTTTTAAAGTGCTCATTAAATGTCATTTTAGTGTCGAGAATTATGCCCAGATCAGAAAACAGTCAACTTACAAAGGGGAGAAGAATCTAGCATCTAGCAGTAATACAAGTTTTTTTGCGTGTAAAGCACATAGTTTTAAATTTGTTAATATTTAATAAGAGATGGTTTATATTGAACCATTGCCTAAACCTATTTAAATCTTTTTGTAGTAGCAAACAATCATCAATAGAGGCTATTTGCTTATAAAGTTTTATATCGTCGGCATATATAAGAACCTAGGAATGCTGTAAGAACAAAGTTTAGTCATTAATAAATAATATAAACAATAAATGATCCAAAAAACATTCGTTAAAACCCAGATTTTTTAATTTGTTAATTAATGTTTTGTGACAAAGCTTGTCAAAAGCTTTATTAAAGTCAGTAAATATAAAGTAAACTTCTTTTCGATCTTGAAAGGCATCCAGACAAAAAGATGTAAAATGCAATAAATTAGTAATAGTTGACTTTTTTTTTTACGAAACCATGCTGACTGTCACATATAATAGAACTGCAGTTAAAAGACAAGACGTTACAAATAATAGATTCAAACAGGTTTGGAACTGAAAGTTTGGCGATAGGAGGATAGTTTGTTACATCATTCTTAGATCCTTTTTTGTGAACTGGTGTTATAAAAGCACTTTTCGACACCATTGGAAAAATTGAGAGATTTGACTAAAACATTCAACGAGTTTTAGAGTGTTTTCAATACTACAAGTCTCAGAGATAGCAAAATTAATTGAACTGAGGTGCGAATAAAATTGTGAGGAAGCTTGTGGGGGTAATGGTTCATTATAATTGGGGTCTAAGAGAGATTTCCTCAGAAGTTGCAAAATGTTGACAGTTTTTTGAAACACTATGTATTCAAGTAATTATTTTTTTTTCTTAATTCTCTCTAAACTATCAGCTGTGTTTAATTTTATTGAAATCGATCAAGAAACAGTAAAATTGCAAGATGGCAAAATTTTTTATGAAAAGCACTGTTTTGAAAATATTTTCTTTTTAATTCTGTCTAAGCTAACGCCTGTCAATTTCATTGAATTCGTTCAAAATACTGACATAATTTGGAAAATATCATCATCATCTTTTGCAAGAGCAGTAAAAAAACTGTGAAAATTTGTAATTTCTTGAAAGTTTTAACAGAGGTGGCGGAAGGCGTGTGCTGCCGCAACGCCTTAAAAGCTCCTCGCAGTATACACAATACTTGGAAGAGATATTTGGATCCAGAAAATAAAAACAGCTTTTTTTCAGAATTTGCACAATGCACTCATAAACGCCCTTGCGCTTGAAGTATCTTGACAGATGTCCATTTTTATGCGAGTCTTTTACATTAGAGGTAGAATATTTATAGAAGACTGATTTTTAAAAGCAAGGCACGTTCCAGGCTTTTGATAACGTCATGAAAAAAAAAAAACAAATATATGTACATAAGTATTTAAATAAATGTAGTTTTTTTTAAAACGTATTCTTAAATACAAATGCCCTTAATTCAGCTTCAGAGTCAATGAAAATTCTCTTCTATTGAGTCAAAATATGATCAGAGTGTGACTGATGAATTTTTCCAAAAAAAAAAAATATTGAATAATGTAATAATATAAGTTTCATTTTCTATAAATAAATAAAAAAAAAAACTTTTTTAAATAGGTAGTGTTTATTAACTAGGTTTAAATCTATGCCCACAAATTTGTTTATAATCGCTCTTTTGAAAAATTTTGAATCATCTAAACCGCACTTGCAAATAATAATCGACCACTGTCTTAAACAGAGAGCCAGCGATATAAAAACTTAGGTCATTTGCTTAGTGTTGTAAGTCATATCAATGGATATTTAATAAATTTGTGATATTTAATAAATTTGTGCAGTTAATAATTTGTGCATGAATAGTTTAATTCAATTCACAACACTTCACAACTAAAATTCGTTTTTAAAATTGTATTTTTTTTTGTAATTTCAAAAGATTTACATACAGTACATAAGAGCAGCGATTTTCAACCATACTACTTTATGAAAAATTAAAAACTATTGTTGCATATATGGTCGATTTTATTAGAGATGTTTAGTTTTTGTTTGAAAGCATACCACATAGCGACCTAAGCAAAATTTAACTAAATAAGTCTAAGTCCAGAGAATGGAAATAAGCTTTCAAAAACTAAATCTCAACGGAAGATTTTCTTCATATGGCTCAAAATGTTCCTGTCCAGTCACTGAGAAAACTTCTATTTTAACTTCAAACTTTCTTTTTAATTTAAATGTAAAAGAATGAGCTGTAGAATAAGTAGTATCGCGCAAGTTAAGTAGTTATTTTAAATGAAAATTAAATTTAAAGGCAAGAAAAACTAAAATATTAATATAAATTGACTCAATTGACTGGACCGAACATTTTTTTACACTTTCCATATTGACTTGAGCGGTTCCAGCAATAAGACTTGAGCTATCTTCAAAATTGACAATAAAACCCCATTATTACCTGTCTATAAGCCGTGTCATTATAAATATTACGTTGTTAGAGAATGGTAGATTCCCTTTCCCTTGGAATAAACCAGTATACACAATACGTAGAAGAGATATTTGGATCCAGAAAATAAAAACAGCTTTTTTTCAGAATTTGCACAATGCACTCATAAACGCCCTTGCGCTTGAAGTATCTTGACAGATGTCCATTTTTATGCGAGTCTTTGACATTAGAGGTAGAATATTTATAGAAGACTGATTTTTAAAAGCAAGGCACGTTCCAGGCTTTTGATAACGTCATGAAAAAAAAAAACAAATATATGTACATAAGTATTTAAATAAATGTAGTTTTTTTTTAAAACGTATTCTTAAATACAAATGCCCTTAATTCAGCTTCAGAGTCAATGAAAATTCTCTTCTATTGAGTCAAAATATGATACAGAGTGTGACTGATGAATTTTTCCAAAAAAAAAAAATATTGAATAATGTAATAATATAAGTTTCATTTTCTATAAGTAAATAAAATAAAAACTTTTTTAAATAGGTAGTGTTTATTAACTAGGTTTAAATCTAGGGCAGGATCAGCAATACTAATAAAAAAGAGCTTAACACACTATGAAGAGCCTAAGTTTTTTTTTTTTTTTTTATTTTTTTTAATCCTTTATTATTCTATGATATTATTAACAATTTCATATATTCCTGCGAAGCCTAGTCTTTTCTGCAGAAGATTGTTTACTAATGAAAACAAGTAACAACAATTATTATTGGTATAAAAAGAAAGAGTTTAAGATAGCAGCTATATACTGCCCTCCGAGGCGCTCTCCAACTGAAGAAGACTATGCAGAACTCCTAGATTTGTTAGGACATAACTTCCTTGTTGGTGGCGACTTCAATGCTAAGCACACCCAATAGGGATCTAGGCTCATAACAACGAAAGGTTAACGGCTTTATCAAGCAGGCCACAAATACAACTGCGAATTTTATTCTTCTGGCTCGCCAACATACTGGCCATCTGATCTCAACAAAATACCAGACCTTATAGACTTTTTCGTAGTAAAAAGTATTAAACGAAACCATATAAGAGTCGAAGGTAATTAGGATTTATCGTCAGATCATACTCCAGTCTTGACTCCAATCTTAAGCTCGTGAATAAAAGAACAAATTGGAATGAATTCAGAAATAAACTTTAAAGTTTTATAAACCTAAGATCCCCTATGCAAACAATTGAACAGATTGATCATGAAGTAGAACAATTTATTGCTGATGTGCAACAGGCTGCAGAAGAAAGTACTCCAACAATTTTGAACTCAAGAGAAAAAGAAATAAAATATCCTGTCGAAATAAAGGAGCTGATCTTGGAGAAAAGAAGAGCTCGAAGAAAATGGCAAGCTACGAGATTTCCAGGTGATAAGGCAGTTTTTAACCGTCTTAACAATGAACTAAAGAAAAGAATCTGGGAATTTAAAAGTGATTCACTTAGTAGATTCCTGAATAGTCTGACGGCGGATGCTTCTACGGAATATTCCTTATGGAAAGCAGCTGAGCGCCTTAAAAGACCACAGGCGCAAAACCCGCCGATAAAATCTCAAGATGGTGAATGGATCGGAAACTCAAAACAAAAGGCTGATCTCTTCGCTGAACATCTCGCGAATGTTTCTAAGCCATTTCCAGCAAGCACAGCTACAGATCCCTTACAGTTTGTTGATAGAAACGACGAATGTGAAATTCCTTTTGTCACGCTCAAAGAAGTAAGAGGTATGTGTCAACATAAGTTGTCTAACAAAAAATCACCAGGGTACGATCTAATAACTGCTCAGATTTTGAAAGAAATGCCTTCAATAGCCTTCATAAAACTCCAATTTATATTAAATGTAGTAAATGTGAATGTGAAGTAACATCTTACGGACCTATATCGCTTATACCAATCATGGCAAAAGTTTTCGAAAAACTTCTTCTGAAAAAACTAAGCAAAATAATGGAAGAAAGAAGACTAATTCCGAGCCATCAGTTTGGATTTAGAAATAAACATTGGATTACGGATGTTGTGGAAAAGGCACTTGAAGAAAAACAAGCTCGGCTATATTTTTAGATGTTGCTCAAGCCATTGACAAGGTTTGGCACTTGGGACTTGAGTACAAACTGCAAAGGGATCTTCCCAGGCAGTACTACGAAATACTGAAATCCTACGTTACGAACTAACTCTTAAGAGTACGGTACGACCAAAATTGCTCGGAACTAAAGAAAATTGAAGCCGGTGTACCACAAGGAAGTGTCCTAGGACCAACCCTGTATCTGTTATATACAAGGAATATTCCAGTGGACATCAACGCTATCATGGCCACCTTTGCTGATGATACTGCAATATTGGTACCAGATAAATCCGTTACGAAGGCTACACAAAAACTGCAAAATGCAGTCGATAAAGTTAGTGATTGGACGCAAAAATGGCGAATTAAACTAAATGAAACAAAATCGACGCATATAAACTTTACAAACAAAAAAATAAACAATGTTCTAATTCATATAAACAGTACAGCAGTACCTTATTCCAATACTGCCAAATACCTTGGAATGACTTTGGATGCAAAGCTTGAATGGAAAGAGCACATGAAAAAGAAAAGAGACGAACTAAACTTGAAGTACAGAAAAATGTACTGGTAACTAGGAAAGAACTCTGACCTATCTATCCAGAACAAACTAATGTTATATAGGCAAGTACTGAAACCCGTTTGGACATATGGCATCTAATGGCATGGGGCTGTACAAGGAAAACAAATGCCGAACCTATCCAAAAATTCCAAAGCAAGGTCCTCCGCGGAATAATAAATGCCCCTTGGTATATAAGAAATAGCGATCTAGATCGTGACCTTCAAATTAAAATGGTTACAGAAGTGCTTAAAAAACACGCTGTATCACATAATCAGCGACTGCAAAGTCATACCAACTCTGAAATGAAGACTGTCTTATATATACGAGACAATGTTCGGAGATTAAGAAGAACCAAGTCTCATGATCTAATGGTCTAAAAGCTATGGGAAAGTCTTATAACTTAAACTTCCCACAATGCGATTTATAAATAAAGAAAGAAAAATCATTTGTCGATCTTTTATAGATTGGTCCTGATTCACCGAAGGTTTTGCGGTAAAAGTCCCACACTACTCGGTACCGATTCTTACCGAGTGTCTTTTGAAGATTTTCATTGGATAAAAAAAAAAAAAAAGTTCTGGGAAAAGTAACAACATATTAAGTTTAATGACTGAGTTAGGTAAATTTTCAAGTTGAATGAAGTGTTTGCTTCTAACCCTTCTTTTCGCAAAGGGCCCCGCAAATTTATATCGCATACGCCTCGTTTTGGCCTAGCACCGCCTCTGGCTTTTAATGCCTCGACATCGTAGCCATCCTTCAACAGAATTTGACAATGAATGGCTTAACAGAATGGGGTCGAACTTTATTTTGACGATTTGCTGGCCAAACAAAGTAGAAAGATACAAAAATAGTATACAGTGCCACAATGTGAAGTTGTAAATGTAGCAGGAAATGTATGGCGTAGCAGAAGTTAAACAAAAAATCAACTCTTGCTACAAGAACCTCATTTCAACAAAAATTAATTCCAAAAATAAATCACATCACAACAGCTCTGAATGAATGATCCTTATACAAACTTTATATACCTACAATGTTTGCACCCCAGACTAGAATAATAAACATTCAGTCTCAAATTTGAATGTAACTGAGGACCTTCCAAACCATCAAAGTGCATCTTATTTTAAGTCGAGGTTATATAAAAAGCCAATGAAATGTGTATAATCAAATTCTCTTGCATTTTCTTTCAAACTTCATAAAATAATAATAATAGTTAATTACGTAAAGGACAAATACCTACCTACAAACAAATTTGATTTTTGCCATATTCCTTAATAAATTGGAGAAAATTCAGAAGGAGTGGATATTGTACCTTCCACAATTTATTTATAAGAAAATTTGCATTTCTCTTTTCTGTCATTGTGAATCTTAGGGCTGGTGGGCTGAGTGCTTATGGAAAAGAATATGCCTACGTCAAATTGAGGTTTGGTCTTTCTTCAATTTATCTTCACAGAAACAAAGTGCGGGAACCTGTTGAGATTTTGAGAATTCCCAAAGCAAATAACATATTCACATGTTGTTGTGGAACGTTGGTTAGGGTGAATTTATAGGAAGGGGAGTTATTCCTTAGTTAGAACTGAGGAAAAGTTGGGGAGAAATGATGATTTATCTGCGCTAGCATTATGATATATCTGTAAATTTATATATTCTAAGTTTAGGAACACAGTTTTATTTTTACATAGAATTTCAAAATAACTTTTTGCCTTCAATTAATTAAATATGACAGGTCATGTTTGAAAAATATGTAGGAAACTTTGTAATTAACTGAACAAAGGTACCTACTAAGAAGTTTTGTTTTGATTTGATACAACAAAAACAATTGTTCAATGGGAAACGTAGAACAAAATATTAAGCAATGGGAAATTAAACAAAAACTGTTGTGTTTTTAATTTGTAGGAATTTAGTTAGTAGTTAATGGTTTGTACAGGCTAGTTTTATTAGATATAACATAGAAAAATTCAACTTACACGTTAAAACTCCACGCAGTGGTCCAATTGTCGAACTTTGGTGACAAAACGTCTTGACGAAAATTGATGAAACATTTGATCGGTCTTAAAGTTGCGCACCACATTTTTATTAAACTATTTTGTATTTCCAACAAACTAGTGAACAACTACTATGACTTTGCTACCCCCAATAAATTAAATAAATACAAATCGTACTTTTAGATTTTTGAGTAATTTAAGGGTTGATTTTAGCAACAGTCGTGGTTAGGTTAGGTTAGGTAGAAGTGGCTTGCAGTGGTTAATACTGACACACCTAGACTAAAGTTAGTCCGTTGTGATACCACATGAATCTAGAAAACTCCTTCCTTACTCGTTAAACAACTTAGAGCTCTTGACGAAGATAATTAATGTCTGTGTTTGTGAAACCACTAGGATCGTTATAAAAGTAGTCACCTAAGTGGAGCCTTCGTCTGTGGGAAAGAGCAAAGCTCCAAAGCTTCCTGCTTCAGCAAAAGCTTACACGTAGCGATGGGTATACCAATATTTGGCTTTTCAGATAAAATAGGTAGAAATGTTCCACTTCTAGCAAGTTCATCAGCTGCACAATTACCTGTAATGTCAATAATAATAATAGGGAAAATCATATCCGTGGATATAAATGTTGAATAGCACTCCTAAGTCTCTGGTCATTGGCAAAACGAGCTTGACATGGTCTGATTTTGTTGTCTCTTCCATAGGGTAGCAGGTTACAACTTCCACAAATGCGAAGTGTACTGCATCCTTGTCTTGCACTTACTTCTAAGATCTGAACCATTTATTTGGCATCTGCGCTCATTATCAGTTACTTTGGAGCAACCAATAAGAAAACTTTCCGGTGGTAAAGGGGCCAAATCCATAGGGTCATTGCTAATGAAAGTAAGAGGTCTCATGTTTATGATTCTTTCGGCTTAAATCAGCAGTGTATAAAGCTCTTCATTAGTAATGTGGGCCTTCCAAACTGTTACTTTGGGTGTTGCCAAATCTAGCAACATTTAATCTGCCTAACAAGAAGATGGCGGCTATCCTTCATTTGTCAAAAAATAGAGAGTTTAGCGCGCCTTTTTTCAAATCGCCATCTCATCTTTCATCTCGATCTTCAAACACCAACACCTCGTGACAAATAAATTGTCTTTTCATTGAAAGAAAGAACTTATTGTAAGTTTATTTAAGTTAATATGTTTTATATAATTGTGTATCTATTTTATTTCTATGAAGTCTAAGAGTATATTATATTGAGTTAATGTGTATATTACATTTTACATTTAGGAATAAAAGTTTTCAAGAAAAGAAGCTATTCCTTTTTAATTTCAAGAGAAGACAGCCGTAACAAAATATTTTATTCAATAAAGATTTCATCAAAACTCATTAAATTCATCATCGCCTTCGACATTCACGTCCTCAGCACGATTTTATCACAGCCAGCATCGAGTTATTCAACGTTAGCACCGAGTTTAACATCGCCATCGATTACATGATTACATCACAGCCAGCAACGTGCTTTTCAAAATCGAGTCTTTCAACGCTAGCACTGACTTCATCATCGCCATCGACATTTACATCCAAAACATTTTCCATCATGGCCAGCATTGATTTATTTAAACGCTCGCACCGAGTTCATCATCACCCTCGACACCTACGTCCTCAACATCGATTCCATTACGGCCAGCATAGAGCTACCGCCAGCAACAAGTTGTTTTGCGCCACTAACAACGACGTATCATCATCAGCATCATCTCTACATTACCGTCATCACTATAAGCTAACGCCATCGAAAGGACATAAGGTAAGTCAAAGTAGAAACGTAGTGTTTATTATATTTCTTTACCTCTGCGTACCAATTTATAAGAAATCTCAATAATGGTTAGAATTAAAATGTTATCCGAGTTGGGTAGTAAACTATTTAACTGCAAGTCCTGTACGACCGTCGACAATGACGAAATGGCGCAATGTGACACCTGTAATGAATGGCATCATTTCGATTCGATTCTGCACCTAGTGAAAATGGTCATGTAAACATAGCATACTCTATTTAATCATCAATTCAATTACGTAAATCTTCAATTTTAAAAGAATGTGCGCTTATCCTTGAACAACTAGAAGAGGAGAGACGCATGAAAGAGCAGAGAGATAGGGAGTATATAGACAAAAAATACGCAATGCTTCGACAATCAGAACTCAAAACATCTGACAGTGACACTGGTGAAAATCAACAAGGTGATCAGCATGAGAAAAATAGTGTAATCGTTCGCATTCGTCTTCAAATGCACTCACCTAATTCATCCAAGCAACCAGCTAACAACTCTGCATGCTTAAACAACATTGCCCTGCAGGCTGTAAACACGTCAGCCCCATTAAATAATGCAACCTTTTCTAATGTACCAGCATCCAACTATTTTATGCCCTCGATATCTTCTGAAGACTTTATTCCTGGCAAGGCGCAAAATAATGACAAACATTTCTTTCGCGGAGGTCGTATCGACTTGATTTCATGTCATGTGCATCGGCATTTAAAACTCTCTTAAAAACATGTGTCATATGCTTAGGTTTTGCCAAGGTGAATTTTTCTGTTTAATACACCAAACTTCCCCCTTTTCCCCTAAAAAACCCCTTCCATGTGAAATATTTTTAAATAATATTTTGATTCTTCATTTTCATGGCACATGAAACGTTTTCACCAAGTTTCATGGTTTTTGATTGCTTTGAAGAAATTTCCGTACCTATTTTACCTCCACTAAATTGAAAGATAAAAAAGCTGCATTTTAGTATGATTTTCACACTACTTTTGTATTAAGCTGTAAAAATATACATTTATTATTAATAAACTAAATAATAATTCTCACTTCATTAATTAAAAAATTCATCGATAAAAACGAAAAATTGGTTTACTTTGAGCGATTGTACCTCGATCGATTTTTGACAAATTTGTTTTTGAGTGAGTTATTTTGAAAAATAATTTAATTATCTTTCTTTTATATGGAGCATTGTTATAGACAAAAAAGAAAAAAAAAGAAAAACGGAATTTTTCACAGTTTTTTGGAACTTTTTTTTCAATTTAGGCAACAAAATTTTTTTTGTAAATATTTTGAGTGATGCATTTCGATGGTAAATTTTGTTCTCTACAAAAAAGGATCCTGAAATTTTGCTTCCTTTTCGAGTTAAAAGCAAAAAAGCAGAAATGGTTCAGTTCCAAGTAACATCGTTGGAGCTAATAGAAGCAAAACTGTTCTCTAGCAGCTTGTAAGCAGTGAAATCCAGCACTATAGTTCGGAATCAGATTATTTCACAACTCCCTACATTTATCTAAAAATTTTGTTCCCATAATCCAATTTCCAGTACACGTTTAGCTCCATTAATTTTATAACGCCCCAAAATTTAAAAATATGCTCCTTAAAAACGTTCAACGTTCTTTAAACGAGCCAACTATTCATATGAGCATATAAAGAGGCATTGTAGAGCTTCTTAAAACTCATGTTCAAAATACTATTGCACGACTCTACAGAAATATCAAAAACTAGCTACACAAAACGCGACTGTGGAGTTAAATTACTAATCCTTATACCCAAACGCATGCGCACTGGAAATCTTTCTGAGCATTGCTGAGAATTGTGAAATGTGAAGGCTGAACAGACCGACAACAAAACGAATATAGAGCTTGGTACTAAACCTCTCTAGAACTAGAAAATAAATTAATTCCTTTTAATTTCTAAAAAAAAGTACCGAGTATGCACCTTAAGACCAAACCTCCGCTACAGGGATCAGGCGGTTTCTGACGCAAGAGCGCTTGGTCTCGACGACTGGAGGGAGCGTGCGAGGGACCGCAACCGATGGAAGACCGCAATATCTCAGGCAGAGACCCTCCATTGATCGGGAGCCGGATAAGTAAGTAAGTAAGTAATTATGCACCTTAATAGTCGAATTAGATGCGAAATTTAGGAAAAAAATTATTAAAATCAATTGAACAGTTTACTTAAAATGTTTTTAAAAAGATAAAATTAAGTCTACGGTTGAGTCGCACAAGTGCTTGCTTATTGAGAAACCATATTGCAATTCAATTGTGAATAAATAAATAAGAAATTTGGTCCACGATTTAGAATTATTCAAAACTTTCAATTTTGGAAGCACCCTTCTTTTTTAGAAGCACCCTTCTTTTTTAGCACTGAATGCAAAACTCTCAATTTGTGGAAACTAGGTTTACAATATCGATATTAAAGTTCTTTTGAAGACATACTAATTTCACGATAAAAAATATAGTGACAGAAACAAAAAAGTAAATCAATTTTCTTTATTTTATTTGAAACGAATGAAAAATGTTTATTTTCAATTTAAAATTCAGTAAATATGGCTAATATTTCGATGAAAACAAAAATATTTAATTTCAGATTTAAATTAATTTTTGTAACAAATTTTTGTGTTGCTTAAGTAAACTTTTTTAAACATTTCACAGCGTAATATAAAGAATTTCGAAGGCCCGTTTTTATTTTGCGAAGTACATTCAGTACATGTATGATAAATCTAATCGCGCACTTAATATTCACTGACATGGAACAGGCAAATAATTGATTTCTTTTCTCACTTAAGATGTTCTCTAGGAATATTTTATTAATTTGCGACATCACATCACATAAAGTTCTAATATTATTTAACTTTATAATTTGTACTACCAGAACCCAAACTAATACAAACAAAGTGCTGTCAAAAATACTGCTTTAAAGATTTCTTAATAATAAGTACACCTTAGAGCTGAAAAGCATTATAAGCCACTGATAAAAAGTTGGTTTCGGGCAAAAAAAAGCTGTCGATTTCAATGAATTCACTATATGCAAGCTCTGCAATCGCTTTAGAAGTGCATCTAGAGCTTCTTCTGAAATGAATGAGCTTTAAGATTAGCTCTACAAACGCCTTTAGAGCGTTTAAACAGCCAAAATTGTTTCTTGGGCTTGCAACCCCCTCTCAAAATTGCACCCTCCAATTTGATAGCACTCCGCGGTTTTTCCATCTTCAATGACCCATATAAGGGTTTTTGCAATAAAAAGCTTTGAAGGTCTTATTTTCTTAGTGGCCTATTTTTTTCGGCTATATTCAATAGCCTGTTTAATCATGAAGCTTGCAAACAGCGTTGCCACAATGTGCCCGATTGGGCCTTTTGGCCCCCTGTTCTATAATTTGGCCCTTGGCCTGGGCCCATTAGAAATGGCTTCCAAAGCCCATTAGAAATGGCCCCCAAAGCTTTTGTTCGCTCAAATCTATTAAATTTATAAAAGATTAAATAAAACTATAAAATTTTAATTTTCTGATTTTTATTTGGGAGAGAAAAAACACAATTTTAGCTTAAATTTGATTTATTCTATATTTAACAGCTTTATAATAGAACATATCAAAATTATTATAGTGCTTATAATAATCAAAAAGTTTGTACAAATTTAAATATAAACCAATGCCACTTGAAACGAAAAAGTAATAACTTTGGAGTAAGTTTCTGTTGAATTAATTACTTTGTTAATAGAATTTCAGAGCTTGTTCATTTGCATTGAAAATATATTATAAAATATGTAAAGGTCACGATATTGACGCTGTTGAATGGAGCTGGTGATCATTTATTTAAAAATATTTCTTCTTCTGCAATTAATGAACAATATTAATACGGATAATCAAAATAGGTTATCGTATGAAATTATTCACTCGTTAATGATCTTGAAAGATTTCTTGCAGGACAACTTGGGTTAATTGCTTGATTTTATTCCTAACCCAGATAGAGATATAGGCAGTTACTTAGCTTAAAATAATGCAAAATTTCAAGTTGAGCCCAAAGCCGAAAGATGTGTTTTTAAAAATTTGATTTTTTTTAACTAAGTAATTGAAAGGGATTTGATGCGTTAGTGAAGTTATAACTTAATTTTGTTAAGAAGAATTTTTATGTAAAATAAGTGGCCCAGCTTTTGTCCAAAGGCCCAAAATAATCGAAAAGGCACTTTTTTCTTCACGGCATCGCTGCTAACAAGTTCAAAGGTTTTCCAAAATCGCCCTATTCGCCCGATTTCCAATATGATACTGGTTCTGTTAATGTAGAGGCAAGCATTGGAGCCTAGACCGATGAATAAGTTCAGTGTAAAATATATCCTAACATCGCTTCCAACGTTAAACAAGCTTCTTGAGTCTTTTTACCTGGCATAATTTTCTTCTTTTTGTGCTGCATTAACTTTATCCAAATTATCGCACCAGAATGAAAGATAACACAAAAACATAAAGTCACACACAGCGGGAGAGGGGGGCGTTCCACCCCGGGCCTCTGGTGTCCGGGGGCCCCCGAACCCATAAGACTCTTTCGTTACTTTTCATTGAACAATGAAACAGAATATACAAAAACAGCAGACCAACGCTACATCGAACCTGAAAAGGAACGGGAAAGCACAGGTAGGCAATTCTTCTGGGACGAAGCCAGGTGCATCCAAGAGATCTAGATTGGAGGAGGCAACCAAGACAGAAGGTTCTAAAAAGTTGAAAACCAACAGTTTTGAAACCACCCAAATCGATTTGCAGGTGGCTATAATAAGTCGGGACGACCCAGATGGGAAAATTTCGGCCAGTAATTGGTTCCTTGTGGAAAGCGAGATCCTTAAGGCCGTGATGATGACATCCAAAAACGATAGTTCTGACGACTTTATGTTTGATGGAGCTGAATGGAGGAAAGGAGTTAAAGCGGTTTGCTGTGGGGACCAGATATCCCGGAAGTTCCTCACTCGCATAATCACTACTATTGGCGAACTATTGGAGGGTGCTTCTCTCGGGGTTCTTCCCGTCACAGCTCTACCATTTAGCCTACAGGTTAATATATAGATTCCTCCTCCCGCCATGCACGAAGACTCATCTATAATTAAACTGCTGGCACTCTCCATATTAGAATGAAAGCTATTGCATTCCAGAAAGCGCCTCAGTTTTGAGGCGAAGGACCTCTTGATCGTAATTGACAAGAAATTTGACCTTCTCCCAAAGGATAGAGCAAACGTGTTGACATATAGTCTCAGTTTTGTAAGGGCTAAGAGGTATGACGGCAATGGAAGTCAAAAGCTGCGTGTGGCGCAAATTAATTTGCATCTCGCTTAAGCAGCAACGCACGACCTAATGCTCTACATATATCAGGAGACCGTGGATGTGGCCTTAATCCAAGAACCATGGATTCGAAAGAATTAGATATACAAGGATTGAGGTCAAAAAACTACAAGCTTTTCCACTTCACGTCAGAAAGTGAAAAAAGAAGTAGCGAAAAAGTTAATTAATGCATTCTTTTTAGCGTTGAGTCCAAGGAAGGCAACTTCGTTGTAGCGTCAACGTACTTACCGTACAATAAGGAAAAACCACCCGCAAAAACAGTACGCGATCTTGTGGATTACACCACACCACGAGGGGCACCTTTGCAAATGCCCACCGCACTCAATGGGATCGTAAGGAAATCAACAAAAGGGGTTAGTCAATTTTTGAATACATTATCTGCTCTTTTCTTGTTTTATGTAACAAGGGCAATCACCCAACATTCCATAATAGAAACAGGGAAGAAATTCTATATCTCACTTTCATGAGTAACAATGATAAAATTTCGGTAGGGAAGTAGAGAGTCTCACCTGAGGAATTCTTCTCGGATCACTTTAGAATACTCTTTACCTTCGACAGGAATCAATAACATATTAAGCCTTTTAGAAACCCAACTAGAACAAATTTGACATAGTGCACAAAATGGTTGTAAGAGCGTATCAATTCACCAGCAAAAGAATCGTTGTCGACAACCTCAACCATTGACACTGTTGTTCAAATGAAGAACGGCCTTCGAAAAAGACTGTCCTATATCTGTAACATTAAACCCACTAACCCACCACGGTGGAATAGTGAACTTATGAGACGAAGAACAGGGGTCAGAAAACTTTTCAATGAGGCCAAACTTACCAAATTAGAGGAAGACTGGATTTTATATAGAGCCGAACTTAACTCTTACACCATAGATATAAGAAGGTACGAAAAGGATTCATGGGCTAGATGTTATGAATCCTTTGAGAACACAAGGCGAGACTTCGAAAGGTTCTTGCTTCTAGCCCCACTATTCTGGGGTATATTAAACATCCCCATGGATCATGTTCGAACTCGAGCCAAGTAACACTTGAACTCTTTATAGAAATGACTTTCCCTGGCTGTAAGAATCCTCAAAACTCAGAGTACTCATAATCAGACTCTTTAGATTTAATACAATCTGCACCAGAATTGGAACAATTTATCACAGAGCAAAAGATTATGTGGGCAATAAACTCGTTCAAACCTGCTGGACCAGACGAGATTATTTTGGCTTTTCTTCAAAAGGCTCTACAGATAGAAAGTAGGCTAAGGATGGTTTTCAAAAGTTGTATTAAACTTAGATACGTCCCTATGAGCTGGAGAAAGGTTAGAGTAGTCTTTATTTAAAAAGCTGGAGAACTGACACACTCGACTGCAGACCGATAAGTCTCTCTTCGTTTCTTCTCAAGACACTGGAGAGAATTATTGATCCTCATGCTAGGGACCTTCACAATCCAAACAATTTATGCAACTACCAACACGCTTACCTTAAGGGTAAGTCAGTGGAGACTGCGTTGCATGAAGTCGTTTCACATATTGAGAAAAGTCTCGCACAAAGAACATACCCTGCCAGCATTTCTAGACATCGAAGGAGCGTTTAACAATATAAAAACGGAGTTCATTAATCTGCTCTAGAAGAAGTTGGAGTTGAATCTGCCATTGTGAACTGGATTTACATCATGTTCAATGGTAGAATCATAAACTCAAAACTTGGACACAGTATTGTCGAGAAAACACAATAGGCACACCACAAGGAGGGGTTATCTCACCTCTCCTCTGGGCCCTCGTTGTCAACATTATTCTTACAAAATTTAGGAATCAAGGCATACAAATTGTTACTTATGCAGATGATATAGTAATTTTGATATGGGGAAAGTATCTTTCCAACATCGAGGATATTATGGAATCCGCACTTAAAAAAGATTTATCTTCTTGGACAGCACAAAACGGTCTCGGGGTTAACCCTACAAAAACTGAACTAGTTCTGCTTACGAAAGAAAGGAAGTTAGAGGACTTTACTCCTCCCAAGCTTAACGGTATTCCTCTGAAACTTTCCAAAAAAGCGAATTATCTCGGAGTAATCCTTTATTCCAAGCTATTATGGAAAAGTAACACAGAGGACAGCATAAAAAAGCACTTTGTGCTTTCTACACATGTAAAAAAACCTTCGGTCCACGGTGGAGCATGACCGCAGGTCATCCACTGGGTGTACACGGCGATTGTTCGTCCCATACATACGTATGGCTCAATCGTGTGGTGAAAGGCTGCTGAAAGAGTAATCTATCTTAAAAACCTGAACAAGGTACAGAGATTAACCTGTATGGGAATAACTGGGGCACAGGGATCTACGCCACAAGCAGGGCTAGAAATTATTCTAAACCTTCCAGTCCTGGACGAGCAAATTAGATGGACAGCAACCAAAAGCGCACTTCGACTTAAAGAACTGGGCTTTTGGAAGCACAGCAACTTTGGTCATGGGTCTATCTTGCAAAGATATGACGCAGTTGCCGACTCGATGTGACGACTGACTACCTACCACCTCTAATAGATTTTAACAAAAACTTTTCTATTTTAATACGCGAAAGGCAGTGATGGGAACCACTCATCAGTAAACAGGGTATCCCCTTCTACACCGATGGGTCAAAAATGGAAGAAGGAACAGGAGCTGGGGTATTCTGTGTAGCTCTAAATATCAGAGAATCATTTAAACTTCCATATGAATGTAGTGTCTTTCAGGCTGAGATTTACGCTATTGGAAAAATAACAGAAATGATTCACAAGAAAAACTGAGCTCATCGGAGATCACATTTTTCGTGGAAAGCCAAGCTGCTATCAAAGCAATAGCCAGTGTGACTATTAGATCCAAGGCAGTAGCAAAATGCCGAGGCATTCTGAACAATATCTGCAATACTAATCAAGTCAAACTGTGCTGGGTTCCTGGACATAGCTATATAGAAGGGAATGATATAGCAAATGAACTGGCTAGGAAAGGGTAAGTATCAAATAGAATCAGTAGTAGCCAATTAAATAAGGGACCAGACATCCCCATCGACGTTATTGAAAAGAAAATAGACCTAATAATGAAAGAGCAAATCAATAACTCCTAGAAGACCAAGAACGACTGTGTTATCTCTAGAAGTTAATGGCCTAAGACTAATGCAAATAAAACTCAGTACCTACATTTTATCGCTGAGTAAAATGAATATTAGAATCTCGACAGGTGTACTAGCGGGCCACTGCACCATTGGCACAATGGGCGCTAGAATGGGTGTATTTGCACCCGATTTCTGTAGGAGCTGTCAGAATGTCGAAGAAATAGAAACCATTAAACCCCTGCTCTGTGATTGTTGAAACCTCTAAACAATACACCTCCGTTATTTTGGAAACAGGTTTGTTGGAGAACTGGATGATTTAGCGCAGATCTCAATGGCAAATATGAGAAAATTCATAGAAAGTACAGACTGGTTCGCAAACGAACCAGTCTACCTGAACCAGTAGTATAGGAGCATCTCTGCTTTTACTTCGTAAGGCGATCACAATGGACCAATAGGCCCCCATGTATGCAACGGCCTCCGTGATGTGCACACCCCTCCTAACCTAACCTACGTATTGGGTAAAAGACTGGCTCAGCTTATTCAGGCTGACTTGTGTCAAATTGGATTTCCATGCTCCGAATATAGATTGGTGTTCTTAACATAATGAGGTTGTTAAAGGACTCGTCAAAGTTCACTGGGATGATCATGTAGGCCTGGCATATTGTTAACTGTTTCATGATGAATACCCTAATTTGACAAACGATTCACTATACTTTTATGACAGGCTGAAAGCTATATGGATTTTACTCATTTTTAAAGCCAAAGGAGGTCTTCTCCATATAAATGAACGAGCATTCAAAAGCAACACTGATGGAATATATTCTATCTGCAACACTGATGAACCTGAAAATACATCGCACCTTACAGCGAGATGTCCTATTAACAAAGCTATAGGGAAAAATCACCTACGGAAGGAAATGGTATCAAAGGACGAATTTTACAACTTGCTGAATGGCCACGACTAAAAGCGTGTCTACCTTTTTCTACTTGATGCATTAAATTAAAGATATTTAACTATAAACGAATTTAGTTAAATCGTTCTTGCAGAATAATAAAAAAACTTTTACTTGCCAATCCGACATACAACAAGCAGTAAATATCATAATATTTGTTGACTTATTTAAAAAAAAAAAATAATGTTAAATCTTCATTTAATTGTATAGTAGATACCAAATGTTTTTATTATTATCGGGTTTCTCAATAAGAGCGCTACAAAAGTTTTTTTAAATTAAACAAAAACGGTTTTGGATATCAATGAAATTCTTTATTCTTGTGAAAGTACGTTCGATGCCATTATGTATGAAAATCGATTTCTTTTGCATGGCCACCACGGGCACGCTTGCAGAAGTCCAGACGCTGAACCTAACGGTTCAAGCATAAATCGGCTGATACTGCTGCAATTTCACGTTCGATATTCGTACGAAGTTCATCAATCGTCGCTGGCTTGTTGGCATAGAAGATAGACTTGACGTAGCCCTACAGGAAATAGTCTAACGGCGTCAAATCGCACGACCGAGGCGGCCAAGCGACTGTCTATTGTTTCTTCAGTTTTATAGAAGCCCATATGCAGAGAAGAATGTCTAAATCATCATACTTTAGCCCCCGTGCGAATAGAGGGATTAAGTTATTGGCCTTTCCCAGATCGCACAGTACACACTTCATATCCCGTCCGAGTTATAAAGTTGAATTTTCGCTAATCTTAGAAAAGAGCCGTTTTCCATTTTTGTACCTCGCAGCATAATGGTTAGTACTTTGGACTGTTATGCTGAAGGACTGAGTTCGATTCCCAGCTGCCACCACCTAAAAACAGACATTTTTTTTCCGAGGTATTGCCTTTTGCGACTAGGCCTCCAAGAGTCATAAAAAAGTGTTATCCATCTAGCCATAAGGACTTTTTTTGCTATTAAAAGGATAAAATGTATGTTGCTTTATAAATACATGTACGATATACCTACGTACATATATTGTCTATGATGTGTAGGTATAGTTGATAGTGTAGTCTATAAGGATTAGATTTATATTTTTTTCGGTGTTCCTTTATTACTGATATTATCTTGACCGCAGCTTAATGTACATAGTGTAGTTACTTTGTAATGCTAAATTCGAAATTATTTAAACAAATGTTTTTTCGCATGAAAGCCATGGAAACGGAAGATGGGCAAATATTTACTATTATTATTAAGGTCCCTGAAACCCAATATGCCCATGTATCTGAGTTAGGTATTCAATAATGACTCTTTTATAGCCAATACCTCAATGCATGTGTAACAATACTCCAAAAAAACATAAAATAATCTAAGTAAATGTTTGCCAAGGGAATTGTCAGTGTTTCATCGTTCTCTTCCTTTTGTATGAACAATAGCATATATGCATACAAGTCACTTGAATTCCCAAGGATGATGGTGGAAGCAGAATAGGTCCTCACACTGTCAGTTCTCATAAAGTGTTATAATTCAATTTGCATACAAGAAATACCAGCGTTTCAATTATGCAAAACATCGTTCATTGTATGGAGTTGTTCATCGTGCTTAGACATTGTTGGGAAGTTATTGCTTTTGAATATATAATCACATTCTTACTTCTATCCATGTTTTCAATTTTATCAGAAAGACAAACAATTCCATTTTGAAAACGCATAACTTTTAGAAATCGATTTCATTCAATTCGGAAAAGCAATTTTTAAAGTCAGTTAGTTTAGTACTTTCCTTTACTTAGTAACTGAATCGGTCATTGCAAAAACCTCATGAGCCACACAATTAGAGTTTTCAGGAATCAATAATTAAAAAATAAACGAGATTTTCACTTAATAAAAAAAAAGGCTGAAAACTGTTCTTGACTTATATTGTTTTAGCAAGAAACGGGGCTGACATAATTATAAGCAAAGTAGTCATATTAATAAAACTTTTACTGATTATTATTGAAATCTCCATGAAATAATAATTTATTAACATGTTACATGTATTAATTTAGCATATTTTGATACATTTTACCTTGATCAGGGTGTCAACTCTGGATCTGTAAAACTGTGAATTGAAAACAAAGTTATCATTTCAGTTCTTACTGAGTTTTATCATTTTATGACTTTACTAACACGCTCAAGGCAATTCCCGAACTCAGCGTTGCCATAATGGCATTATAAATAACGGATCTAGTAAAGGGTGGTTAAATTTTAAGGGCCGATGTTGATTTTTAATAAAACACAAATTATTTAGGAAATAACTGTTATGTTGCCAAAATGCGGCAATCCTGTTTATTGACGAGTCCACTTAGGTGAAAATGTGCCTCATCACTGAAGATGATTTTCTTCGAAAATTGACCAACCACAGTTGCCATTTCTTGCCACCATTCTGACCATTGATGACGCTTTAAATGGTCAAAAGGCTTTAGTTCTTGAGTCAATTGCACCTTGTAAGCGTGTAAATGCAAGTTTTATCCATAATGTTCATTAACGACGAGGGTGAGAGATGCAATTGTTGGACACGACGACTTTAAGTGGATGGCTCTTCAGCCACACTATCGCAAATAGCAGCAATATTTTTTGCAATACGAGCTGTGCGAGCAGGCACTGGTATTTTCCCATCTCCTACTGACCCGGTTTGCTCAAATTTCTGCACGATTCAACATCGGCCCTAAAATTTTACCACGCTTTATGATACAGAAATTTGTTCTATTTTTTATTGATTTTCCCGTGGGTAGGTGCAAGACCTGCATATCAGGCTCTATGAGGACCGAAAGACGCGGGCTCATAGAAGTGTGGCATTCTTACTACACTAAAACCACCTCCACTTCCCGATTGCAACTAAGTTGAAACTTATCTAGCAATTTATTTTTTAACAAAGTTAAGTAACGTGTTGCCGGTTACTTTCCGGGGAAAGTTCCTGCTTAATCCGCGATTTTAAAGCGGTTTTCTGTTCACCGCACCAAGTCGGAAGGTTTGTTCTTCGCAGACGGCGTACTAAATTCGACTCGTCAAGAATGTCAATAATCGTTGAATTAGCGTGTTCTAATAGTCGATTTCTATGTTTTCGCGCGAAACTTTTTATTTCCTCCCGCACCGTAGGAATCCCGAGATCCCTATGAAGATCTTCGTTTCTTATATACCACGGAGCATTTACAAATGACCTAAGCAATTTATTTTCAAACGTTTGTAAGTTATTTAAGTTTGTATCGCAGGTACAACCAGCGGCGTATACAGCTCCATTTCTTGGGGGGGGGGGGTCATACCAAAACAAAAACCCAATTCAGTTCTTATAAATTTATTAATTAAAAGACTGATCCACGGTTTCCATTTTTTTCGCTTTTTTTTTGGAATTAATTTCTGCTGGTCCCACAAATGTTACCATTTTTTTTTAATTATAAAGACGCTCGATATAGTGAGGTAATAAAACCAGCCTGTTCACTCTTTCGAGATTGTTTACTTTTTCGCAAGCTTTCAATGAGGTTTAAAAAAAAACATTTGTTAAGTGTCCTTAATCAATGTTAAATTCTTTCGGGACATTTTTGTAAAACAAAAAATATGTTTTTATATATAATTTTGTGTGTTCAATATAGTTATTTTTTTTAGATTTACTAAATCGAGCATCTACTGTATTTTTATTTGCTGAAAAAGCTTAAACATTTTTATATTAAAGGTATTCATGCAACTTCGTAAAACCGTAGATAAGTATACAAATTTGTTAAATTTATCTTTTGGTTAATGAACTGTCAAATTTTGTATGGAAAATGATTCATACAATTTTGTTAAAGTTATCAAGGGATTTTGTTCGTAAAATTAACCAAACTGGTTAAACTTATCCAAATGTCATTGTGACTCTATCTCTGATTGAATTACCTAGCATTTAATCAAATGTATAACAAAGGTCGTTCATGCAAACTTTTAACACAATTTGTAAACTTACGACGTTGCATGAATACCCTTATTATTTTCTGTGTAAAACACAAATTTTGTGAATTTTAATATGATCTTGAGGTTGTGTACCGAAAATATTTCGTATGGATTTTTTGTGCATGCTAAACAATATGTTGGTTTTGGAGATGTTAATCTTAATATTTTACTTAATATTAATATTTTTTAATATTTTTCTTAATATCTTACGTTTGAAGACAGTTTTAAGCGACAGTTTGCATAATTTTTTTTTTTGTAATCTGATAAGGGGATAATAATGAGGGGATAATTTTCTCATTTATCAATCAAAAATTGTGGTAGTTAGAACCACTCTTTTATTGAAGACAAAAATTCTTAGCTTCCACAATTTGTTTTTATTGAAGCCTGAAAATGAACATGTGAAGTATTGGCCGCAGATCAAAAAATTGAATGCAGACCCAATATGGTCTTCGAACTTTCAAAAATGTTTAAAATATGTGTAAATTTAAAATTACCTTCTCAATGGGTTTTCTTATGATAATTGAAACATACGAAATAATTCTGAAAAACCATTACCTACCAATGTATGTATATGTATTAATTTTTATTTGAATAAAATTGATGCATTGATTAACTATTTTTAGAAATCTGCATACAAAAAATATTGATAAAATTTTTGGAATCCCTAAAATTTAATTCGTAGATAAGCCAAAAATCCTTTAATAAATTCAGATCTCAATCAAAAAATGTTTTTGGGGTGTATGACAGGGCTGTGTCTAAGGATGGGGCACTGGAGTAAATGCCCCAGGTGCCTTCCTATGAAGGGGGCCATTCCGTACTCCGAATGGCTCGCCACGTTTCATGAATGGTGCAATGAAATGTGTTTGCGGAATATTCGTTAACGCAAACTGCAAAAGTCTTCTCTTAAAAAATGAAAATATCAATTTTACTGCGTTAGTATTGTGTTCAATAGTCAAGTTCGCTAAAGTCACGAATTTGAATACATCATCTGCGGTGCAACTGAGCAGTACAAAAATCGAGTTGATGATTATTGAAAAGGCAGAGAGCATGTTTGTAAACGTCAAAAGCTTTAGCAAGTAAATTGACTGGCGTTGATGAAAACAAATTTTAACAAACAGAATACTTATTATTTGTCATGACGCTTTCTGCGTCAAAAAAACGACGATCATTTCACGAACAAATTGACTTTGACTGACCGATATTGTGATCAATTCATAGTTTAGGGAATAATGTTTAAAAGCACGCTTAACTTGCGTTGGATTGTCATCAATCGAATATACGATCAAAAGAAAATGTATTTTAAAAATAATCCAAAATTAATAGTAACTGTTAAATTCGTGTTTAAAAGTCAGACAAGAATGTATGATTAGAGTTTTTGTTGATTTCATTCAAACATTCCAAGCAGAGCGATGTATTTTAAGTTACGTTGTGTTGGAATGAAATTAACGATAGAAAAAAGAAAGAAATAAAAATGTCGACAGGTTAAAAAATCAATTTATATCAACTTTTTTTCTATGTACTAAATATTGGGAAGAAATATCGAAAACTCGATAAAAGTCGATCCTTTTCTCAACTTTCTTTTTAGGCTGCTGACTTTTTGTCTAAGTTCGAAGCTATAAATTTTATGAACTAGTAACCAAAATAGGTATTCTAACATGCAAAAAAGTCGATATAAACCGACATTTCAACTAGTTAAATCGCCTTTTTTGCTGGTAATTCGTCTGTTACCTATACTGAAACATGTTGGTACTGGGCTTGAGTCGGAACGGCCCTGGTGTATGGAATACGGTTTAAAGTAAAATTTTTGTTTTTCATTGTAATATTCGTATAATATCGTCTGTTAGTTTTTTTCATTCATTTATCGAAGATGATTTCCTTGATATTTTGAACAAAATTCTCACAAAATAAGTAAGTTAAACCGATCAAAAAGAATATTGAAAATACTTTGAGAGAATTAAAGAGTGTATATCCGCCAAAAACGTAGATCTACCAAATTGATTTTTAATCAAAAAATACGTCAATGCTAAAATGTTCTGAATGCAAGTGGTTAAAATTGTCTATTTGATAAATCTAAAAAAAAAATTTTAATTTCGACAATAAAACCCCAATAGTATTTTTCGGGCAATGGCTTGTAAATGTTGATACGAGAAGGTAAATAAACTTTACCAATAATGAGTAGGTATAGCCTATTCCAAAGCTATAAAAAATAATTTTCTTGAAATTATATTTTAAGATTGCAAATATTTTTGCTTTTCTTATTATTTTTTGCGTATATCTTTTGAGTTCTCGGGGGGGGGGGGGGGGTCATGACCCCGTGACCCCCCCCCCTTGTATACGCCGTTGGGTACAACCCCAAAGTTGTATACCATAAGTAACAACAGGTTTAAGAACCTGTCGGTATAAAATCAATTTATTTTCAATACTAAGCTTTGAATATTTACCGAGTAACCAGTTCATATCTCTTAATTTACTTTTTAGTTCTTCGCATTTCTTTTTTAAGTGTGGCTTCAATTTTAATTTCGCGTCCAGAGTCATTCCCAGATACTTTGCCTCTTTTGCAAATGGAACACGAGTGGTAAAGTCCACGTGCACAGACTTTTGTTCCACTCATTGACATCATTAAGAGCATTTTGTAATTTAATTGTAGCTTCGCTAATCGTTTTGCCTATTGCTAGTATTGCAGTATCATCAGCTAACGTGGCTACAATAGTATCTTCAGTTTGAGGTATTTCACGCCGTTCAACATTCAGGTGTTATTGTTATTGTTATTGATAAGGGTATAAGTTCGTTCGAGGATTTAGGTAAATTACATGACTAATTTTAAATGATTTTGTACAATGTTTAATATTAATAATAATTTCGATTTAGATAGCAACAACTCAACTACTACAACCATTTAAGACAGTTGTGAGACAATTTCTCTCTTAAACTTAAATTAAATAACATAAATAAATAATATAAAGATGGGAATCCTCGGCTGTCAAACTGATTTGCCTACAAGCTCCGACCGTGGTGAATGTCATAAAGTTGCACTAGTAACCTTAACCACACTAACACTAATGCAACTTAATGATTTTCACCACAAATCGTCGTTTTTTTTTAAATTTGTCAGTTATTTTAAAAACCCAATGGACATGTTCATAAAGTATAAAAGCAGGTGAAGTGAATTTTTAAGTGCTCACTTCCCTTTATATAATTTTATTTTAAAATTGTATTGGCAACCTAAATTCAAAGCGTTCTAAGATAATAAAAGACATATCGGTAGTAATAAATAATTTTTTTTTTTTTTTTTTTTTTTTTTTTTTATTATCCGATGGAAATCTTCAGAAGACACTCGGTAAGAATCGGTACCAAGTAGTGTGGGACTCTTACCGCACTAAAACCACCGGTGAATCAGGACCAATCTATGAAAGATCGACAAATGATTTTTCTTTCTTAATTTATCAGTCGCATTGTGGGAAGTTTAAGTTATAACACTTTCCATAGCTTTTAGACCATCAGCTCATGAGGCTTGGTTCTTCTTAATCTCCGAACATTGTCTCGTACATTTAAGACGGTCTCCATTTCGGAGTTGGTATGACTTTGCAGTCGCTGATTGTGTGATACAGCGTGTTTTTTAACCACTTCTGTAACCATTTCAATTTGAAGGTCACGATGTAGATCGCTATTTCTTATATACCAAGGGGCATTTATTATTCCGCGAAGGACCTTGCTTTGGAATTTTTGGATGGGTTCAGCATTTGTTTTCTTTGTACAGCCCCATAGTTGGATGCCATATGTCCAAACGGGTTTCAGTACTTGCTTATATAACATTAGTTTGTTCTGGATAGATAGGTCAGAGTTCTTTCCTAGTAACCAGTATATTTTTCTGTACTTCAAGTTTAGTTCGTCTTTTTTCTTTTTGATGTGCTCTTTCCATTTAAGCTTTGCATCCAAAGTCATTCCAAGGTATTTGGCAGTATTGGAGTAAGGTACTGTTGTACTGTTTATAAGAATAGGAACATTGTTTATTTTTTTGTTTGTAAAGTTTATATGCGTCGATTTTGTTTCATTTAGTTTGATTCGCCATTTTTGCGTCCAATCACTAACTTTATCGACTGCATTTTGCAGTTTTTGTGTAGCCTTCGTAACGGATTTATCTGGCACCAATATTGCAGTATCATCAGCAAAGGTGGCCATGATAGCGTTGATGTCCACTGGAATATCCCTTGTATATAACAGATACAGGGTTGGTCCTAGGACACTTCCTTGTGGTACACCGGCTTCAATTTTCTTTAGTTCCGAGTAATTTTGGTCGTACCGTACTCTAAAGAGTCGGTTCGTAACGTAGGATTTCAGTATTTCGTAGTACTGCCTGGGAAGATCCCTTTGCAGTTTGTACTCAAGTCCCAAGTGCCAAACCTTGTCAAAGGCTTGAGCAACATCTAAGAATATAGCCGAGCATACTTGTTTTTCTTCAAGTGCTTTTTCCACAACATCCGTAATCCGATGCACTTGGTCTATCGTGGAATGTTTATTTCTAAATCCAAACTGATGGCTCGGAATTAGTCTTCTTTCTTCTATTATTCTGCTTAGTCTTTTCAGAAGCAGTTTTTCGAAAACTTTTGCCATGATTGGTATAAGCGATATAGGTCTGTAAGATGTTACTTCTGTTGGTGGCTTTCCTTGTTTAGGTAAAACAATGACTTCTGCAATTTTCCAATGATGTGGCACATATCTTAGTTTAAGGCATGCATTTATTATAAATTGGAGTTTTTTGAAGGCTGTAGAAGGCATTTCTTTCAAAACCTGAGCAGTTATTAGATCGTACCCTGGTGATTTTTTGTTGGACAACTTATGTTGACACATACTTCTTACTTCTTTGAGTGTGACAAAAGGAATTTCACATTCGTCGTTTCTATCAACAAACTGTAAGGGATCTGTAGCTGTGCTTGGTGGAAATGGCTTAAATACATTCGCGAGATGTTCAGCGAAGAGATCAGCCTTTTGTTTTGGGTTTCCGATCCATTTACCATCTTGAGATTTTACTGGCGGGTTTTGTGCCTGTGGTCTTTTTTGGCGCTTAGCTGCTTTCCATAAGGAGTATTCCGTAGAAGCATCCGCCGTCAGACTATTCAGGAATCTACTAAGTGAATCACTTTTAAATTCCCAGATTCTTTTCTTAAGTTCATTGTTAAGACGGTTAAAAACTGCCTTATCACCTGGAAATCTCGTAGCTTGCCATTTTCTTCGAGCTCTTCTTTTCTCCAAGATCAGCTCCTTTATTTCGACAGGATATTTTATTTCTTTTTCTCTTGAGTTCGAAATTTTTGGAGTACTTTCTTCTGCAGCCTGTTGCACATCAGCAATAAATTGTTCTACTTCATGATCAATCTGTTCAATTGTTTGCATAGGGGATCTTAGGTTTATAAAACTTTCAAGTTTATCTCTGAATTCGTTCCAGTTTGTTCTTTTGTTCACGAGCTTAGGATTACTTTTCTCTATTATTTGTGCTTCGCTCAGTGATAATATTACTGGAGTATGATCTGACGATAAATCGTAATTACCTTCGACACTTATATGGTTTCGTTTAATACCTTTTACTACGAAAAAGTCTATAAGGTCTGGTATTTTGTTAGAATCAGATGGCCAATATGTTGGCGAGCCAGAAGAATAAAATTCGCAGTTGTATTTGCGGCCTGCTTGATATAGCCGTTTGCCTTTCGTTGTTATGAGCCTAGATCCCCATTGAGTGTGTTTAGCATTGAAGTCGCCACCAACAAGGAAGTTATGTCCTAACAAATTTAGGAGTTCTGCATAGTCTTCTTCAGTTGGAGAGCGCCTCGGAGGGCAGTATATAGATGCTATCTTAAACTCTTTCTTTTTTATACCAATACTAATTGTGGTTACTTGCATGTTTTCATTAGTAAACTTCGGCTCTTCATAGTGTGTTAAGCACTTTTTTATTAGTATTGCTGATCCTCCCCTAGCTTTGTCAGCTGGGTGCGGAGCGTGATAACACGTATAGTTAGGTAATTTATTATCAAGATTTTGTTCTATAGCGAGGTGAGTTTCGGACACCAAACAAATGTCTATATGCTCTATGTCTAAAAAGATGTTTAATTCTGATACATGTTTTAAAAGACCGTTTGCATTCCATGTTGCGATTTTGAGTGTTCTGTCCATCATTGTTTTTTAAGAGCGACTTCTTCGCTTAGCTGTTTTATGTTTAAATCTTGTTTGTCAATCCTTTTCAGGATAAGTTCAAGCATTTCTTTAATAGATGTTTCTTCGTTCTTCCGCACATTTTTAACAATCTGGGAATAGGATTTATTTTCGTCACTTTTGCTTAGTGCAATTGCTTTTGGCGGTTGATTTTTAGTTTTGTTTTCAACGGCTACTTTTTTGCTTTCAACTATTGCTTTTGTGTTTGTTGGGTTTCTTAGCTTGTTCCCAGTTTTGTTTTTTCTTTTTGTGTCTTGGAATTTTTTGGCAACTGGACATCCTCTGTAACTTGCAGGATGGTTGCCTTGACAGTTAACACATTTCGCTTTCTGTTCTCTGCCCATGGGACAGTTTTTAGTTGCATGCTTGCCTTCGCATTTAACACAAGCAAACTCACGATTGCAGTATTTTTGTGTATGCCCAAAGGCCTGACAGCGTTTACATTGTGGAACAATTTTTGACTTTCGTAGTGGTTCAATTTTGACAACTATACCCATAATTGATTTTATACTGTAGATCTTATCGAGACTTTCTTTATTTTCAAAGGTGAGCATAAATAAAGGTAGAGATCTCCTTGTTGTCGTTGATATCCCAGTGGAGTCTTTGATTGTCTCATTTTTAATAAGATTATTCGCATCGAGAGCTTGGAAACCTTTTTGAATAAGGTCTTCGACAATATCTTTGGCATCACATGAAGAGTGGAGGCCTCTTGCTACTACCTTTATCGACCTTGTAGCTTTATTTTCGTACGAGTGCCACTGAATTCTCTTTTTGTTCAATTCTTCAGTGATAGATCTATACGCATCGGCGTCTTCAACTATGACTTTCCAATTGTCTTTATTGTATGATGTATATTTACATGCCTTATTACTGCATTTTTGTACTATGCTCTTAAGCTCACCAAACATTGTCAATCCGGAAATCATGATTGGAGGTGGTGAAGTTTGCTTAGTACCTTTAGCAAAAGACTTCTTTTGGGATACATCTTTTATTTCATTGTTTGATGTTTTCACTGTTGCAGGAATATCCGCTTTTGAAGCTACCTGCTTAATTTTTTGAACAGTCTCTGGGCTACCCTCTGCTTTCCGTTTCTTGGATTTACGTTTATTTCTGTTACCATCTGTTTCAAAAAGAAGCTCTTCCTCATCAGTATGAAACTCAATGGTTTTTGGTGGGCTTTTCACTACAAGTATTTTTGGACTAGTCTTGCTGTCATTATTTGAAGTTTTCTTGTCTAGCAAGCTGACTTTTTCTTCAAGTCTCTTAACTTGTTGCTGAAGACTTTCAACGAGCACTTCAAGTTTTTTTCTGGCTATTATTTCTTTTTGCCATTCCTCGAAATAATTTTCGGATTCAACTTGGTGGATCTCGTTGCTTTTTTTGGAACACTGCGGATCTTTTATTTCGATCTTTTCATAGATTTTGGTTCCTTTTTGGTTAATGACTTCTTTGTCATTTGATTTTTCGGTAAGGGTTTTCGATGGAGTGACCCTTGAGAATATTTTTGGTGGAGTCCTCAGTGTTTTAGAACTCCGTCTACTTCCTGTTAGCAATAATTGGTCCTCCCCAGAATCCGTAGGACCGATCTCCGAAGAGAGTGGATTTACCAGTTTATCTGGATTGCCACCTGGGGTACAATATCTATTTGTTTTATTCATTGCCATATTTTTTTTATTTTTTTGTAACTTTTGTTTGTTACCCATAAATAGCTTCGTTACTTTTTCTATTCAAGGTCTTTAATACAGCCGCCCCTATGGGATCAGACGCTGACCAATGAGCCGCACATTATGCGTCAGACGCTCTTGGGTTTCATGGAGAGCTGGTTCTTCAGAGCGATGTCTTATCATATGCTCCTAGTTCCTGAAAAGGTAACTTAGGTGTCTCAGCTCTTGGATCCAATAGATCCAACGCTCGTCGTTAGTTCACCTAATTGGCTATCCAGCGGGCACCACTTGGAGGTGACGATGCAATTTTGCTCCGCCAATAATAAATAATTGAATAAATAAATGTATGTTTATTGAACCATAGTGGGAGGAAATTTGTTTGTGAAATATGAAATTTCATAGTAAATATGTTAGCCTTTTTACACCGAACTCAAAACGCGGTTTTCGCGAAAATATTGGCTTTGGAGAAAAAACTTATCGGAAAAACAAGGCTTCACATACATTTTTTTGAGCTTCAAGTTTTCGTAAAACACAAGTTTAATATAAAACCAGTCGAAAACTTGTTGGAATTCAGAGATGAACAAAACAAACGTACCTTTTAAAAAGTTCAGTGCCTAGTAAAATTTCAAAAAAGAAACTGATTGGATGCTTTTATATGGATCATATTTATATAAATAATCACCATTTTACATCCATAAAAGTGTAGAAAACAACAAAATGAAAAGATAATTGTAAGTGGTTGGTGAAAGAAAAACTTTAATGTCAAACGAAAACGTATAGTGTAATGTTTGGTGTGAATGGTTTTTGAAAAGTTTTTGCCGAAAACTGGTTTTGGGGTTTGTTGTGAAAATCCTATTATTCCTTAAATTTGTATTTCTTACTGGAATACTTCCCAAGATCTCCACAGAAACGAACTATCAAAATTAGTCTGGATAATAATAGCTACGTTTTATGCATGTCCATGGACTTTGGGAAAAAAAAACGACATCGGGACATTCTAACATTTGCCTTGGTCTGCCATTTTATATAACCAGCAAACATTTAACAATTAATTATTATTTGTTCAATGTAATTTTTTTTTACTTATTTACAGCACAGTGATTTAAGATTTTGTTTCACTCATACATTGAGCAAAAAAAAAGACTGGAAAACTATGCACCAAGCACCAAATTCTTTTAGTTCGCTTCCACCATGGTGAGCACTGTTGTTGTTGTTGTATTTGACTAGTAAATTGCTTTGTTTTGTTGTCTTGTTTTTTAGACAGAATTATTTTGAGTTACAAAAAATACAACTAATGCTATCATATGTATTGAATTTTCTTTTTGCTTAAAGGTTCTCCCAAACCAACGCGAATGCGGAGTGATTCGCACAACAACAAAAAATATGACAAATTCATAACGCTAAACAAAAACAAAAATTCGTCGTTACTCCGCATTCGCGTTGGTTTGGGAGAGCCTTAATTATGTAACTAGGTAAAAAAAATTGCACATTTTATCAAAATATATTCAAATTTTAATCAATGGTTCATTAATTTTAATTTACCAAATCATTGAGTTAAAATTGGATGAACTTAGGTTAAATGATGGTTAAGGCCAAGTAAGTGATAGTGGAGAATCAGGGCCAGTTTGTTCACATTAGATTAAATTTGAAGTAAGTAAGTCACAGAATCTGGTTAAATGCATCTAACTTACCGATATTGGCCAATTAGCGATTTCTATGATTAACAACTCAATTTAATTGGAACGGCAAACCATTCGGCTACAATGCGTTTTAAAAAAATATATTTAGGTAAACATATTGATGGTGCAGTCGTACCTTTCAATAATATTCCATTAAAAAAAGTGTGTTTGCACCCTCAAAACAAGAATTTTTAGAACACATCCCCTGAGGTGAATTCAGAAATGTGACGAAGTTAATGAATTCTTGAATTCAATGGAAAGTTGGTTGCCGGAAATTTTTGATATAATTAAAAATATTACTTAAAATTTCTGGCACAACTAAATATTTGTCGTTATTATTTAATAAAAAACGAAAAAATTAATAACAAATATAAAACGATAAATAAGACAACGATGCAGAATGGCAGACGCACTAAAATAAAAAAAAACATGATATCAAGAGTTTGGAAAAAAATTGGTCTGTCAAAACAAATCAAATTCACCGCGTTAAGTTGTTGTTGCAATTCACATCTATTCATCGACACGGAGTCGGATTACAAAAACAACAATGTAAACAAATGGGTTTTGGAGGGTGAAACGTACGAAAGTTTCCCATCTTTACATTGTTTATTTATGTTAAATAATTGAAAACATTTTTATGTTGTTTTTCAAAATATACGAAGTTTGAGACAAAACTTCGATATATTGGTTTGTAATCTTGAAGCTTAGTATTTGCCAGATTTGATATTTATATCTGAAATATGGATTTTTTCTTGTGAAACGTATGATTTTACAATTCCCAATTATACATTTTATGCAAACACAAATGAATTATATCTAGCAGATGGTGTAGTTGCTAGATGTATACTCAGGTGAATGCTTGAAGGTGGAGCGATTCAACATGGCTAGCGCAGATATGATAAAAACTACCATTGATGTTCACAAATTTCTTTTTGACTTTGTTTGTGTTTATAGATTACATACTTTACCTTCTCAACCCTTTTTGGAGGATTTTTCAAAATTTCTACGTGGTGAAAATGGCTGTAATCTTGTTGTATTAGGTGATTTCAACATTGACATTTTGAGTTCGAGCACTGTATCTGATGAGCATGGTCTTACATCTTTTGAAAATGAAGTAACACGGCCAATATCAGGCAAGTTCATGTTTTTGGTCGTTTTATGAAAATCTCTTTGGAAAATTGTTTTGGTATTAACATTGATTTGGAAATAACTGACCACAGTATGACAGGTATCTTCATCAACAGTGTTCTTGGTACGAAACGTAACTGTTTCACTTCTCCACAGATCGTGACTAATATAAAATATCCCTTACTAAATAATCAACTGCGTTTTGAATTTTGGGAGGAGATCTGTGTTGAGGAAAATGCTTCTAAAGATTGTACAAGAAGTTCTAGTTTCACAGTCACAAAAAATAAATCCCAGTTAAAATTAAAACCGTGGATAAGCACTTATATTTTGAAAAAAAAAAAAACAAAGTAAAAAATAAAATGCGCAAATTATTTTATAAGCATCCACTTAACTCCAACTTAAAAAAAAAAAACGGTTCAAGAAATTGAGTAGGAAAATTTAAAAGGAAACTTTTACCTTACGCGGCAACTATTACTGTTCTAAATTTCAAAATGCCCAAGGAAACCCAAAAAATGGCATGGAGTATAATCAATAGTATAAGAAATAGAATTACGCGTTATCGAGTAAACGCCATTGTGCCGAATGAATAAGGAGTCTACATTTCTGAGCCATTAGTAGTGGCTTATTCATTTAAGGCCCCGACCCATAGAATCTGGTGCGTCCGTTGTGGCGACGCATTCAACTAATAGCTCTATTAAAAACATGGTTTCTTATGGGAACTGGCCGATAAGCGACGCAAGCGTCCGCCGCAACGGATAGAGTAGCCGAACTTTTGACTTTTCCAATCCGTAGATGCGTTGACCAAAGATTATCAAATAAAGATGGCAAATCTGGGCTGTCAATTTAATTTAAATGTAAACAAATGGGTTTGAGGGTGAAACATAGGACGTCTTTATTTGATAATCTTAGGCGTTGACAGCTACACTTTTTGTGTGTTTGTGAATTGTGTTTACAATTGCTGGGTAATTAAATTAGTTTGTATTCAAAATTACGTTTTAATATACTAATTTTTGCTAAATGTTTTGAGGAAAAAAAACAACACGACTGCTTGTGCGGCAAGTCCCTACAGTCGTACAGAAACAAATTAAAAAAAGAAAAGGTTTGGCTGGAAGTCGCGAACTTGGCATGACAAGTAATTTGCACGTTTACAAAATAATTACTTAAAATTAATTATTTTGTTTTTAATGTTAATATTGCGACAAGTTCCTCAAAGAACTTAATAAGACACCAAAGTCAGGGAATGAAGCGCCAACGCCAAACGAAATAAAATGGAAATTTTTTGATTTAATGTGCTTCCTCAAATCACACTATTTTCCTTATTCACATCACGCAGGTACCTTTTTTAACAAATTTTCTTTTGCAGAACATTTACAAACATAAGTTTTGAGCCTGATGTTGACACATCTACTTCTGCGAGCTACCTTCCACATATTTCATCGCCCGCAATATCTGGAAATTATGATGTATTTTTTGATAGCTTCTGTGCAGAAAGCCAGTCATCCGCCAACACTACCCCACAATATGCCAACACAAAAAAAAAACAGCAACAGCATAAATAAATAGATAGATTTGAGGCGACTAAATAATAACAAAGATAGGCCGCCTTGTAGAAAGAAAAGGGGGCCGAGAAAAGCTTTTCTTTATATGAAGGTTGCAAGTTGCATCGAATGAAAATTTTAACATTTTGCTTGACAATATCGCAAGGTTATGTTGTAGGATTTAGTGTTTAAATTTTGTGAAGCAATGGTAGTGTTTTTTTTTTTTTAATTTGTCTGTTTCCTTTATAAGGAAGGAAAGAGATACCTGAATATTGTTTTTTTTTTTAGTTAAGTTTCGTTTTTTCTTTCCTACAGATCGAAATTAAAATGAGGCCCGAGAATGAACTGTCTATTTTGTTTTGTTTGTTTTATTTTTTTCCTGTTGATGGTTTTGATTTTTTTTATTGGGTTCTTAATTCTCGTGTCTTGGTGTTGTATCTTGTGCTTGAAAATTGCATTAAGAAACATACATAGATTTAATTTAATTTTTTGGATTTTCCCCTGCGGGCAAGGGGAAAGAATATACCCGAGGTAGGCATGCCTGTCGTAAGAGGCGACTAAAATCAAAACTCCGTATACTGAGATGAATGTATACATAACAATGAAGAAAACAATTAGATATAGTACCCCAGGTGGCAGTCCAGGTTCACTAGAAAATCCACCCCCTTCGGCGGATTTTTCCAGTCGGCTCTATGAATTCTGGGAAGAGCCAATTATTGCATATAATAAATCCCTTCCTAAAAGGTGCAAGGGTATCTCAATCACCACCATCTTAATTGAGTGCAAAACCATAAAATAAAAGGTAAATAAAAGGTACAGAACTGGACCTAATACACTTCCTTGTGGTACCCCAGCCACTATTTCTTTGAAATCAGAATAGTCATTTCCGTGTCTCACTCGAAAAAGTCTTTCATTTAGATATCCGTTTAGAATATTGTAAAGTCCTTCAGGCAGAACTTGTCTTAATTTGAATTTGAGGACATCGTGCCACACCTTGTCAAACGCCTGCGACACGTCCAAAAAGACAGTCGAAGAGATTTTCTTTTCTTGAAGAGCTCTCTCAATTACGTCAGTAATTCTATGCACTTAATCAATTGTCGAATGCTTGCTTCTAAATCCGAACTGATGTTCAGGTATAAATTGTTTCTCTTCTATTATTGGTTGCAGGCGCAGGAGTAGTATTCTTTCAAAAACTTTTGATGTTATTGGAAGAATCGAAATCGGCCTGTAAGACTTCTTTTCGTGAGATGGTGTGCAAGGTTTCAAAACCATTATGACTTCCGCAACTTTCCATTGGCTCGGAACATATTCTAACCTTAAAGCGGCATTTATTATGTAAAGGAGGTTAATGAACCCTTTACGAGGGAGCATTTTTAAAATCTCTGCCGTTATTAATTCATATCCTGGCTCTTGTTGGGCTTAAGCTTACTTATTTCTCTTTTTAATTCGGCAAGTGTAGCATTTCTCGTTATGTAGCTTTCATTTGAGGCAAAACTCATATTAATATTTTCGTTGAGTTCTTGTCCATCAAACGGCTTAAATGTTTCCTCGCTGCAGGTAAACAATTCCACGGGCATTTGCTAAACAGTGAGGCATGCTGCCCCCCCCGGAACCCCCCTGCTTGGGCTCATTATAGGATTTGGGATATGTAAAGTTTCTTTTGCATTTAAAGAAGAAAACTAAATTTCGGGCAAACGTAATGGTCCCAGTGAGATATGTGTAAGGAGGCATGCTGCAACCTCCCTGCTTGGGCTCATTATAGGATTTGGAGTAGGTGAAAGGCTGGGTGTATGCAAAGTTTATTTTGCATGTAAGGAATCTGAATTTGAATTTATCCTTTATATCCAACAATAATTTTAACTGTATCATTTTGATATGTTTATATGGAAGAGTATTGAAAAGCAGAGGCATAGATCATACTTTCGCAGTTCTAATAACATTAAAGACTATATGTTATACAAAAAATACCTCCTAAGAATGAATCAAAGAAAAAAAATTGAAATTGATTCTCATACCAAGTGGGCAAAAAACTCCACTTTCCGAGTGGATCTTCTCACTAAAAAGTGCAATAAATTCCCTATCTCGGTGAGAATAAATTGAACTTTGAAAAGTGGAAAAGATTTCCACTTAAGGTGGAATAAATTTCCATGTGGAGCAGATGCCCGTGGAATTATTTCCCTGCACCGTTTCCTCTAAGTAATTTACGAATACCATCGCTTTTTCCTTGCCACTTTTAGCCCATTCATTTTGGCTTTTCTTAATCGGGGGCACTGGAAGCTTTGGGGTTTTCATTGTTTTTATAGCTTTCCAAAGTGAGTAGTTGGATTCTTTCCCCGCTGTTAAGCCTTCGGGTTAGTTTTCAACTTCAAGGTTTTTGAAATCTGATATCGCCGTCCTTATCATATTGCTCAAGCGATTTAAATAAGCTTTGTGTTGAGGAGCACGGGTTCGCTGCGATTTCTTACGTGCTTTTCGTTTCTCTTTCACTAAATTTTTATTTCCTGCGGATATTTTATGTCTTTACCTCGCAATAAAGACATAAAATATTATCCTTTGATAAGCTGCTTTTTGTATTGTATCAACAAATGTATCTACTGCGTCTTCAAGCTTAAGAGGCGTTCGTAGTGACACCCTTAACTCAACGTTGTCCTCGATATCTTTTTTAAATCCATCCCAGTTGGTTTTAAAGTTTGTTAACCTGGGAGGTTTTTCAATTTTAACAAGGCTTTCGCTCATAGTGAGTACGATGGCAGAATGATCTGAGAAGAGGTCACAGCTCTCTGGAATTTTTAGACGGTTAGAGGGTATTCCTTTTACCATGAATAAATCGATTACGTCAGGTATTTTTGACGGATCGGTTGGCCAGTAAGTTGGTTTGCCGGTCGAATGAAAGTCACAATTATTTTCCATTCCTGCTTCATATAGCATTCGAGATATGCATCGAGAGGCCCAGAAGGCGTGCTTAACATTAAGGCCACCACCAATAATTAAGTTTGGGCTTAGTGACTTATCTATGTCATTAACTCCCTGTTATCAATTTTTGTAATCAATGTTTTTTGGAGGGCAATATATGGAAAAGTTATTGAGAGGAATATTTTAGTTTTAACCTGTACACTACTTAATTGCATCAATTCCTCCTTTATTTTCAGGCTTTTTGAGTGTTCAATGCACTCTTTTATATACAACGATGATCCACCTCTTGCTTTGTTTGGCGGAAGAACAGCGTGTTAGTCATAAAACCCATAGATGAAAAGATTTGATTCATTTTTAGCATGCGTTTGTGATATCAAACATATGTTGATATCGTTTTCCCGTATATAAATCTCCAATTCTCCAAGTTTTTGGCATAATCCGTTGGCATTCGACGTAAGAATTTTAAGTTTTTCCATCATATATTTTTTGAAAGAGGTTTGGGTTAAAAAAAGTTTTCGAGCTTACTTAACCTATCAAAGATAAGTTATTTGTTTCACATTGTTTTTCATATTTGATATTTTCTCCAGAGTTACTGACACTTTTCCTTACGGATACTAGGTTTTGGAACTTTCCTGGATTTGGTGGTCTTGGGAATTACGGTTTCTAATTGCCTTGGTGGGTTTCTGTGTGTTTGGGCAGATTTTAATCGTCGCTTTTGTAATTCTTTAGCTAGTTCACAGTCCCTATAGTTTGCTGGTTGATTTCCATTACAATTAATGAATTCTTGGAAGCGTTCACACTGAGGAATTGACCGTGTGCTCTTTCTTAGAGGTTCGATCCTAACTACGATGTTTAGGATTGTTTTAGTTTTATAAATTTCATATTGTTTTCCAGTCTTATCCAACGAAAGTATAAATAGTGGGAGACCACGTTGTATCACTGTCGCTTCATATTCTTTCTTCTGTTTCTTTCTTTTGACAATGTTCATAGCATCTAAGATTTTGAGGTTGTGCTCTTTTAGATCTCTAATGATATCGTCTCTTGAACATGATGCATGCAGACTTATTGACACAACACGTAAGGGTTTTTCCGACTTATTTTCATATGAATACCATTCTACTTTTTTTTCGTTTAGTTTTCGTGACAAAAGACGATAACTTTCGGGGTCTTTCACACAAACTTTCCATTTGTTGTTATTAAGTGAAATAATTTTAAAAGCCGATGGTAATAATGCCTTTAATATAGTTTGAAACTTGTTAATATCCGCAATACCGATAACATTTATCGGTGGCGGGGGCCGTTCCTTAATAAGTTTTTATTGTTGCATGTTTTGGTGAAACTATTATTTCAAAAGACGAGACTGCTGAAGAGCAAGCTTTACGCTTTTTACTTAATCTTTTCTTTGAAGACTTCTCCGTTTCAAGTGCTAGCTCTTCTTCGTCCGTTCCATATCTACAATTATTGACTTGAGGCAAGCTAGCTTTTGAGTTTATTGGAGGATTTTTGCTTTTAAATTTCCCATTTGTTTTTCAACAAAGTTCGACTTCTTTCCTTAGCTATTGATAAAGTTTCATTACTTGATCAAGTCTGTGTCGAAGTTCGTTATCATCTTTTTCAAGATTTTATTCATTCATTAAAATGGTCGCTAGAAATTAGTGTATCTTTGTTTGGAACAAAGCTGTTAAGGTTTATTGCGGCCAACTACATTCTTAAAAGTTCGGGTTTGTCCAAAGGAAATCTGTAGGAAATGAACATGTGGTAAATGGTAATACGTAATATAGTAAAAACTTTGTTTGTAAGTAATACTTTCGGAGAGAAAGGCCAGGTTTAAATATGTAACCTTTTGAAAGATACTATTTTCATTAATAATCAAAGAATTATAACTCACCCATGAAGCGTTCTGCCTTCACTTGTGGTTTTAATCCCACCTTTTTTCTGACAATACTTGCAGCGAAGCACAATATTGAAGATTTTTGTTGATTTAATTTGCTAAAAATATAGCGAAAATAGAAAATAATTTGTTCAATGGGTCCTATCATGAAATCCATCGTATTCGGAAACTTAAAAATGTATCGTAGTGAAAAATCTCATACAAATTGCAACTACTAACAGATGCAATGATATATTTTTCGGGGTTCGCACAAGTTTTCGATTACAATGGAATTCGTCAAAAGGCTCAATATAACATACAAAATGGAAAATTAATTCGAAAATTTGAAATATTAGGTAAACGGTATTTAAAAGTAAGAAACTAATCAAGATCAATAGAGATGAGTATTTTCTATATTAATTTCACTTGCCATATAGGTACTACTAGGACAAGTTTTTGGATTCGTGCAAAAAAAATCGAGATGACAATCAAACATGACATTACATTAATAGAGAACACCAAAAAGTGGGTTGCGAAACTCTGTCTGCTTGCATCTGGATCTACAGGCTTAACCAAATTGTGAACTTAAAGCTGTTTGGTGGTTGAATTTTGTTATTAAAATTTATTTTCGATTTCCTCATTAATGGCTTAGCCAATTTCAATCGAAATTTGTTTAAAACGGCTCCTTTAAAATGTTAAAAATATTATATATAAAAATGTTGAATAAATAAATTATAGATTTTTAAAAAATATTATTTATTTTTGAAAATTCAATATTTTTGAGTTGAATATTTTTGAAACTAGGCTTATAGATGTTGCTTACTACCTGGCCCACCCCTGCTTCGCTCGGGTAGACAGAAGTTTCAAAAAACGTTAACAAAACAAATTTATAAATAAAAGGTGGGTAGTATATGTGTTTTTGAGAACGAGTTTATCTGTTTAAAATAAAAATGAACGAAAGAAACTCCATCACCAGCTTCCTCTATAAGTAATGGTCCAAAATCTGAAATTGTATTTAATTTGTATGGCTTTACTCACCTAATTCTATGTGCTCACGTAACTCCCGTAGATTATAAAATATATGTTATCTATAACTATAACCTCCACCCATTTGAACTTTATAGAAGGCAAAACAAGAAACGAAATTTTAAAGTGGGATACCTACCAAGTATTTTTTTGCTTTTACCTCATTTCACCCTTTTTACAGCTGTATTTTGAAAACATTCAGCCAGTGGTCCCTTCAAATTAAATAAAAAAATGCTTAAAATCGAACTACATATTTAATTTGCCCCATTTCACATTACAAATGTTTTCGTTTTGAAGGGTAGCTCTTAAGAGTTCCCTTAAGAATGACATTACCAACACAAAAAGTTATTAAAATTTCCAAAAATATCTCGAGAATTGTTTTACCAATTTCGTTCTATAGATATTTAGCCAAGCCCTTCAAAAATATCCATAAAGCTCTAACTAAAGGCGATATTACACTAGCATATAAATATGGCAAATTTGCCTTATAAATATGGCCCAAAAGGGTCATATAAGTGTGATAGGCATATTTATATGACAACATATATATGACGCCATATATATGACAATGATTTTGGGACATATATATGACAAAGTGTAATATGGAAACAAAGGCGTTGTCATATATGTTTGGAAGCTTTGTGCCATATAGTCATATAAAAATCGGTTAATTTTATATGTTCATATATGTTTGTCATGTAATTTAATAATTTATCGTTGGCAGAAGAAGAATTCTTCATTGATTTATCCAAATTGTTATAGTTTTTGATTAAGGATCTTTGTTTGGTTATTTTGTTGCATTTATGGTGGTGAAAAAATGCATTATGTTGCATTAAACGTGTAAACTGACAAAACGATAGATACAAAATGCCATTCGAGTTATTGCAGCAAAAATTGTGCTTAATGGATGGAATTCACCATTTAAGATTTTATTTTCCAATGGATTTAAAGGACTAATATATCTTAATTAAAAGTTAAGGTTAATACTCGTGTCAGTCGGGGATCTCGCAGGACTTTGGGTTAATAAAAACAAAACCGTGTATTGAAGCGATTGCTAGGGGGGTTTTAGGCCCACGTCTGTCATGTACATACATATGTACATATTCGCACTCAGGGACTCAAGGCCTTCCTTCGTTAGGCATTTTCCCTTGGAAGTGGCATCGTTGTCCTTCGTTAAGCGTTTTCCTTTGGAGGCGGCATCGTACTTTCAACTGCATTGCTAGCTTTTTTCAATGGAACACATCAAACAGCTTTCCCATGTAAAATGTCTCTACTCGCACATGAGAGTATGTGCAGTTGGTAGTACGAGATTAGGGTTTTCATCTAGTCATGAGTATTTTGCGACCTCCAAAGGAAATCGGCTGTTAACACCTTCCAAAAACTTCACGACCACAAACAAAATTAAATTATCAATTATCGCGGAACTTAGTTTTTCACTTATTTTCTTTTCCTCCTCCTCCGGTCCAAAAGAAAAATGAAAATAAATAACAAAGATTGAAGTTAATATTTATTTCGACAGAATTAATTTCCGAATAAAATATAAATTGTCAAATAATTTCCTTTATCATACATATGTATTTAAATCTTGAAACAATGTATAGTGTGATAGCCAAATTTATCTTTGTCATATATATGAACAAAAATTATTTGACAAAGCCATTTGTCATATAAATTGGTCATATATGTATGAGATAGTGTAATACACTGTGTTATATATTGAAAAGCTTTGCCATTTTTTATTTGGCAGCATTAGCCATACTTATATGACAGTGTAATACCGCCTTAAAACCTTTCACACAAAATATTTCTTAAAATCAAAATATCTTAATTATAAAATAAAGCCCATTATTTGGATTTTTATATTCCAAATACAAACTTTCCAAGTACATAAGCGTGTTTAAAGCCGGATAATTTATATTCTTACTAGAGGCCTGCATGAATGCATTCATTTGCTTTCTCATAACTTGTGCACTACTTCAGTGTACACTATTCATTGTCATTTCTCAACACAGTATACTGTGAATACGAGTACCACACTATAAAAAGCTGGAGGTGTATTCTACTCGATCACCTGATTGCAAAATGTGTACACTATTTTCTTTCTCTCGCTCTCTTGAGTGCTTGATTTGAGCGAAAGCTGTGCAATGTCTTTGTATATATATTTCATAGTAATATCATGGAGTCGTTTTTATTTACGCGCTGTTTGTCCAGTGGTGCGCTCGCGTCGCTAAAGTTGCTTCAACATTTTGAAAATTGAGTTCATAACAATGGCATTTGTATCTGGTTTTGTTGTTAGTTTATGCGTATGGATTCTCTTTTTGTTTTGCTATGAAACAGTTTTGAAATGCAATGGTGGTGGTTTTTTTGTTTTAATTTGTTGTTCTGTCCTCTTTTTTTGTCCGCGTTCGTCTGCTTTTTCGTTCTTGATGATTGAATTTTTGTTCTTATTAGATATTTCTTCTGTTTGTATGTAGGTATGTATATATGATGATGGTTTCAAGCAGCGATTATCAATATAATTATAATTGATAATCTCTTCTTTCAAGGTAAACTTTGTTATTTTATAAATTTGTCTATTTTGACTTCTGGCTTCTGGGGTTGGAAAATATTTATTTCGTTTCATTTATTTACTTTTTCAGTAGGTAAATAAAAAAATAACAATAAATAGGAATAACATTTAGGTAAATGACAGAGGTAATATGATTGAAAAAAATATTTCAATTAACAATTTGGCAAAGAAAAGAATACAAATAAAAAATTTCAAAAAAGTATTTTATTTGTTTAAGCTTCCAAAAAAATTATTTATGTAGATGTCTCTACCTGATTTTTTTTTCGTAAATGGGTAGGTACCTGGATTACATTAATTTTTTTTGTAGTCTGTCAGATTTAGTAGGTTTGTTTTAGATATAAAAATTTCTTCAGGAGAAACTGATTTTAGGATGATATATGATGGGTAGGTACCTATATACATATATAGATAGTTTTAATTTCGAAAAAATATCTTTTAAAACACCATTTAATTGATATAGGTATGTTATCATAGCAGGTGCTTTTACGGCCATTCCAAAGCAATGGAGAAGACAATCAGACGCTTGAAGTGAGGTTTTTTTTATAAGGTAATATTTGTTCACGAAACTCAGTGATTTTTAAGAATTCATCACAAAGTAGATGACACATACGCTTCACCAAAAAATAATTTATTATTGTATTGTAGAATGTAGCAAGTTTATAGGTACTACATATGTATGTACAAAAAAATAAATGGTTACGGAGTAGACACGTTCGATTTATAGATTTCCGGCCTTTTACTTAAGAGTGTTCCGCACTCAAATGGTGATTTTAAGAAAAAAAAGATTGCGGAGCGTGTAGTTGTCCAATCAAAACAAATAAGGTGTCTATGGACAGAAAAAGGTGTTTTCTAAGACTTCATTGGAAAACAATCTATTATTTGGTAAAAGCCTTTAAGAAAATGAGAATATGGCGAAAATGCCTATTTTGCAAATAGAATGTAGCTTACACCATAGCATTTTTTGCAAAAAAAATGTTTAGTTACATAGAATTCCATATTTTCATTAGGGCATACAAAAATAAATAAATATAAACATTTTAGTAATACAAAATAAAAATGCTTGTAAATATTGAAAAACGTATCGTTGACAGTCAGTTTTTTATAGCTAACGGTATTTTTTGAAGTTTTTTTTCTAGTGGATATAAATTCAATTTGTTAACGATTTTCATTTAGTATAATTATAATTATATCATTTTTATATTGATATTTTAAGTTCTTAAAAGGCACTTTTTGACAGAAAAGTCATGTTAATTTCGAACTTAGAATCAGTTACTTTTACAAAATGATTTTATAGTGCATAAATACCATTACAAGTGACCAATTTGTAAAAATAAAAAGTGTTAATAAAACAAAGTACGTGATGAAAGTGAAAAAAATGACCTTATAAATGCAAAAAAAGTTAGCAAATGACGGGTTTTGTTCAGTTGGGACCACTTTTAAAGTTAAAAATTGTGCGCAGTCCATCGAGATAAGAAGTTGATTTCCTTGCACACTTTCATTAAGGTTACATATACTAAAAACCATCTTTGGTTAAATGCTTACTTTCATTTTACTTTCATAAATAATATTAAAGATGGTAACGGAGAAGATACTCATAGCTAATGATAACGGAGAAGACACGTACGATTTAAAACCTTTTTTATTCTTAGGTATATATTTTTATTTGAATTCTTATATTATTGTCATCAATGAGAAAAGTAATTAAGGTTATTGAAACATATTTGTGTAAAATTTAATAGAAACTGGTTAACGTTAACACCGTTCTAGCGTGGACCTTCGTACAAAAAACATGGGGTTTTCACAGTTTTTACTCAAAATATCAGCAAAATTGTAAAAGTTTATGGAAAATCTTTAAACTTGGCACATAAATTAAGTAAGGTGTATTAATAAAATATTTTCAACAATTTTGTTGAATATTTACCCCATTAAAAATAAAATTTAATATCGTTGTTTTTGTGCATTTGTTGTTATTTATACTGGAATAAGTAACTGTTGTTTTAAAAAAAAGTAAAAAAAAATATATTTGTATACCTTGTATGGTATTTAGTATATGTGCCAAGTTTACGTTTACACTTTTACCGATACTTTGAGTAAGAGACTGTGAAAACACCATGTATTTTATATGAAAAATTTGAAGTGCCCACTAGTGCATTCAGTTTATCACGTCGTTTTGTTGAATTAAGGACATTAAGGACAAATAAAGTTGTGCGGCCATTAAAGTTAAAAATTCATTTAAAAAACTGATCAATCGAGGAAAACTGGCGAGGGTGAGCTTTATTATCTTTAATCGACTTTAGGCACTTCGAATCGAATTTAATTTTTAATTTTAAACTTAAACTTTGTTTTGATTAATTAAAATTAGTTTTTAATAATTTATTTGTTCTAAATTTGTTTGAAAAAGAACGAACACTTTAGAATATTTGTTAAACCCGCAGCAGAAAACTTTAAACTCCAGATAAATGTCAAATCTTGCTTGTGTGTGTGAAATCTAACTAAAATCTTGCTCAAAATGCAAGATTACTGTTTCGACAGAATAAAATCGATTATTAAAGAAAAAAAATAAATTTTTTGGTTGTAAGGAATTCGACATTATACAAATCTCGCTGCAATACCCAAAAAATAAAAATTATATCAGAATGTATGAAAATGGAACCTTAATAAAGGTATGAAATGTAATCACTTAACATAAATGATTTTGGATTTTAGTATTTTTGGAAAACGAAAAGCAAGAACATCAGTGACTGCTTGCCAACCATCCATCAGCAACCAACAAACTACCATCGCCAATAGCCAACGTGCCTACATTACATTCATAAGTACATACTCACTGCAACAAATTTAACAATAATTTCTTTATCTCTATACTCAATACAATTTGTCATAATAAAACCGAAACCCCCTTTTCTATAAATATTAATCCTTAGTTTCAATTTCAATTAAAAGTTCTTACCAATAAGATAATCGCTTAATTACTCAACATAATGTTTATTAGCAAAGCGCGGATTGAGTATAGAGAATAATCCCAAACTTTTCTATGCTTGTATCGTATGTACTGTACATACCTTTTTCGGGTTTAATGTAGGATTAAATGTCCTAAAATAGGTACCTATAGAACAAAAATTCTTGTCTGAAATGAACCTACTAAATCTGTTTTTTTTCGCAACTGCAAATAAATAATTTTGGGAACCCATCTACAGTGAAAAAGATCAGGTAAAGACATCTATGTAGGTATACAAAAATTATAAATTATATATAAACATTTTAAATTAATTTGTTCTTTAAACTGTCAAAGAATGAAAAGTCCCAACTAATCCATATCATTATGTAGGTAAAAAAAAAAATCGTAACATCATCGTGCATTAAACAAAATTTGATCAATTCAACAAATATTTCGTAGGAAAAATTCGATATGAAAATTGTGCATAACAAACACTTCGTACTATATATATAAGGCCTTCCGTAATTTGTCTTGAACAAATTTTAACTCATATGTACGAAATATTTCGTTCGATGATAAGGAGAATTGTTTATTTTTTTCTATTGTAGTCCTTTTACTTACGATACATTACAACATTATTTGTTTTTCAATCGTTAAAGTGTTGGGTCGTGACTCGTGAGAGAGTAGATACAGTAGTTAAAGTAGGAATATTGTTAACACTAATTTTTATAATATAATAATTCTTTTTCTATTACCTTTTATAGTATAAATATTAACTTGAAAATGTTCTGTAAGTACATTAGTGTTGTAGGTACAAAAAATATTTCATGAATTACTGTTTTCGGATATCTACTATCAACTTCCAGCCTATCCCATCTAAGACCATGATCCTTTTTAAGACGTACTGCCTCTTGAAACAAAGCGAAAAATCCTTCAATAAATATTGCTTTCCCTCGTCAAAAGAGATCCTTTATCTTTCTGTCGACTTACAAGTTGCAACACGTACACAGAAAAACTTTTAAATAAGTCATCCTCTCTCAACTCTCCACGAGTTTTTAGTAAAATGTTTATATTAACATATAATGAAAAAATAATTTATACCCAAAGATTTCGTACAATACACAAATCACAAATATCCCAAAATATTTTGTATTCTAGAAAATTTTTGAAAAAATATTTCGTAAATTCAACTTAATTTTATTTGTAAGAATACAAGAATTTCGTAGCATTCACGAATGAAATAAACACTGCTATTTGTAATTTAACAGAAGTCAATAAGTGCATATTAATAAAAATATTCGTGGTTTTGCACCACGAAAGTTTTGTCAAATAAACGAACTTTTTAGTTAAATGCACTAATTATTTTTTTGGCTGTAGATATTTATTAAATTTAAAAAATCAATATCCTACAAAATTACATCTATTGATTTGTATAAGGTAGGTACCTACATATTCTCATTTTCAAATTGTAACTGAAAATATTACCTTCTATTTTTTAATTAAAAAACTTCCTCATTAACTTATGCCTACATCATTTCTTTTAGCAATTTTCTTTACTAACTGAAGAAATAAATAAACAAATAAAACAAACACACCCACTACTCACCCTTAAAATTCAAAACGGAGTAATTTTTCAAAACAACTTTACAATATATGTTAGGTACCTATCTACATACATTCATATTGGCTCATTCCGAACAGAAATCCTTTAAATTATAACAAAAATGAAAACTCTTGCCATTATTTAAAGATCGAGGGGAACAATAATAAAGGTATACCTCTGCAAATGTACAAATGCACCTGCACAAAAAATGACAAGGGAAAGCTAAAAATTAAAAAAAAAACAACCGCCAACAAGGCTACCATAATGTTTTCCCCCGCAAACAAGAGAAATCCACCAACTTTTCTTTAAAATATTTGTATGCCTCCCAAAAATTCTGAAAAGAAAATACGAAATGAAATTCTTGTCAAGATCGAGGCATATGAAAATAAAATATACATATACACACGCAGATGCGCAAAACAAGGATAGAGCCAAAGTAAAAAAAAATCATCAGAACGAAAACGTCACATAACAAACCATCCACCCCACCAACCATCCAACAGAACGAACCACGGACGGCGATCAGCCTGCCTATACGACCTACCTACAATAAACAACAAGAAATTTATTCGGGAGTGCTGAGCGACGACCAACCCCTAACCAATGCATTCTTAAGACTGAAAATAAAAATACAAAAACACACAAAAGTAGATGAAGAAAAATGAAAAAATCATCCAAATGTTTCCCTCAACATTTTGTGTTGAGAGTAGGCAAGCTGTTTGACCGCTAGTTGACGCTAAAATCAGTGATGTTCATGATACTACTATAAAGTTTATATACAAAGACCGAATGCATTTAATAAAACAATAACAGACAACAAACAGAATCCAATTGGTTTCTAGCTTTGTTTAGGTTACGAGGTTAAAGATAAAATAAAAAATAATAAAAATAAAAAAAATGGAAACTACTGATGTAAGTTAATAATAATTGTCTTTTATGTAGGTTTCGATATTCTTTGTTAATGCAAACGTTTGATATTTTTATTGAATTAGGATTTAACAAATGACTCTGACGTCTCAATGGCCAGTGTTAGTGATAGTGGTTCGCCGAACAGTTCCGTTATCAAATCAAAAATAAGAAATGGAGAATTCAAAATTATTAACAATAATAAAAGAGGCCGAAGTAAGGTATGGGATGTATTCGGAACAATCAAAAATGAACATGGCGTTGACATTCAAAATTTAGTGGCGTGTAAAAATTGTTTTTCAGTGCACAAATTTAACTGTAAAAGCACCTCAAACCTTGTGAAACATAAGTGCTACATATTAACAAGTGTGAAAATAAATAAATAATAATAGTAGGTTAAATAAAATAATAGTGTGACAATAAAATAGAAAAAAATACAAGTAAATGTTGAAGATAAAAAAGAAGTATATTGTTGGTAACAGATTGGGCGATAGAAAACTGCCGACCGTTTAATATGGTAAGTATCCATTGGCGCAAAATATGGACATAATGTTGATATCGATAGATTATTACCACACCCAACTACAGTCTCACGTAATATTGATAATGTTTACAATAAATACTTAAATGTTGTAAAATCGGATGTATTGAGTGTTAAAAATATTGTATATGGCCTAACTTCTGACGTTTGGACAGATAATTATTTAAAAACTTCATATCTATTGTTGACAATTCATTACGTCAATGAAGGCAAATTGATTTCCAAACTCCTAGGCTTAAAATCTATGAAGGGCGTGTCATGTACAGGTGATTGTTTCTGAAATTATTTTAAGTTCAACCAAATATTTACTTGAAATTTCAGGTCAAAACATTTATTCGAAAATCTCATCACTTTTGAGTGAATTTCAACTTGATTTAAGTCGCAAGGCCATAATAGTAACGGATAGGGGGTCAAATATGATTGCTGCCTTCAGGTCATTTGATCATAATTTTTGCATTAATCATTTACTACACAATATTATAGAAAAGAGCATAAAAGAAATCCCTGAAATAATTGAGTTATGTAATACTTGCTCTAAACTTGTAAAATACTTTAAAAAATCGGATATTAATTGTTCGCTTGAAACATCATTAAAAAGTTATGTTTGTACTCGATTCAATACAATTTATTATTTATTGTTTTCCATTGAAAAAAATTGGATCGAAATCACAAATGTATTGCGGGAAAAAAATGAATTGCAAAAAATTTCTAACATTAATTTAAGTTACATAAGTGGTTTGATTAAAATTTTAAGCTCTTTTGAGGAAACTTCAAAAGTATTAGAAGGTGAAAAATATCCGACACTTCATCTAGCAATCGTTCATATTCATCGTTTAAAAAAAATATGCGCTGTTAACTATGAAGACTTAGACGCAATTTTCAACCACTGTCTTACAAAATTTGTCAATAAATCATAAAATTGCCCTTTTCCTTTTTCCCCCAACAAATAAATTAATTCAATTTGATGAAGCCGAAAAAATATTGATTAAGGATGAATGCAAAAATTGTATGCAATATTATGCAAATGAAACACCTGAAGCGTCTGACCAAATTCTTTAACGAGTGTTGAATGAAGAGCAGGATAGCCATTTATTATTGTTTGAAGACTTTATTCAACCAGCAGAAACTGCAACTTCAAATGATAAAATTAACAATCAACTATTGGCGTATGAAAACGTAAACGTGATTTTTCATGACGGTTTTGATGTTTTGCAGTGGTGGTATTTACACACAATTGAATTCCCACTATTGTTTAAAGTCAGCTGCAAAATATTAGCTACACCGGCAAGTAGTGCTGCCTCTGAACGCATATTTTCTGCAGCCAGAATGTTAATTTCAGAAAAACGTTGTCTTATTGGATCCGACTCAATTTTAGTTAACCAAATAATGTTTTTACATTCTAATATAAATAAAACCGAAATATGTAATGACCTCAAAGAACTTTTGTAATAAATTAATTAAAAATGTGTTATTTGATTTATTTGTTTTATTGATATCAATATTATACATCATCCATCATGTCTTAATGCTTAATCTGTTGCTTTTCTCAGCAGCCATTTCTCACATATCTGTTGTTTAAGAAAGTTGACTTTGATTTCAAACAGCAGTAAGTTACCCATATTTCTTGAACCTTCTCAGTGTATTCAGTGTACATAGTGTAGTTTACACTTTGTTCATGAGTACCCATTTATGAATACCCATTCTTCATGGGTTCACTGCAGTAAGTGCTTGGTTTGAAATGGGTACAACACTCATGTAGTATTAACATATACGACGATTCATTCATTTTAGTTTCAAGCAGTGTATATAATATGGAAGTGTACTTCAAATAAAGTGAATGTCTTGAAACTGGTTTCAAGACATTCATTGCAGACCTCTAATTCTTACCTCATTTCAATCTATAATTTATATAAATCTTTAAGATTATATATCTTACCCTTGAGTATAAACATATTGTAGCAACCTACTTATTATAATAATTAAATTATAAAATTCGCCTTTGACTATACATTTAAATTCCATTAACACCAGTCAGTTGACTTTTTGTACTATGTAATGATTTTTGTTTGAAAGATTGAACTCAAATCGCCTTTGACGATACTTCTTATTTTTTTTCACAAAATAATATTTTATTAAAAATCAAAGCCTACTAATTGTTAAATAATACTCATTTTCGGCACTGTAAAAGAACCACAATTAGAGTTGAATCACTTAAAGTTTGACCAGGAAACTGGTATGTAATAAATACTTCAGAGGTATTCTCATACCACTTTTTATTACTTTCCAACTTTTCTAAGGGTCTCATTGTTGATGTCTTTTTCGTTCAGCAATTACTGAAATTACTTACAGACCGCATAGTAGTATGGGACAAGGGCCCAGCATTGCATTTCCTATAGAAATATAGTTGTTAGTAGTTTTTTTTTGTTGATATTTTCAATAAACTAATTTTTTGTAAAAAACATAATTGCGTTGTCTAGAGTTTTTATTTGGAAGTTTTCCGACACAATTTTCGCTTCACCGAACTAAGACTGCTAAAATATTAAATAGGTATCAGAAGGTTTTTTTATAATACAAATTCTATATACTACTGAAATAAATCAGCCAAGTAGAAGACTTAGCATTAAAGTTGGACTTGTTGAATTATTGATTCAAAATAGCTTTTTATGGCCTTTAGTCCTACAAATCGGCGTTTCGTCCGGCTTACTCACTTGGACTCATCAGTGACGTAGTGAGGGCCTTGTCATACGCAATTTGTATTAAGTTCAGTTCAACTTACATGAATTCTTTTACAAAAATCCACTGTAAACTATATCCAACAAGATTAGAATTCCTAATCATTAAGCTGGAAATTTTTTTGCCCGGGGCCAGGCAGAGTTTCTATTAGAAGGTTTTTTTATAATACAAATTCTATATACTACTGAAATAAATCAGCCAAGTAGAAGACTTAGCATTAAAGTTGGACTTGTTGAATTATTGATTCAAAATAGCTTTTTATGGCCTTTAGTCCTACAAATCGGCGTTTCATCCGGCTTACTCACTTGGACTCATCAGTGACGTAGTGAGGGCCTTGTCATACGCAATTTGTATTAAGTTCAGTTCAACTTACATGAATTCTTTTACAAAAATCCACTGTAAACTATATCCAACAAGATTAGAATTCCTAATCATTAAGCTGGAAATTTTTTTGCCCGGGGCCAGGCAGAGTTTCTATTAGAAGGTTTTTTTATAATACAAATTCTATATACTACTGAAATAAATCAGCCAAGTAGAAGACTTAGCATTAAAGTTGGACTTGTTGAATTATTGATTCAAAATAGCTTTTTATGGCCTTTAGTCCTACAAATCGGCGTTTCGTCCGGCTTACTCACTTGGACTCATCAGTGACGTAGTGAGGGCCTTGTCATACGCAATTTGTATTAAGTTCAGTTCAACTTACATGAATTCTTTTACAAAAATCCACTGTAAACTATATCCAACAAGATTAGAATTCCTAATCATTAAGCTGGAAATTTTTTTGCCCGGGGCCAGGCAGAGTTTCTATTAGAAGGTTTTTTTATAATACAAATTCTATATACTACTGAAATAAATCAGCCAAGTAGAAGACTTAGCATTAAAGTTGGACTTGTTGAATTATTGATTCAAAATAGCTTTTTATGGCCTTTAGTCCTACAAATCGGCGTTTCGTCCGGCTTACTCACTTGGACTCATCAGTGACGTAGTGAGGGCCTTGTCATACGCAATTTGTATTAAGTTCAGTTCAACTTACATGAATTCTTTTACAAAAATCCACTGTAAACTATATCCAACAAGATTAGAATTCCTAATCATTAAGCTGGAAATTTTTTTGCCCGGGGCCAGGCAGAGTTTCTATTAGAAGGTTTTTTTATAATACAAATTCTATATACTACTGAAATAAATCAGCCAAGTAGAAGACTTAGCATTAAAGTTGGACTTGTTGAATTATTGATTCAAAATAGCTTTTTATGGCCTTTAGTCCTACAAATCGGCGTTTCGTCCGGCTTACTCACTTGGACTCATCAGTGACGTAGTGAGGGCCTTGTCATACGCAATTTGTATTAAGTTCAGTTCAACTTACATGAATTCTTTTACAAAAATCCACTGTAAACTATATCCAACAAGATTAGAATTCCTAATCATTAAGCTGGAAATTTTTTTGCCCGGGGCCAGGCAGAGTTTCTATTAGAAGGTTTTTTTATAATACAAATTCTATATACTACTGAAATAAATCAGCCAAGTAGAAGACTTAGCATTAAAGTTGGACTTGTTGAATTATTGATTCAAAATAGCTTTTTATGGCCTTTAGTCCTACAAATCAGCGTTTCGTCCGGCTTACTCACTTGGACTCATCAGTGACGTAGTGAGGGCCTTGTCATACGCAATTTGTATTAAGTTCAGTTCAACTTACATGAATTCTTTTACAAAAATCCACTGTAAACTATATCCAACAAGATTAGAATTCCTAATCATTAAGCTGGAAATTTTTTTGCCCGGGGCCAGGCAGAGTTTCTATTAGAAGGTTTTTTTATAATACAAATTCTATATACTACTGAAATAAATCAGCCAAGTAGAAGACTTAGCATTAAAGTTGGACTTGTTGAATTATTGATTCAAAATAGCTTTTTATGGCCTTTAGTCCTACAAATCGGCGTTTCGTCCGGCTTACTCACTTGGACTCATCAGTGACGTAGTGAGGGCCTTGTCATACGCAATTTGTATTAAGTTCAGTTCAACTTACATGAATTCTTTTACAAAAATCCACTGTAAACTATATCCAACAAGATTAGAATTCCTAATCATTAAGCTGGAAATTTTTTTGCCCGGGGCCAGGCAGAGTTTCTATTAGAAGGTTTTTTTATAATACAAATTCTATATACTACTGAAATAAATCAGCCAAGTAGAAGACTTAGCATTAAAGTTGGACTTGTTGAATTATTGATTCAAAATAGCTTTTTATGGCCTTTAGTCCTACAAATCGGTCCTCACTACGTCACTGATGAGTCCAAGTGAGTAAGCCGGACGAAACGCCGATTTGTAGGACTAAAGGCCATAAAAAGCTATTTTGAATCAATAATTCAACAAGTCCAACTTTAATGCTAAGTCTTCTACTTGGCTGATTTATTTCAGTAGTATATAGAATTTGTATTATAAAAAAACCTTCTAATAGAAACTCTGCCTGGCCCCGGGCAAAAAAATTTCCAGCTTAATGATTAGGAATTCTAATCTTGTTGGATATAGTTTACAGTGGATTTTTGTAAAAGAATTCATGTAAGTTGAACTGAACTTAATACAAATTGCGTATGACAAGGCCCTCACTACGTCACTGATGAGTCCAAGTGAGTAAGCCGGACGAAACGCCGATTTGTAGGACTAAAGGCCATAAAAAGCTATTTTGAATTAAATAGGTATCCTTTGATTAAATTTCCAAAAAAAAATTTCAATCATATTTTCCTTGTTAGTTTTATCCCATTTCACCCGAATAACAGAGCTTAGTTTGAAAAATATTTGGCTGTAAGCCCTTTTCTATACAAAAATTCTTTTTAACACAGAAAGAAACTCAAATTATTTACTTTTTTGTTCTTACAAAAATAACTTTTGAAATCTGATACCATTTTTGTTTTTAGCCCTATTTCACCCTATAAAATGAAATCGCTTACAAAATTTTAATATTTAATTCTTCCCCGGATCGGATTTGTACATTTTAGTTTTTAAAAATATAAAAATCAAAAACTCTCACAAAGACCCAAAAAACACAAATATAGACATTTTATCTTTAAGATTAATTTGTGTTAAATTTGTAGCATTTCATTAGTAAACCAATTTTTAGGATCGATTCAGTAATTCCAGAGATTCCCCTACATAGAAACAAACAAACAAAACAGCTTTATAATTTGGTATAGATATAGATATGTAAATACTCAAAGCTGGAATTCCATTTTTTTTAAATGTTACCAAATTATATTAAATTAAGTTTTTGTAGGTACAGGTAAAATAGGATAAATGAAAAAAAAAATACCATCATGAAACTTGGTGAAACGTTTCATGTACCATGAGAATGAAGAATTAAAAGAGTCTATACAAATATTTCAAATGGAAGGGTGATTTTTTGAAAGGGGAGAGGAGGGAAAGTTGTGGTGTATCAAACAGGAAAATGTTATTAATAAAATGACACAATAACGAAATCGATGTGGCCTTCGTGAAAAAAGTTATTGCTATTTTTATGCAAAGATGACTATATTTTCAGCATAAAAGTTGAATATTTCCGAAAAAAAATTTAAAATAATAATTCGTTGATGCAACTTTGCAGTTAATTAGTCATGAAATGCAATAATAATAAAAAAATTAATATGTTCTTTTGGGATTATTAACGAAAATCCTATGACAAAAATGGTTCCCACATAAAACATGGTGAAAATGTGTTGTGAACTATTAGATTAAAGAATCAAGAGTGTATTAAATTGTCTTTGCTAAAATAGCGTTTTTTGTGGATGAAGGAAAGTATAGCATTTTTTTTCAAAAAAAATATTGTTTCCAAAAATCAATAACACCCTTTAGCCAACCCCACAAAAACACACTGTCCCCCCAGATATTTTTGTAAACTCTTTTGATTCTTTATTCTCGTAGTAAATTGACCACATTTCCCCCTATCTTCAAAAAAACACCCTTCCATGCGAAAAATTTTGTACTATTGTGATTCTTCATTTAGTTTGTTCCTAACACATTTTTACCAAGTTTAATGGGGGTACTGCCAACAAAACTACCATTGTCGAACTTTTTTTCGTCCAAAATGCCTTTAAAACAAACAATAATATTGGGTTGGGGTTAATTTAATTCCACACTGTAGTTTAGGTATAAAAAACAAACTTTTTTTTAAGCGAAAAAAACTACAAGAAAACAAATTGTTAAACAACATTTTTTGTATTAAATGTCTTGAAAACAACCAATGATATAGGCTTCGGTTACACTAACTACACAATGTTTTCGTCTCTATTATCTCAAACCAACCATTGATCTTCACTTGATTGCATATTGAACACCTGAAAAATTTTCGAAGATCTGGAATTGACGATTTTTAAGTAATAAAATACCGTCGGGCCTCTACCATCCGAGGGAATCAATTGGAAGTTTCCAATGTAGGTCGCACCCAGCCTCTTTTTGAGTTTGGAATTGGTCTATGAAAACCCCGGATTTTTCATCGACTTCAACTAAAACACGGTTGTTTTTATCATATACAGCCATGACATGACAACCACTTTTAAAACAGCGGACATGATTCCCAACAGTAAAAGCATGACGGAAAAATCCCATGAATTCATTTATAAAACGATGAATTTGGCCAGCCAATATCTCTTGAGTGGCTGCCCAACTGCAAGACAATGTCGAATGCAGGCAAGGAATACGCAGACGGCTTCTCGAAACCATTATAATAGATGCCGCACAACAGCCGAGACTTACCTAAGATCAGGAACTGGTTTCTAGGACTAGATTTTCTTTTTTGCGTTCACTTTACTTTCTTTTTTTTGTTTATTTGTTGTTGTTTTCACAAATAAAAATGTAGTAAGCTCAATTAATATTAAAAAGTTAAATTGATTGGTAGGTACATAAAATAATGTTTTGCAACGACGGAGACGAACCAAAAACGGATAACAGTTCCTTTCGTTTGGAAGTAAAGAATCGAACAGTCAAAAGAAATTGAAAGTTGCTGTTGCAATTCACATAATTCTTCGACTGTAAATAAAACTACAAAAAAAAACAATGCACTCAAGTGGGCTTTAGAGGGTGAGAGGTACGAAAGTTTAAGATCTTTATTTGATTATCTTTGGTGCACGACAGACGTCAAAAAGTGGTCTTGTCTAACAAATGCCATCTTCAATAATTGGAGTAAAAAAAACTGTTATACTTTATTTTGAATACACTATCCAGTTATACAGGGTGGCCGCCGGGAAGGTATACTACTTTGTTCTGCCGCCATTTTGGTGAACATTATTCCTGACAGTTCATATTTGGCAGTCGTGAAGTGAAGAAGGAAAAATATTCGATAAACCAACGTGTTTTAATCGTTAAAACATTTTATCAAAATCATTCATTGATTACTGTGACGATAAGAAAGTTACGTGACATTTTTGGGAGAAACAACGTGCCAACAAAACGCACTATTTATTGTGTAGTGAATGATTTCGAAGAAAGGGGGTCTGTAGGTGATAGCCCCAACCATGGACCACCACATACTGCAAGATCGGCTGAAAATATTACTGCTGCTCAAGGAAGTGTTCAAAATAATCCATCAACCTCAAATGAAAACGGCATAACTGTAACCGTGGATGCGGAGCGATTTCGTGATATGATTGAAAACTTTTTAAGGCCACAACTGCATGTGTTTGGGCTTGATTAACATGTGGTATCAACACGACGGTGCCACATCGCATACAGCCAGGATTACAATGGAATTACTGCGAGACCTCTTTCCGCAAAAAGTTATTTCAAGAAATGGTGATGTTGATTGGCCTCCACGGTTGCCTGATTTGATTTCTCCGGACTTTTTTTGTGGGGATATCTGAAAAGCAAGGTTTATGCAAACAAACCAGAGATGCTTGAGCAACTCAAATAAAATATTCGTGATGAAATTAATGAAATACCGCGTGAAATGTGTGAGAATGTAATGAAGAATGAGCTCAAAAGAGCTCGCATTTGTGAGACTAACAGAGGCGGACATTTACCTGATATTGTAATTGTCGACATTAAATAAAACATTTATCAATACAAGATCCATTCTCTTTCATTTAATCTAAAAGTAGGATACGTATAGTAGTATAGTAGTACGTCGGGGAATCAAAATATCATTAAACTAATTTAATTAATAACAATATTTACAAACAATCGTATATGTGGTAAGCCCGAAAAGTTTATTCTATAATACAGTGTATAACAACCACGAAAAAAGTTTAAAATTTAAAAAACTTTCATCCCTATTGAGCAATGTTGACAGTGGGTCCAAAATACCCATGGTCTTTTCCAAAACTGTCTTTGAAATTTTTATGACGTCATTGAGATATAGATAATCAAAGCCAAAAGTATCTTTTTTCATAAAAAGTCAGATAAACGATGCAAAACAAAATTTTACGACAGCAACAAAAAATTGAATTAAATTTATCTGATCATTTCATTTGATTGACTCAAAAAATTATACAGAAGAATGACGACCTTCAAAAAAAATTAAATTTTTGTCAGTCAATAATCGTGGGTCTGGGTAGCTGTTGCAAGAATTTTTCTTTTAAAAAACAATCAAAAAACAGAGAAGAGAATAGAATTCCTGAAACTATCACAAGAAGACAACATACGTAAGTATATGTACATATGCAAAACTTAAACTAAAAATAAAATGAGCAAAAAATGAAAAAAATCTTGTTCCTTTAATTTGTTTGTTTAATATGTAAGCATAACTATATGTGTTTGTTGTTTTCTGAACAATCTCTACAATTAACTTGCGACTATTCGAAGAAAACTTCTACTAAACCTTTTCATTCGACCAGAAAATAAATACCATCGACGAGAGCGTCAATCCACTTGAACATAAATCCTTTTCATTTGATCCCTCTGGGACCATCTTGTTAATTACCAGAAGTGGTTACAGTTTGAGTATTGCAGACTAAAAATCCACCCCATTTATATAGTAGTGTCCACCCACAGAAAGTACAATAAAACATTTTCTGTGGACATCCACGATGAAGTCAGTCATCTTGCTGGCTAGGAGATGCGGTGTTTGCCTAATAGCAACTAATCAACTGTCAATGCACGTATTTTAATCACTTGTCGCTATATTTCAATCAAAGTCCTGGCAGCAGGGACAATTATTTGAAAAGCCATTGCCTGTCAGTGCCGTCATTTTTTGTATCACACAATGAATAAAATTTTTGTATGACAGCATAGTTGATTGTTGGTGATGCTAATAGAAGCTCCAATTTACTTGGTGAAATCTATCAAAACGTGGTGGGATGTGTGGTAAAGGGTTGTGGTGGAGATGTGATATAAATTATTTGTTTCAAATTGGGGAATTTTTCGCTGGTTTTGTTACATTTATGTATACTTTTTTAAAGCAAAAAGAAAAATGAGAAATCATTGCTTTAAATGAATTAAAATTAAGTAATCGCTACAAAAGTGATTCAACTTTTACATTAAAAAATAAAGTGCACGACTGAGGTTTTGAACTTTAAAAATAAGACTTAACTATAGGCAAATGTAATGAAGCTTATAGACCGAGAGGGAGAGCCAACGACAAAAAAGTCAAGTCATTTGCGTAACGTTGAAAGTCATATCGTGTTAAACAAATAACCGTTTGTCTGCCTACCTAAACCTGAACGTGTCGAACGAGTGTTAAGCGTAAATTTTTAACATCGATTTATTTCAATGCCTATTGATCGGAGGGAAAAGGTGTGCATACAAGAGATATTTAGGTTGCAATTTCGGGCAGTTGTTGTCATAGGTCAAGCTCTCCGTAGTTAGTTCTAAAGACGATAGTGAGCAGTAAAGTTCCGATACATTAAGTGACCAACTTCAAAGAGTTTGACCTATGTCAACAATTGTACAAAATAACTTGCTTGTAGGTATGCACACTTGTTTCCTCTGACCAAAATGCATTGAAATAAATTGAAAGAAATTTACACCTGTTGGACAAGTGTTTTGATAGGCATATAGACGGTTACTTTTAGTATAGCTTATTTGTCAATCGGAGTTTATCTTACAGACTACTATAACAATTTTAAGGTACAAATTTAGAATTAAAATTAAATAAATATAATAATTTTTTTTTATATTAAATAATAAAGATTTATTTAAATTAGAGGCCCCGGCGAGATAGGCCAAGTTTTATCAACAAAGATTGAAGAAAGTGCAACAAAGAGATAGGCCAAGTCTTAACTAAAATTTGAAAATAACAAAGTAAAATTGTAAAATCAGTGTCTTCGCCAAAAAAAAAAATACAGCCAAATATTCAACAAAGATTGGAAAAAGTGCAACAAAAATTATTATAAGTAAGAACCTATATTAAGATGAATAATTAATTTCCGAAATATTTAAAAAATTTATGAGTGATTATAAGAAACAGAAAAAAGTGAAATTACAAAGTATAAACAAAAATTTAGAGTCAAATAAAAGTGAAGTAATTAATAACAGAATGTCGACCGTACAAGAAGTAGAAAATCTTATCACCAACGCTTTAAAAAATAACACAGCCGTGCTACAAGCACAATTTTCCAAGGAAATTAAGGAATTAGAGCAAAAACTAACAGATTTAGGAATATCAAACGAAGTTAGAAATTATGAAAAACTAACCATAGATACCACTATATAAGATAACGAAGGATTAGATATTATCAAGTCATTACCTGAATTTTCTGGTAACGCAAGTTCATACGTAAGCTGGAGAGAAGCCGCTTACAACTCAATTAGTTTATAATACGAAAGGCAGTAGAAGATTTTTTGCAGCACTTACCATTTTTAAAAATAAAATTCTGCATAATGCAAATGATATTTTAACCAATCATGGTACTACATTAAATTTTGAAGCAATTATTGCAGGACTAGATTTTGCTTACGCCGACAAACGGCCATTACATATGTTAGAACAGGAGCTTAGTGTATTAAGACAAGGGTCAACAGACATAGTAGACTACTCGTATTACAATAAAATAAACGAAAAGCTAACATTAATTATAACAGGGTAAAGAGTCACCTATTTCATACGAATTATGTAGGCTTCACAGGCAAAATGCCTTAAGAATATTCATCTCCGGTTTATCCGGAAATCTCTCAGATATATTATTCTCGATCTGTCCCCAAGATCTACCAAGCGCTCTAGCAAAAGCTCAAGAACTTGAATCGAATAAATCACGTGCTAATTTTGCACAGAGATATAGTTCCCCTAATGATTCTAGGAAATTACCAAATAACAACCTTAGATTTCCTCCACGGAACAACGATTTCCCTCGATATCAAACTAATGAGTATAGACAGTTGCCCCAACGATTTGAACCAATGGTTCTCGGGTCTTCGATAAATCGACCCATAAATAAAAGTGATGTGAACCAATATAAACAAATACACGCGAATACAACACGTAATCCATACAACGTACCACCAGGTCCGAGTAACTATAGAACCAACCCTGATCAATATAATAAAAATCCAAACTGGCAGTGGAAAAAACCTGAGCAAAACTTGTACAATAATCCACAAAGACAATAATTCTAAAAGTCCTTATAATAGTCCCGTTTGGGTCGTTCCTAAAAAAGGAACAAATGAAGACAGAACACCAAAAAACCGCCTTGTGATTGATTTCAAAAAATTAAATGAACACACTATATCGGATAAATACCCAATACCCGATACAAGCGTTATTCTCTCAAACTTAGGTAAAGCAAAGTATTTTTCTACTTTGGATTTGGAATCTAGATTCCATCAGATAATGATGAAACCAGAAGATATAGAAAAAACTAGTTTTTCTATAAATAACGGTAAGTATGAATTCATACGATTACCGTTCGGTTTAAAAAATGCCCCCTCGATTTTTCAACGGGCAATGGACGACATACTTCGTCCATACATTGGTAAAATTTGCCATGTATACATTGATGATATCATTGTATATTCGGATACGCTAGAAAATCACACGAGACACTTAAACGAAATAATTAATACACTAAAAAAGGCGAATATGAAAATTTCTATAGAAAAATCAAAGTTATATAAAGATCAAGTAGAGTTTCTAGGTTATATCGTAGCACAAAACGTAATTCGAACCAACCCAGAAAAAGTTAGAACTATAAAAGAATATCCACAGCCAAATACACTGAGACAACTTCGCAATTTTCTCGGAATGATAGGCTATTACAGAAAGTTTATTAAAAACTTTGCTGATATAGCGAAACCCCTAACAAAGTATTTAAAAAGTGAAACTGGACAAATTTCAACACATATAGCAAAAAAAAAACAAAAATAATATTAGATGAAAACGCGGTTAAATTGAATGCTTTAAAAGAATATTTAATGCACGAAGTTGAGCTTACACCACATTTTGAAAAAAAATTCGTTTTAACAACAGATGCGTCGAACGATGCAATTGGTGCGGTTTAATCCCAAGACGGAAAACCAATCACCTTCATTTCGAAAACCTTAAACAAAACCGAACAAAGTTATGCCACAAACGAGAAAGAGCTTTACGCTACCGTTTATGCATTAAAGAATTTGAGAAATTACCTTTACGGTATCACAAATCTCGAAATACACACGGATCACCAGCCCTTAACATACGCTGTTTCTAAAAGAAATCCGAATTCTAAAATGAAAAGATGGCATAGTATTATCGAGGAATATGCACCAAAATTCAAAACATAGTAGCAGATGCATTATCTAGACAAAATTTAAATCAAATATCTGATTCATCATCAAACCACGCTACAACACACTCAGCCGAAAGCAGTGAACATGATACCATTGAAATATTAAACAAACCTGTTAAACAATTTAACCAACAAATTATAGTTAATAAATCATCAGAATTCATCCATGAACAACTGAATCCTTTTCCTAACAAAAAAAGACACTTAATAGAATATTCAGACCCTTCACAATTAACACAATTGTTCAAAGAGTTCCTTAAACCAGGAACAGTAGCATTATTTACTCATGCAAAGGCAATTTATGAATTAAAAGATGTTTTCAAAACATTCACAAACAAATTCATTCGTTGCAAACATTTCGTCACTGATATATCAAATAAAGACGACCAACTAATTATAATAGAACAAACTCATACAAGGGCACATAGAGGCTCAAAAGAAAATATAAAACAAATAGAAGAAATGTATTACTGGCCCTCAATAAGAGAGGAGGTAGAAGAATATGTTAGATCATGTGAAATTTGCAATAGGAATAAATACAATAGGAAACCTCATATTGAACCAATTGGTGAGGCACCAATTCCCAAGAACAAAGGGGAATCCCTATACTTAGATGTTATGTTGTTCGAAAAATTGAAAGTCTTAACTTGCATAGATGCATATTTGACAGTATTTGTCGGAATGCTCTGTTTGTCAAGCTAAAACGAATGGGAATGTCAACAAAATTTCTAAACATCGTTAAGGAACTCTATGCAGGGACAGCAAGTGCAGTATGGGATGGAAAAAAACTATCAGAGTGGTTCGATACAGAGATGGGTGTGAAACAGGGGTGTCTCCTTAGTCCTATGTTATTTGCACTGTTTATCAACGACATGCATGATTTCATAGGTGGAGGAATACAGTTAAATGAACAAGTCATCCGAATGTTTTTGTACGCAGACGACATTGTAATTTTTGCAAACACGCCAAAAGACTTGCAATGTATGATAAATAAGCTTGTTGAATATTGCCAAATGTGGAATCTCATAATTAACCTCGAGAAGTCAAAAATCATGATATTTAGAAAAAATGGAGGCAGAAGAGGCAATCAAGAAAGATGGACTCTCAGAGCGGAAGAAATTGAGGTGGTCAACAAGTATAAGTACTTAGGTTTATGGCTGACACCAGGGTTGAGTATGACTGAACATTTCAAGGAAAGAGCACAGCAGGCGAAAACGAGCTTAAACTTGACTTGGCATACTTTTGTTTCGAAAAAGGACATCAGTAATTCATCAAAACTGGAACTGTTTAACGCAGTAGCAAGATCAATCTTGGGGTATGGAGCACAAGCGTGGGGACATGAGCAATATGATGAAATGGAAAAGGTGCAACGATATTTTCTAAAAAAAACAATGAAAGTACCAACATCATCCCCTAACTACATGCTCACCTTGGAACTTAAATTGAAACCTCTCTTTATTCACACAATGAAATGTCACATGACATACATTAAGAAAATAATTTGTGTGTAT